>WOFM01000252.1:0-359295 GCA_011428145.1 Ericerus pela
AACCTAGCCTAAGTTCAACTACCATCCTAGTGTCTTCACTATGGTAAAGTTTATCTAATTGACTATGCGAGGACTTTAACTTAGGTCTTGAGACTTGGACTCACTACTATCCACCTACACAAGAAGGACTACTTGTAAAAACAAACCTAGTACCAGGTACTGTTAGAAAAATAGTGTTTGAAAAACAGTGTTTGTCTTACAAGGTAGTCTTTTCATGTTGGCAAGGTTTCCCCACTTATTGTCTTCATTTAGTCATTGTTAATATACGTACAGGCAGATAAAAAAGCATAAGGGTTGACATACAATAAGCGAAGCAAAGTTACAAGCGATAAAGGAAAAGACATTGGCTGCATGCGTATTATTGGTTGGGTTTTTACTTTGCATTCAATTCCACATTACGTGAATTCTGTCTTGAATTATCTGTCAACCAAATCAAATCCTGTTGTCTATACAGAGTGTCAAATTATATACCTGATGACTGTAATAAACTTGACAACATATTAAGGAAATTATCTGAAAGAGAATTTCATTTGGTTACTGTCATTATTTATTTTTGTATTCATAATAGATTGCTTCGGACATTATATTGTCCGAACTTATGTTTTTTAGTCTACATGATGTCGTTATGGTGTGTCGTCATTATGAGTTTAAAGTAGTTTTAATTTTGACATCAGAAAATCTCGGACTTCTCACTACCTATATAATATATTTTCCAAGATACATCAGTATTATTCGTTAATCAATACCAATAAACCATCAAATACTAATAGTCAAATTAAATCAAACATATTATTAATAAACACAATATGAGAAAATTTCAGTCATTTCAAGCATTTTATTTATTTTATTAAATATTATTATTGTACACAACATACACAAGAATTTATTGTAATAAATCAAATGCCTGAAATGTCTGAAATTTTTCGATATTATAATATTTAAATAATAATAAGTAACTTTGAATTAATTTGACCATGAGTATTCGAAGGTTTATTGATTTTGACTAACAAATAATTTTGATAAAACATGTCCAATTTCAATAATTACAGAAAATGTCAGAGAGTGATACACATTTTATATTATAATGCCCAATTTTATTTTTTCAAAGCTATAATGTGGATTCACTATAGTATTTCACTGAAAAATATTAATGGCCCAGACTTTTTCGATAAAGGCGGATTTTGGAAATAGATGGAAATATATAATTATCTACTATACACATTCTGATTCAACTTGTAGATGTTGTTGAGTTTATCACGTAATTTTCATGAAATTTGGTACCCTTATTTGGATCGAGACAAGGATGAACTCTACTGTTTTTAGTCCAGATCAGCCTTATAGTGCTTTCAGTTCATCCTATTATATTGCATTTTTTAAGTTTAAATGGTTTTAAAATTTGTAATTTTCAAGCAACAATCACAAAATTTGGTACAGACATTAACTATATTATATTCTATAATTTTACAGAATTTGGATTTAATTAGGTAAATTGTTCAAGCATAGAAGTTGTTTGAAAAAATCTTTAACTATTGTTCGGAGTGTTTAGTTAATTCAAGTCAAAGCTAAAAATATGTTTTGAAAGCAGGCTCGCTTTTCTAGAAAATAAATGATTAAGGAAATTTTTCCGATGTCTTTTTGTAATTTTTCGGATAGTAGCTATGAGGAGTGGAGTAACAGGCGTGAAAAAGTGAACATTATAATTTATTTTTATTATTTAATGCTCAATGGATAAGTTTGAATAAACAGAGATGAATGGAGACAGTACTAAGGAGTCAATATATTTATTTTATTCCTCCATCTTTGTTTGAAATGGAGAATATGAAGGCATCATGGTGATCTATATTTGAAATTGGAATGAGATGGGGTGAAATAAAAGTATTTAACGAAGAATAGTTGAATGGAGAAATCACATGAAACAAGTTATCTGATAAAATACATACATTGTATGTCAATAATTAATTTAAATCCAAGTATTGCTCAATATATGTAAATTCAGTAACACAATAGTGTGGGAACTTTTGTGTCCCTTTCTGGATATTTACAATAAACTGCGTATGAGTAATTCTTAGAAACAGAGGATTATCCAGGTAAAAGAAATTGTGTTGTCCAATGAAAAACTAATGTTAAGATCAAACTATCTTTTAAATTAATTTTATTGGGAATCTATTGTTTGGAGGTATCTGACGACATGTATATAATTGTACTGGTTATCAACTCATTTGAAATAACATGTTCCCACCATTTGTCAGTCATAATAAGTTCTTTTGGTAAACATTAATTTTAGTAACAGTGTGACTTGTCTTCTTATGTAATGATCTTTTTATTTATTTGAATTCGGCTGTCTTGAATTTATCTTAGTTTCTTCGTGTTTTGTGCTTTTTAAAGGGAAAGTTAAGTTTCTGATGGTTGGTTGTCATTACTAATGGAATTTTTATTCGTTCATTTGTCGAATTTTTTCCTTTATTGTTGATTTTCATCTTAAAGTCGATGATCAAATTTTTATCTTTTTTGCCTTGTTTCGTCATTTTTCATATTTTTATTAGCGTATTTTGTTTTGTTTCCCTCTTATCATTTATTTCATCGTCTGGTTATAAGATTAATTTTTTAAGTCATGTAGTATCAAGTCAATCAGTTAGTCATTTTATTATTCTTATTATGATGGAATTTAATCTCATGATAGGTGATAACAATATTAGGTTTTATTCATTTTTTATATACATATATATATATAAAATGGCTTCAATCACGAACCTGCTCTAATATCAATATAGGTATAATTATATATGCAAAAAATGGAAAAATTTGAGAAAAAGGAAAAAAGGTAGGAGGAAAAATAATATTTACTAAATCGTTATAATGGATAGGATGAAGAGTAATCATATGGATATTCATACTTAATTAATATAATACATATATAATTTTAATTATGTAGTATGAAGTATCCATAGAATTTTGAAACATGATAATTTATTACATTCTTCTTTGAAGAATGGAGTTTTATCATCTGACGTTTTTTCACCATATCATTTTCCATTTCTGCTCGTAGCTTGTTTCTTTGTTAACTTGCTATCGGAAATGGAATTTGATATAGTGATTTCTCCTTCTCTTGCGAAATTTTGGGCTAGCTCTAGGTTTTCAAGATAAGAAGAAATCACTCCGTTTGGTATCTTCACTTCGATAAGACCTACAAATTTTTCTTATTGTAAAATTCCAACATATTATATAGATGGAAAAAGAAAAACCAGGAGTATAAGAAAAATAAAATAGATTCACTCATCGCCAATGACTGGTAAGTTGTCCCAACTTGTTTGCTCTTTGCTAAATTCAATGCATCCTCCAATTTAGATTCTCCTGCCTTTTTTCTACCATTGTAGCCTGACTTTGTCTGGCTATATTTTCAAACAATACAGACGCCGGAATCATAACTGGGTGTAGAGTTTCCAGTTCTCTATTCCTCAGTGTTTGGTTTAACATTTCTTCACTCATACGATTTAGGCAAATTTGGAAATTCTGTGTCCTGGAAATGAACTGGGGTGACAGAGGGCACTGAACAGAAGGATAAAAGGTAGGTTTATAATTACACATAAGAAAATTTGGATCAGGACAAAAGGATTGAAAATTTGAAACCAGGGGAAAATAAACCTCAGCCCTGTGGGCAAAAGCAATGCATTTCCGCAACTGATACGACTGCTTATGATGCATAAATGGCAGAAATAGATGCTGATGGATGCGTTTTCAGGTAAACAAGATGTATTTTGATATTGAAATCAATGCCTATTCACCCCTTATCAATTTTTTCTAAAAGTACAAGGTGTATTTGATGCGTAACCATTGCCTACATACACTTGCATATTTTTTACACTATGGAAACACTGCTAAAAGGACGATAGACATCCGCCTTCTAATGAAACATTGACGTTTTTGTTGCAGATTATTGAGTGAATTTCCGCATTCATATTGAAAGGCAGATGAATGCAATGTAATTTGAGGCGTATTCTGAAAGGATGCCTATATGTATATTTGTATGCATAAATGCACTGCGTGTTTGAAGAATATTTTAGGGCAGAAGTCCGCATCCGTTTTTCAAAGTTGGTAAACACTGCGTATTTTAAAGAGTATTATGTGACGTATGTTCACATGAGTTTGTCATTGCTGATATACACTACTTATCTGCAATGTATTTTATGACTAATTTATGAATGAGTCTTTTTTTGCTGATATACACTACTTACCGACAGTGTATTTTGTGGCTGATATAGGAATGAGCTTTCGTTGCTGATATACACTACATTTTCCAAAGAGTATTGTGTGACATATAACTACATAAGTTTTACATTGCTGATATACACTACTTATCTGCACTATATTTCATGGCTGATATAGGAATGAGTGGCAATTGCTTACTTTTTGACTCTTTATAGTAAGGTATTTTATTATATAAGTGAATGAAAAAATATTTTTTAATAAATTAACAATATACAGTTGAGTTACGATAGTTCAAACTTCGATACCTAATAAGAAAACTTTGATAATTCAAAGCGATTTTCATTTCCCTACACACTGCCATAAGGTACCTATATAAAACAAAACTTCGTTAATTCAAAACTACAGCATCTATAATTCGAAGTATTCCGGAATGAAAAAGAACTCTAATACTCTCATTTATTAGCCTGTATAATTCAAATTTTAAGTACATATTAGAACTAAAAAAAAAAAATGATAAAAAAAATGTAGAAGATTATCAGTCTTGATAATTCAAAGTGCGCTTGTACAAAAAGATAAATTTTGGAAAACAAGTTCAAACAAAGCACTGATGAGTGCTGGTCAGTAGCTCTTATGTGCGTGTATAATTAGCAATAAATATAAGTGTTAAATAAAAATTCACAAGTTTGTCAAAATAAAAAAAATTGAAATCATAAAAAAAGTTTATTTAAATTCCAGAAAAATATAAAAATCCCACCAAAATTTTGGAAAAGTTTTATGAAATTATTACAAGTCCGAGAAAGGTGAAAAGGTAGATGAAAAGTCGCATATACCAATACTAATTCTATTTTAGTTGAAAAAAATTTTGGAAAAATATGAGTCTCACCAAAAATTTTATAAAAGTTTTATGAAATTATTACAAGTCCGAAAAAGGTGAAAATGTGGATGAATAAGTTGCGTATACCAATACTAATTTTATATTTTTTTGCGCCCTTCAAAATTTGAGCTTGTATATGTTGTGGAAATGGAGAAACATTGTGAGATATATCTCTGGAACGAATCTCCACTTCTGTAACCCAGACAAGCCACTTTTTTACCTTCCATCTAATCGAGGAAGTGATAAACTGTCTTCTTGTGCTAAAAATTTATTTTTCCAAAATTTAAACAGAAATTTATAAAAATCCTGTTCTTTTAAATGTACTGAAAATAACAATCAAACTGGTCCATCCAATTGGACATACAAAATTTGCCGTGATAAATTTCAATGCACTTATTTCAATGAACTCTATCACAAAAACTTTGGAAAAATTAAAAATTTATCATTCCTTACCTGGAACTTTTATTCTAGAAGTTCCTTGCCACCTACAAATTGAAAATATCAATCAAAAAAATGAAACTACTGTGATTATACTAACAGAAACCCCTTGTCTTATATCTTTGACCGAAGAAACTATAAAAATAGAAAATCATTTACTCATCCTTTAGACCTATTTTTCAGATCCAGATGAACCGTTTGAAATTGCTCTTGACTTATTAACAAAAAAATTGTATAACCCTAACTGGGAAAATTTTGTACCTCATATCACCCCAGTGAACCAACTCGAAAATAAAATAAAATCTTTTGATTAATAATCCCAAATATAGACCTTGATGATAATTTTACCCTAATAAATATGATATTTCTCGTATGGCTTATAATCATAACTATTATACTTATTTTTATAATAATTTCACTTATTTATTATCCTAAAAAAATGTTTACTCCAACTCAAACTTCTAGCATTATACAAAAATTGACGAATACGACAAAACTAGTATATAAGATGTATTATATTAAACTAATATACCTTCGCAACTTTCATATGATCTTTTCTAATGTTATTATTACAATTAAAAAGATAAAAATTTTTTTTCTCTCTTTCTTTATATTGATTGGACTTTGAAAAAAATTTTTTTTCTCCCTTCTTTTTAACCCCCTAGAGAATTGTGTAACAAATATAGACAAACATTTTTTAAATGTGCGACTATATTTTACACAAACGAAATAATTCGTTTTATTCTCTAATTTACCACACACTTTTGAATCTTCTTCTTCTTGAAATAAACCTAACTGTAAATTTTAACGTTAGAATTTGATGGAAAATTGTCTTCTAAATGAAAGACAATTGTATTTGACCTCATTAGTTCACACACGTGTAAATTAATAGAAATATTTGCTTAATGCAGGTAAAAACGTTAATTCTCCTTCTCTCAGGAACCAATCATAATGAATTAATCCCACTATTTCTTACCATTTATTCTATATACTGGGTAAAAATTAAATTATAAAAACTATTACTTTAAAGAACACAATGTTCAGTTCAATTATTCATTTGTTCAGTTCTGTAAAAAATCCTAATTCTTAATAATCAATACTAATTGTTGTTCTTGTGTAAATGAAAACATTATATTTTCTGAAAAGTTTCTTGTTGAATTTTAACTGAAGTCTCATAAATACAAACAAAGTTAAGGTCTACCATAGAGTGTGGATATCTAGGAATTCTATTTTAATTATAAAGTTTATTTTTATTGATCGTAAGTATTTGTTTGTGATTTTCCACAAATAAATACTTGGTAAAAGTGTCAGTCGAAAAGAGGAAACAAATAGCAAACTACACCTCTTTTTTGGCGTTACAGAGTGCCATAAAAAAACTGGTTTACCACTTTCTGTCGCACTATTATGACGGAAGTGGTAGTATCAGTACTTTTCATAAGAGGACGTTGAAATTTTTGCTATGGTCGAGAGGGTACCATCCTTATTTACTAAGAGTTTAGTAAAAAAACACGTTTTAACCACTTTGTCATTTTATTGATAATTTTATTTCCTGAGAGTGTGGTAAAAAAAAAAGTTTACCTCTCTTGGACAGATAATGAGGTTGTATTTTGCATTTGATGATAATTTTTTTTCATTCGTACGTTCATTCAAGAGGTACGATTATTATTATTATTATAGTAACTAGGTATTTCATATTTATTATCATTGGTGATAATTGATAATTTTTTTCTCATTAATCTCACGCGAAAAATTTGTGTGATATTTATTTCTCTCTTTTTTTCTTTTTCTTTTTTCTTCTCTAATCTTTATCCACTTACGAGAGTTAAGTTATGCATATTATTTTTGAATAGGATTTTTTCAAAAAATAAAAATAAAAATATTTTATTATCATCAATTATTATATTTCATTTTTATTCTACATTGAAATATTTTTACTTACAAAATGATTTTTGCTTCTCTTAATTCTTCTTCAATTTTCAAAATTTCATTATCAATCCATGAACTACTATTACCAGCTCTTTTGGAAGAAATTAGTAGCTGTAACCTTTCGATGAGTTCCTGAGGATCATTCCAGTAAATGTATTCTGGTTTGTACTTTTTATTGAATGTTTTCATTTGTAAATTTTATTTTTCAAGTAAATAGTTTTTTCCAATAAAAGAAGAAATCTTGTTTTTTTATTTTTTTACTTTTTTTCCTATCCTTATTCCTTCTCCAGATTTCAATTGGGAGGTTTGAGTATTCTCCAAATTTTCAATATTTCGTTTATGAAGTACTGGAGGATATTTTTCTTCACCACCATCTTCATTAGCAAAAATTGAGTCTTGTAAGTAATCTTCGTCTTGTGTGTCATCACTGTCATAATTATCATCGTCATTTTCTTTTTGCATAATTGAAAATGAAGGAATGGATTGCGGTAAGTGTGGTTATATTATTTTTTGATACTTACCCATAAATTTATCATGCGTTAGGATTTGATTTAATTCTCCACTATCGCAAAGAATATTGCAATATATTTTTTGTATTTCAGTTGGTACACTTTCTTTTTTGGCACTTGATCTCTAAACAAAAGTAAAGCTATAATTCTGGTGAATATGGGTAAGCATTCTTTCCAACATGGATGGTATTATTTGCAACATCAATATTTATCGGTGTTTTTGAATAGGACAAATATATTTTACTTCCACCTTTTTTTTTATTTTTCACAGTTACTTCCATGCGTGTTGCAGGTTTATTATCTTTTCTTTGGCGTGGAATATTGGAATTTTCAGAATCGTATCATCTAATAAATCTTCGTTGAAATTTAATTTTGATTCCCATTCATTTTTATCTTTGTTATTATTACTCGATGTATTTTCACCGCAGTTGGTAATTTGTTTTTCCAAATTTTGTGATATTTTTACCAATGGAATGGTAATTGGAGAAATTATTGATGATTTAATCGAATTGACATTTTGCTCTCTTTCTTTAACTTTAAATTTCAAATCATTTATGAGCTGACTTGGATTTTCTTTTGACTAAATTTGTTCATTTATAGCTTTATCTATTTCTTCTTGAGGTAAACTGAAATTCCTGTTTTCAATTTCTTTTAAACTGAATAAATTAATCGATTCCTTTTCGAAATTTTCCACTATTTAAATGGTTTTCTTTATTTATAGTTAAGAATCAATTTTTTTTTCATTCCAACACAGTCGACAAATATTTTTAAATGCGTAAAATAAACAATCTGTAATGCTATTCAAATGATCTTTATGTATGTGTTTTAAATTCAACTCATCCTGAACAAAAAGAACTATGAAATTGCAATTTTCACAAAATAAATGTTTATCTATATGAGTGTGGGTTTGATAAAGGTAAAACACATCCAAATTTTTATGCCTACCGTAACAGAAATTCATTCAAATTTTATCTTTATCCTTTTTGAAACATAGTACGTCGTCTATAAGAACTATTGAATTCACTTTGCATTCTTGTGTCAGCGGTAGATATTCCTCATTTTCACAAAATATTGCTTCAATTTCGGGAATGTATGAATACAATCGACGTAATAACTAATATTTTTCTTGACCTAGAGATTTTGAAAAAATGCAAATATTTTTATATCACAATCCGTTGTGGTGGGTGAGTAATGAAAAAATTAAATTTGTTTTTCCACATCCGCAAATTATCGAGCGAATATTGTTTGGAAAATTCATTATGGCGAGGTGGTAAAAAATTTCCAAGATTTTTAGAAGCGAAAGATAGCTTATCCGCGCATTGAATCGGTAATTTTAATTTGTGTTGTTTTATTTCAACGTTCCACTCTACCATTTTTTTATTTTTAAAGATAAAAAACTGAAACAAGTATGTAAGACAGATAAGTAGTGTTTGGAATAGCTAACTCATGGAAGAGTAAAAAAAAGCATATATGTAAAATACTTTTTTAATCATTTTAATATAGCTACTTTTCTTCATCTTTTTCTGCTTGCCATTAGCCCACACTTCTGTTCGAATACCTTCCTTATCTTTTGTAAAACTCTGCACACTTTTCTATTGTCATAGTATTTATTTTTAATCAAACTAATTCGTGTATACTATCATGTAAACATTTTACCTTCGATACCGATTATTTTTGTCGCACTGCTCATTCGTTTTTCTACTCTCAACTGAGATTGTTATTTTATTTAGATTCAAGAATTTTTAACTTATATAAAAATCTTCGATTTTCTAATTACACTTTTGTTTCCAAATTACATATTGTTTTCGTTGATCTGATTTAGTTCATTGATTTAACAAGTGAAAATTTGTCATCTCAAGTAAAAATACTTACAAATTAGAAAATCTTTTCTTCCTCATTCAGTGCCATTTTCGTAATATTTTATATAATGACTAGGGTTAAATGTCAATTTTTCTTGGTTGCTGAAGTAGTCGACAAAACTACAAATGTTGTACTCAAACGTGTTCGTTTATTTTCTGAAGGCACTTGGTTCGTTTTTCCTGAAGAGTATCAGAAACTCTCTCATCAAAAAAGTTAGTTGGAGCTGCCATCCTTAAAGTTTGCCCTTGCGGTTCTCAAAAATCAGGGCCAGTTCCAAAATGTCAATGCCACCCTTCCTATAGACATTGTCAAGTTGTACATGGATGATGATGGCAATTTTGTTTTTTGTGAGTATCTTCTTTTGGAGGCTCGTTCAATTGCTGCTCCTATCTCAGAGTCTAGTTCTAGTGAATTAGTTGCCTCCCTTAACAAGATGTGTAAGCAGTCGTGAGGAGTCGATTAAAGATATTTTAAAGCATTTTCTGCTGGAGAAATTTTCGGCCAAAAATCGTAATGTGGAATCATGGTGTGAAATTTTTGAGAAGGAATCAGCCAGATTTTTGCGCAGTGGTCAGAAGCAGATCGAGGTTTTCAAGTCTTGTTTGGATCCATCAATGTCCGATTGGTTTGCTATGAATCAAAGAAAATTGGGTATTTTGGCTGACTGAAAAATTTGGAAGGTGGATTTGATTTCCACCTTTGGCGATATGTCCCAGAAACCTGTTTGGTATGCTTTTAATTTTAAATTTTCAAATAGTTCATATATTGATTAAGCCATAAAGAAAGAGAAAATGTTGCTCGATTTAGATAGGAGTTTGACTGACTTAGTCATATTAGATTTAATTGTTATTGGACTTCCGATCCATATTCAGAATTCTCTTAATCGTAATGTTGTCAGTTCTGTTAAACTGCTTCACAGTAAATTGAAGAAATTTGAAGCTGAGGAAAAACTCGATAGTAAAGTAAAGAGTCAGAATTTTTCTTCTTTTTCATCCTCCAAGCAAGAAAACATAAATAATATTAAATATAGTAAAACTTTTAATAATAATACTTTTGAAAAAAAGAATTCTATTGAATGTAAACCTTGTAATATCTGCTCGAAAAAGGGATTTCCAAATCGTTTTCATTCTGAAAATAATTGTTAGTATAAAGATAAGAAACGTTATATTCCAAAACTTGTTAATAATGTAGAATTGGAATCCTCGATAAATTCTGAAGATGAGTTAAAAAATTAATTTTATAGCCACTGATCAAAATTAACGTACTTCTTAATGAAAATGTCTTTAGTAAAGGCACTTACGATTCCGGATCTAATATTTCTGCATGAGTAAAACTTTACTGAATTTCTTAAAAATTAAATTGTATAAATTTTCCGGAACATTTAAAATGGTCAGTGGCTATGGAAGAATTTGTGGAATCGCTAAATTAAAAGTTAAAATTTAAAAAAAAAAAAGTAAAAAGTCTGGATTTTTGTGTTAGACAATGATGATTTTAATCATGAATTATTAATCAGCTTAGATTTAATTAAAGAATTTGGATTATGCCAAGATGAGAATTTGAATATTTTTCAAAAATTGGTCACAAATATTATATTTCGAAACTTCCGCAAACTACTCCTGTCATTAATTCACTTGAATTACAACAAACTTAGAACTTTTAGATAATTTTAAGAAGAGCAAAATTGAGAGGCTCATTCGTGATTTAATAATGCTTTTGCAAAGAATAAATTTGATATTGGTCAAGTCAAAGATCATGACACTCATGTCAAACTGACTGAACATAAGTATGTGTATAGAAAACCGTATTGTTATAACGTTATTGACCAGAAGGAAATTGAAAGTCAAATTTCTAAACTTTTTTAAGGTGGACTGATTGAAGAATCAACTTTGCCATTTGCTGCTCCGGTGACTCTCGCATATAAAAAGTATACTGATGGTTCTTGTAAAAAAGATAGGATGTGGATTGATTTTTCAGCTCTTAATAAAATAATTGTTCCAGAAAGTCAACCTTTTCCTCTTATTGATGATTTGATTATCAAAGCCAGGGATATCTATTGGTTTTCTGTTTTAGACATCAATAGTGCCTTTTGGTCAGTCCCTGTGAGACAAAAAGATATGTACAAAACTGCTTTTGTTACCCAAATCGGCCATTATAATTGGAAGTGTCTTACTTTTGGTCTAAAAACGTCTCCCGCTATCTTTCAATATATTTTAAGAAATGTTTTAAAACAAAACGACCAAGATGATTTTTGTGTAAATTATATTGATGACATTTTGGTATTTTCAAAAAGTTTTGAACGAACATTTGGAACATTTAAAAAAACTTTTATATGCAATTCAAAAAGAAGGATTTAGATTGAGTTTGTCAAAATTCAACTTTGCTCAGAAGAAAGCAAAATATCTATGTCATGTTATTGAAAATAATTGTATTTACCCATTTTATGATAATGTATTACCAGTTTGTAATTTTCCTACTTCAGTTAATCAAAAACATTTCAGACAGTTTTTGGGCAAAATAAATTTTTATTATTCCTATATTCACAATTCATCCGTTATTTTAGCACCTCTTCATGAATTTGAGGCATCCAAATTGGGGAAAGATTGAATTTATTCTCGTACTTTTTAAAAAATTTTTATTATATCTTTTTCCCATGTTTTTTCCCATTGCACAAACTACATTTTGCCGTCTTCACTTATTCCTATACCAATTATATTTTGGCATCTCTTTTTTTATATTATCATACTCCATACTGTCCGCTCATTCAGTTAAAATGGCGTCTACTGTTTCTTATATTTTGTCATTCCTCATTTCACCTATTTAATATAACATTATATTGTAATCACACACAAATGATAGCTACCAGATTCAAGTTAGGTATTCCCCATAGGTTCATACCTTTTCTTTCTCAATTCATCTTCATTCTTGATTTTTAGAAGACGAATCAGTCCGTCAAAGACCATGAAATAAGTTACTTGTTCTTTCTTTCAAAAAATGAGAGAAGACAGGTTTTTCATTTTTCATTTGTAATTACTGCAGTCAGAATTCTCGTGGGAGAATAATCCTTTTTGATGCATTCGTGATCCTGAAAAATTTCTACTGGAGTTTGCTATCTGCCATTCATAATCAACTTGCTGGATTTGAATTTTGTTGCTATCATTTGTCTGGAGATATGCCATGTTCTCAATGTTGGAGTCAACATCTAATAAACAGAGTTTTGCAGCAACAAGACTTCATTTTCCTGTCGGCCAACGGGTAATATAATAAAATTTTCTCTTATAATGTGGAGTAGGGGTTTTGTCTACTATCTTTCAATGCATCTATTGTAGGGCATATCTCAATGGGTGACATATTTCATACACTAGGGAGTCTGTGGGGTTGAACCATAACTGCAAATATTTAGCCTCCTTACATGTGGGATGTTTTCTTTGTTTTTCTTGGGGATTCTTTTTACTGATTTTAATACCACTTTTCTTCCAACTTTTCTTCTTGTTTTTGTCCTACTATATTCTGGTTCTAGTATACCAAGCCCCGCCTGTAATTGTAACATTCCTGGACATCACAATTTATTTTAAAAAAATGTACTGTTTCGGTGGGACAATATATGTGAAAAAAGTTTTAATTTAATTAAAGATAGTCTTTGCTCTCAACTCTATCTGGCTATTTACGATCCCAGAAAAGAGACTGCTCTTCAAAATGATGCCAGTTTGGAAGGAATTGGGGCAATTCTTAAATAGAAGCAGGAAGATGGCTCTTTGAACCGATTGCCTTCTTTTTAAAAAAATTAAATGAAGTTGTTGCAAGAGTAATTCAATACCTTTTAAATTACTTCAAAAAATAAGATAAATACAAATATTTTATCTTCTATTAAATTTGAACTTCAAGTTATTACAAAACACATTTAAACTTTAACTTAATACTGATTCTTAATAATAGTGAGACCTGATGTCCATAACATCGAGTATGGACATTAACGTTTCTGTTTGACTGTTAGTTCAGAAATGACCATGTCTTCGAAATGAAGATATGACATCACTTTCATTTTCTTTGTTCCAATCAAAAGATGACTGACCAAAAAGGTGGCGTGACATGGAACATCCGCCAAATATGATGACATTTCATTGTCAGCATATCTGGTGGTGTTTGTCTGTGGGAAGCTAGGTAAAATATAGACAGCTATTATTCCAAGAATTAGGAATAATAGTTGTCTATAATTTGTTCGACATGTTTTTGTAGACAAACTGTATCGTTTGCAAAAATGGGACGGAACAGAAGTTCTAAAAATAAAAAAATAAAATTTTTTAGAATATCTTGCTGTTAAAGAGGCTCTGATGTATTGGAGACATTTATTATTGCCTTTAAAATTTGTTGTTTATTCAGATCATAGGCCTTTAGAAAATTTAAAATTAATACAAAATTTGATGATGAAGTTTGTGAATTAATGCTTCATTTGTCACAATTTAATTTTGAAATAAAATATGTACCTGGAACATCTGATTTAGAAGCTGATTGCTTATTTATCAAGAAACTTAGTTTTAGAGTCCTTTGAAGTATGCTCTGAATTAAAAATTTTTAACGTAACTGAACTACAAGATGTTATCGCTTATCAACGTTAATTTTTCCATGAAATTTCTAAAAAAAGTAATATTATAATTAAAAATAACGTACTTTTTTCTTGATTCAAAAATACAGATAAAGTAATAGTTTCTGATGAATTTCTTAGAGAAATAATTAAAAAGTTTCATTTCAAATTAGGTCATTTAGGACCTAAACAAATGGAACTAACTCTGTCTCCACATTTTTATAACGTGAATCTTAGATTCTTGATTAAAGAATTTTGTCATGATTGTTCTATTTGAATTAAGAACAAATCTCGTATTCCAGCTATTTTTGGTAAAATATCTCAGCTTGGTCCGGCCACTAGACCCTATGAGATCATGTTCTTGGATACCATCGGCGGTTTCTCTGAAAATCATTTTCCAAAAGATATATCCACCTTCTTGTGGATCATTTTACAAGATATGCTTATGTGATCACTGTAAAGAATCAAAAGACTGCAAACTTTGTCAAATTATTGAATTTAATCCTTCAGAAAGGCTACAAAATTTTGACTTTACTTGCAGATCAGTACACTGACATAAATTCTTTTAATTTTAAAAATTTTTTTAAAGTAATAATATTAAATTGATTTTTATAGCAGTTACTTGCCCCTCATCTAATGGTTTGAATGAACGGCTCAATCAGACACTTGTTAATTGTTTAAGATGCAATCTTATTGAAAACAAAATTAACAAAAAAAACCATGATCCGTTTTATTAGAAGAATGTGTCCTAAAATATAATAACACGATCCACTCTGTAACAAAATTTTCACCTAATTACTTATTGCATAATGTAAAATTTAATGTAACTTTTTGGAAAAATAACATAAATCAGAATTTAAATAAAGACAGAGTGTGTGGTATGCCAAATGGGGTGACCTTGTGTCACCATAACCAAAACCATAAAACATATACAAAATTACACTAAAACTTATCAGTAGCAAACTATACGGTCCGGACGACATAACTTACAGGAGTCCAATTTTGTACAAATAATGCAGTAAGTGGATAGCCAGACATGATTCAGATTTGTATCACCAAAACCTCCATTTTTTGCAAATATATTCTGAATTTTAATTTAGGACCGGAAAAGGCTATCTACCAAAATGATTTACCTCATCATTGGAAACACACTTTCAATCAAATCATGTCTATCACCCCAAAATATACCCTCATTACCTCTTAGCAAGTGAACATGGCAACAAATAAAAGACCCATGTTCAAATCAATATCTGGCGTATAATGAAATAATAGTACATACATAACAAAATAATATTAACATACCATAATACGCCACTGAATGCAATTTATAAACATTAGAACTTCTTCACTGGATATCAAACGGGAATATAGACATCGAAATAATTCATAAAATAAGAACATATTCTGAACACAGTTATACAGAGAGTAATTTTGTCTACAGTTGAATAAGACGAAGTAAACTCCAACTTAGTCAAATGTAGGGGAAATTATCCGGTTGATAAATTTTGTCCGCTTTCTTATCAAGATAAGAAAGAGGAGAAATCAATCAACCTTCGAGAAACATATGAAATCTGGTGAAAACCCACCGTAGTAGGTTTCCATCTACGCTATTGACAAATGTATCACAAAAACTCATGGAATCCATATAGTAATTGCTATATGGATATTTCAATATAGTATAAATACCTTATAAATATAGTAAATTTTCATATTGCTACTTCCTATATCGATACAATAATGTTACAATGATTTAGGAATACTCCAATGTTGAATTAATATCGCAACTGTATATATTAATTAATATAGTCATAAACTACATTGAACCAAAATTGGTAAAATCAATATTGAAAAATATAGGTAAAAGTAATATCAAGTCAATTGTTGGTTCACCTCTAAAACCCACAGATGAATGAATTTAGAATTGCGTGTTCGTATGTTACCATTTTGGTAAGGCAGCCAACCTTTTACAACATCCTAAACTGGCAACTAGCAAAAGACATCGCCGGTGTATAAGTTAGGCTAAACACGCACGTCATCCACGAGAATTGGCAGATAAGCGCGTGTTTTGTGTTTAGCCTAGCGCCTCAACTGTGGCATGTGCGTTTTCATACGCGTGTCCGTGCTAGGCTAAGTTCATAGCATGTTGGCTAAACAGAGAACCAATTTATTGCTCATCTGTTTAGCCTAAGTGCTACAAACGCATATTTGTTTTTTAACGTCCGTAGACTTTATTGCACGGACTTGGTGATGGACCAAGTCCGTGGTCTGTCAACTGGGACCAAGCCCCAAAAGAAGGGAGGACATGGTCCCCACAGCTACTCCTCCCCAGTTTCACTGTCGGTGGAACGACTCAAGTTCCGAAGTCTAGGGGAACCCATGGACGACTTATTTGTGTTCGGTAGGTGGCCTCGCAATATTGCGACGGTTGGCATTTCCTCCAAAGATCAAGTCTCGGAGGGCCACACCGAGGGTATGTCCCACAATAGTCCTGTCGTAGTAGGATAGTCTACGGCATTTTTGATAATTTTTTTGGGATTGGACACCACGTTTTCTATTTCTACGTTGGTGGTGTTCCTGTTCGTCCGCCTGAGTATTTTTTTGGAAAGGAGTGTAACTCTGGAGAAGTGGCGATTTGGAAATGCCAGTATTTTGAAAGTTGTTTCGGATGACAGAGTTGGAAAATTTAAAGTTTGAAAATTTCAGCTCTGTTTCAGGATTTTGAAAAGAGCCTGATTTTCGGAGGTGAGGAAATTACTCGCCTTCCTAGCGTCAGGTGGCTCTGTGGTGTTAGCAACAGAGGAACAAGCTGCCAATTGGTCCGCAGGAAACGGAAGAATTTTTGGGGTTTGTTGCGTCATCGCATTGAGAATTGACTCAACATCAGCAACTTTGAGGATTGAGAATTGTTGTTTTTGGCAGGTAGAGGAGGTTTGGTTGCATCGGAAAGCAACATTTCTTCCTCGTAATCAAGGAGTTGATAAACTTCCGTGGTGGTAGTTGAGGACATAATGAATATTAAAAGACGTTTAAAGAGAAAAAACACAAGAAAAATTTGAGAGAAGATTTAAATCAAAGCAAACAGTTCTAATTGAACTTAAGAGTGGTGCTTTGAGCAACAGTCGACAGGAAAATGAAATGTGTTTGTCCGTTGTTGCAGTGATTTGGTTAAATTTTTCTCTTGCAATCAGCTGTTTGTTACGTCAGTCTATAATGTTTTGTGTGTTTTTATCTTACCTTCGATTTTGAGGTTGTTGTACTAGTGTGATAAGAGTATAGATTTTTATTATATCTATATATGAAATTTCTATATATTAGATTTTTATTATATCTATATACTGTAACGGACAAAAGAGGTGGTAATGTACCTAATTAAGACCACTTTCGGGAGTACACCATACACGAAATATCACGTACTTAAAAAGTAGTAATACTTCTAAAATAGATTCAAGTTTATCATCCACAAACTGTCGTGGACCTTAACATTACTTAGAGACTCAATAATATTTCAAACAAATGAGTGAGTTTACACATTTAATAAAATAATAATTGGTACATCACAGTACATATATCTACGTTAATATTTATACATATACAATCACAATTCAACAAGCAAGACTATCTGTTCACCAGAGACTTCTACAAGAGAGGTTCCAGGTACTTGAAAGTAGCTGTCGAAGAACTGATTGATTTTACTACTGAATCGAGGGATTATATACTCATGCAGGGTATGAAAACGTACGTGTCGGATAGGTAAAGTGAAGTAGGGTGTTGTTATTATAGGGTTGTGCTGACTCGTCGAGTACTCGAGGGACAGGTACAACTAGGTCATAAATATACAGAAAGTATATCTGTATACATAAAATTAAATACGGGTAATTTAGTGGTTGTTTACAAAGAGTTATAGGATGATAATTGTTGATAAATATCTACGTTTTTGGTATTCGAAAATGAGTGAACGAATATGTTCGTCATTTCAAAAATAGACGAAAATATACGTTACATATACTCTATTCTCCGCAAAATCGAGGTGATGTTCTTGTTGGTTTCTGATTGCATTTTTTATATGTTTCTTTTGGCCTGCCTCTTTGTTTAGGCTTGATTGGGCTTTCAGGATTATATGTATGAGTTATTATTTCCTCAGTGAATCTGACTTTTTTCTTATTTTTGGTGTTTGATTTTACCACATCACTATATGTTTTTCGTGTTTTATTTGTTTGTGAGTCAGATTTTGTATTTGTTTTTTCGTCTTTTTTGTCTGAATTTTGTGAGTTTTTATTTTTATTTTTATTTATCATTTTGTCCAATTCTGCATTTTCACTAATTAGGAATGCTGGTTTGACCCGATGTATCGACACCTTCTTTTCCTGTCCTGACACAAGTATTATGAACGTTTTTTCTGTTCTATCAATTACTTTGTATGGTCCAGAATAGGGTTTTTGTAAAGCTCGTTTCATTCCTTCCTCTCGTAAGAACACGTGCGATGTTTTAGCTAAGTGTCTTGAGACGTAAGGTTTTTGTTTACCGTGAGTAGGTGCTAGCTTAAGAAATTGACTTCCATCATCTTTTATATTTTGCACTAAAGTTTCGGGGTTTATTTCTTTTGATTCTATAAAGAAGTCCCCTGGCAATTGTAATTCTTTGCCTAATGCTAGTTGAGCGGCGGAGTGACCCATGTCTGTTTGTAAGGCTGATCGTAGACCTAGCAAGATGGTAGGTAAAATTTCTACCCATCTTTTTTGTTGGCAGCCATTTAAAAAGCTCTATGTCACCTTTCTACCATCCCGTTTGATTGGGGGTGGTAGGTTGTAGTAGCCCAATGTTTAGCACCCAAGGTTCTGGTTAGTTAATTGAATAATTGGCTTTTGAATTGCCTACCTTGGTCGGTTATAATGCTTTGGGGTACTCCAAATCTAGCAATCCAGGTTGTATATAATTGAGTAGCGACTGTTTGTGCTGACATTTCAATTAATGGAATTGCTTCTGGTCATCTAGTTGCACGGTCAATCATCGTAAGGAGGTATTTTTGTCCTTGTGATGGGGGTAATGAACCCACTAAATCTATGTGAAGGTGTTTAAACCAATCGGTTGATCTAAACCTTTCAAATATAGATTTTGTGTGTCTGCCAAATTTGGCTGTCTGAATATTCAGACAAGCACGGGCCCAGTTATTACAGTCTTTCTTAATTTTGGGCCATACGAATCTCGAGGTTATGAGTTTGGTAGTACTACGAGGTCCAGTTTTCCTTTCATATTGTTATTGAAATCCATTATATTGGGTATGGAGTATATGCCTGGAATGGTTTTAGTGTTCAGGGCTCTATAGTCCCCTACTATTCTCCAAGTTCCATTAGCCTTTTTGGTCATATGTATTGGTGTAGACCATGAGATGTTAGAAGGTCGACAAATACCTTCTTCTATCATTTTAGAAAATTGCTTCTTATCTTCAGCAAGTTTTTCGGGTGGCAATCTTCGTGCCCTTGCTGAGCAAGGCTGATTCCTTGTTTCTTTTACATGCAATCTATCATGTTTATATGTTGGATGTTTCCTTATTGATGGTAATAAAATACCTGGATATTCATTTAGTATTTTTAGGAAATTTTTGTCTATAGTTGCACAACTTCCAATGGAAGTATCTAGTAATTTGTAATTTTTTGTTATGCCTTCCACATATTTGCCAGTGGTTGAGTCAATTAAAGGTTTATTTTTTAAATCGACTACCAACTCATAATAAGCAAGAAAATCTGATCCAAGTATTGGTTGTGATGTATCAGCTATTGTAAAATCCCCTATGGAGACCAATGTCAATTTCAAATGTGTTTGACCATATGCAGCAAATGTACGTTTGTTAACTACATTTAATTTAGATTTTAGAGAAAATTTCTTGTTTATTTTTAGCTGGTAAAATGCTGAGATCCATACCAGAATCTATGAGGAATTTTCTCCTTTTTGTCCTGTCCGTGATGAACAGGCGGTGAGAGTATTTTAGCGAGGGATCAGTAGCCACCGATATGATCCCTCGGTCTAGTTTGACTTATTAGTCTTTTCTCTCTTTTCGATCTCTGCGAGGAGGGTTTTCTTCTCCTGCTTGTCTTGGACCATCCTCTCCGCCCATCGTTTACAGCAGGTATTGCAAGCCTTTGCTTTTTCTCCATATTTATTGTGGTAGAAGCAAAGAGCTGTTAACCAATTTGGATCTTGTTTTTTGGGAGATTTGAATCTCCTGGAGGTGTTGGACTCCTATTTTTATTATCTCTCAGTCCTCGAGAGCATGACTGCCTATTTCTGTAGCTTTTATCTCTATTGGGGTTGCGTCCCCTGCTCTTTGATCTGTTGTTGAAGTTACTCCTAGCAGATGTATATTTTCTGGCCTTGCAAATTTCCATTTTTAACTTAGCTATTTTGGCTGGGAGTTTACTCAATTCATCTGCTGGGGCTCCTGTTGCTTGGATGGCAGGTTTCCCTGTGTACTCCATTGCAGTTTCTGCAGATTTAGCTAGTGCTAGTAAGTCATCATCGGTCCTTGCATTTGTCAGATTTGGAGCACCCAGCGATTGTACAACTGAAGCTAGTAGTTGCTCACAGAATCTATCTGCAATTACCATTGGAGAGACATGGTTATCACCTTTTTTAACCAACTTTGTCATGAATACAGTTGGTTTGTCATCTCCAATTGACATTACACTCATTAATTGCCTTATTTCTTGGCGTTGGGTGGTACCAAAGGTTTTTTCTTATTTTTTCAATAAACCATTCGTAAGGGTCTTCTTCATCCTCCAGACAGTTCATTATGTCTGGGCAGGCCCTATATATTTCGGCTGGCATGCTACCACAGAATTGCTGGTAGCGTTCTTCACAGGGAATTTGCTCAACCCTGAAGCAGCCAGTTAGTTGCATAAGCCACGTTTCTACGTCTTCTGGTATGATCGTAGGTAGTTCAACTCTCCTTTTCTTATTTTGGAAATGGCCAAACAATTTTTGTTGTTTGTTCATGGCTTCTTCTATACTAGCTTTGATTAGATCTTGAATAAGCTTTTCCTGATTTTCAACTTCTTTGGAAGCGATAGTTTGGAAAGCTGGTTGCCTAGCTATATTTTGAGCTGGTTGATCAGCAGTTTCAGAAACATTTTCTTTAACCATTGTAAAGAAATTCAACTCGTTAGAGGATCCTAGATTTACAAGTCGTGGGTTACCACAATTAGTGAGACCTTTCTTTATTTTTAGGCGTGTTCTATTTCCCTTCCAAGTGGACAACGTTTATTTTGAAAGGGGGGTTAAATTTCCCACAGTCAGTCTTCAAGTGAAGAGTCCAGCAAAGATTTCACTAGACAAGCACTATTGCTCGCACTAGCAGGCAAGAGGTATTCCGCCAGCTAGCGTTTTCACGCCTGCTTTCTAAAAAAAATTCCCAACGTAAAAATATCACATCGAGGTCACAAGGCTGTGGATTAACCTCTGAAACCCACAGGCGAATAGATTTGGATTTGCATGTTCGGGTGTTACCGTTTTGATAAGGCAGCCAACCTTTTACAACATTCCTAAACCGGCGACTAACGATATGCATTGCCGGTGTATATGTTAGGCTAAACACGCAAGTCATCCGCAAGTGTCGGAAGATAGGCGCGTATTTCATGTTTAGCCTAGCGCCACAACCGTGGCATGTGCGTTTTCGCACGCATGGCCGTGCTAGGCTAAGTTCGTAGCATGTCTGCTAAACAAAGAACAAATTTATTGCTCGTCTGTTTAGCTTAAGTGCTACAAATGTATATTTGTTTTTTAACGTCCGTAGACTTTATTGCACGGACTTGGTGATGGACCAAGTCCGCAGTCTGTCGACTGGGGCCGAGCCCCAAAAGAAGGGAGGACATGGTCCCCACATCAATACTGATTTTAGAAATATCTTTAATATATTGATATATATATTGATATGATATTTGAAATCTAATTTTGATCTATATAGATACAAACTATATTGAAACAATATCATTATTAGAAATATTGAGTGTAAATCCATAGTACTTTATTACTGTAATATTTACCAACTCACTATTAACCCATAAAGGTGGAAGCTATATTGAAGTAATATTATCTTACTAATGAAGAAATAATATCGTTATTTTTATATTAGTACAATAGGTATCATTATGATCATATTAAGAAAAAATCAACATGGTATATGTTTTAATTATCATTCTGCTGTTATAAAAATTTATAATTTAATAATTTTACAAAAATTGTGCTCATTTTTAAGGTTACAATTATTCTATGTTGAGTGTTATGTTTAATGTGAGTGCCATGTTTAAATATATTAAATTGGGTATATTGTGATGTTTGAGAAAAAATATTAATATATTGAGCTTCAATGAAAAGGAAATAGGAACCTGTTCAGAAAGTGGTAAGTACCTATCCTTCATTATACATAGCTAGACTTCCATTCATTTTAAGTGTGTCATTATAAATGTGAAAATTAATGTTTTTTCCATCATCGGTTCTAGAAAATGAATTACTGCCTTTACATATAACTTTGGCATATAATACTCAAGATGAAACTAAAGTAATTTCAACACATGATGAAGATAAAACTGATTCTCAACTAACACTTCCACTACTGAAGGTAAAGCTCAAAGACATACACAGGTATTAATTATAATGTAAAATCCTTTTCAATTTTGACTGTGATAAACTGATCGACATTTCTCGACAAATTCATTGATAAATCATAACGAATTCATCGACAACTCGTTTTGGTTTACCAATGAATCCGTCTACAAATTATGAGTAACTACTTATTATACGTGGACGGATTCATTGATATATTTCAAGGAATTCGTAGATGAACTCGTTGAGATTTATATCTACAAATCCATCGATATATATATAAAAATCGCGATATGTATTACATACATTCACATTTTGTCAACAAACACGTTTGGTTTACCAATGAATCCGTCAAAGAATTGTGAATACGAATAGGTATATTGCAACCAACATTGATACCTTGCAAATATTGGTAATGTCATCGCTCTGGCTAACGCCACGGAGAACTAGTACCAACAAAGTTTTATAAATTATTGACGCAAATTTTGGAGCACAGGTCAGCATATTTGCCTCCAGGATTATATATACCTATTATATTCTCGATATGAATATGTTAGGAGTATTCACAATTTGTCGACGAATTAGTTTGGTTTACCAATGAATCCGTCGACGAATTGTGAATATACCTAATATGCATATATACTTACATATCGAGATATAATATATAATATGTATCGGTGGATTCGTAGATAAATCTCAACAAATTTGTGGACTAACTGGGTTTAATTGATCGACGAATTTGTTAATAAATTTCAACGAGTTCATCGGCGAATTCTTTGAGATTTGTTAAAGAATCCGTCCACACGAAGGATTCATTGGGATAGGTACCTGTATGCACACGCACCTTGTTAGTAAAGAGCCAGGTTGCAAATTATACGCAAATATGATTGTAAAGCATCAGATATATGCATTTAGTTACATGCGATGATAGAAATGCATTTAATGTTTCACGTATGTTTTATTTTTCACATATTTTTTCTACAAAAATCTACTTATTAAATTTTATTTGATATTAGCTTCCCAGAGTTGGAGTGGGTATGTTTTTCGTTTCATGATTCACAAAAATTTTGACACTAATTAGTAGAATTCATTACCTATATATTATATAGACCAATTTATTTTTAACATAGTACAGGTCGAAATTTTGGTCCGATAGTCTGGAAAGTTGGTAAGAACATTGGTACCTATTTTGAGCCAAAGATGTGACCTATTGATTTTTTTTGCGGAATAGCCAGTACCGTTTTTAATGTTTTCATTTTTGCTATAAAATACTTAATTTTCGACCAATATCTAAGAAAATTTGAAATGAATATTCATAGAATATTACACTACGAAAGAATAAAGTGAGTGATTAATATTAAGTTGCCAATTGTAGCACGAGGTATTATCGCTCACTTTATGATTGAGTAGCATAGGTACGGTATTTTTTGCACCAATGCTCATAAAAATGGAAATTTTCAAAAAAATTAGAGTTTGAAAACTTTTGATTATTTTTTTATTTGATTTTATTTCTCCATTATGACTTAAGGAAAAGTTAACATTAACGCCCTAGGTCATTAATACGAAAATTATTGGGTAAGCATAAAATTAACCCATTAACGCCTAGGGTGTTAATAATTTTATTCAACATTTTAAAACCAAGTTGGAAATATTATACTTTGAATCCTGAAGATGTTGGAGTAATGATCATACACTTTCCCAGCATATCGTGCAAATCATTCTTTGATAAATATGTTGATAAATCTTGAAGAATTTGTTGATGAACTCGGGTATAATGTAGGTCTTTCTTAGTTTTTGGGTAATAACGACAGAATACTTTTGGTTTATCAAAAATTCGTTTGACAAACTGTGTGCAAAATTTTTTATTTTATTTTATTCAGTAAAATGATACGCAGATTTTAATTGTATTTCTCGGTGGGAAAGGCTAAAAAAAATTTATTTGCTCCCTTCGCTATCAAAATTATTGAAATTTGGTTGTTGCAAAACATATCTATATGAAAATTCCTTCCACCCATACACCTCCCTTCAACTCTGCGATTTCTCAATCAACAACCGAAAATATGGATAGAAACATTCTTTTTTTTTTATCTTTGAAATTTTCCATGTAAGTCAAATTTTTTTCAAATAAGCTCTAATCCCTACAGCCCCTTCAAATCTGCCCGTGTGTAAAACAAAGCTATGTTCATAACGATTTTTTTCAATTTTATTTTAAGAAGAAAATACTATGTAGAATTTCCGTGGTAGTTCTAAATGAAATAACTATCGACACCCCATATTACAGAGATAAATTCTCTGAATGTGCTAGTTTCTTGAGAGGGACCGAAGACAGTTAGTTTCATGGCTAATTTAAGGGTAAAAAAACTGCTATAAAGCAAACAAATCTGCCAATCTTCTCTTTTTTTTGCATTTTTTTCCTTTTTAATTAAAAATTTTCCAGTTTTTTTAAATTATTTATTACTATTTTTTCATTTTTAGGTTGATTCTGACCAAGATAGAAATATTACTCTAATTAAAACATGAGAGAAATGGGCAATAATTTACTGAGTCTTATTAAATTCTTGAAGATAAAGTCCATAATATCCCAAAAGATATTTGGAGCATAGTTAATTGTACTGAAATAATTGACATAATTGAAATAGGATCTGGACATTTTGTTTATTTTGGCATAAAGGATTATCTTTTGAAAAATGCAGTTATTATAAACAAAATGAAATTGAATTCTATAAACCTAAAATTGTATATTGATATACAGGGTGCTGTTGTAAATGGTAAAAAAGATAAAATAATCAAGTCAATTAAAACAGTAGCTAACTAACATATCAGAAAACCTAAAAAAAACGTATGAATGAAACAAATAATCCGAAAAATCGAATGAACAAATAATGTGAAGAATCACACCAGGATTGAAAATTTAAGTTGAAATTTAATTTATATTGTCAATTTTTTTAAAATATATATTTTGTTATTGAAATGATAAATATTATTGTACTGTATAATATGATAGACAATTTTGATAGTTAGATGAAAATTTAGGATTGATAAAAATTCCACAAAGTTAATAATTTTGAAATTTTATAGCCTTTAATTGTTCATTTTTATTTAATGTTCGTATTGAATGTTTTTTCCATAATAACTTGCTATTCTTGACAATGACTAACCTTTTGGACTAGGCAATGTTGATAAAATATGTTGCAATTAATTTTGATTGTCAGACAATCCCGAAGAAATTTGGTACATATATAAAAAATAGTATCTTAATTAATAATTATAAAATTTTATATCGTTCAATTGTTACTTTTCAGATATAATGTAAATATTTCCTGTTTTGTAATTGTGGGGACTCAATGGTATGAGGTAAGGGGCAAGGACCCCTCGACGACAGTCGCCGCCCCAAAGGGCAGGCTAACTTATTCGTCTATATGACGTTAAACGAAACACAAAATACATTCAATCGTAATTACCTGCAAGTACATGCAGGTAATGTACGAGTACCGAATCGTGACATCACCAAACAATGTCACAATCCGTACACGAACCAGCCAGCCATCTCTTATCATGGTAGGGTATGATGCAACCTGGCCGCCCTCACTAACGTACGTATTTTCCTATGTACGTGTGTTTGTGTGCGCTCAAATGAAGCCATATAAAAACCACCCGAACTGGCTCCAAAATCACCAGTGTTCGGTTTGGTTCTGGCTTACCCATACGCTTGTATGAAGTAGCTGAACACGCTTAAATTCTGTTGAATTTCCTTCTGGTGAGAATATCTCTCACAACAAGGTATTCCACAGTGGTGACCCCGACATGATTTTTGGCTATGTCGTGAGGAGTCTTAGGCGCTTAGGCGCTATTACAAAAAGTGGCGTGGTGCGCTGGCAAGATACTCGCTTGCTCGGCAAATGAAAAAAAAAAAATTTTTTTTGCAGACTAAGACACCTTTTTGGTCGTTGAGGTAGAGTCTGCGGATGTGGGAACTTATACCCCTCTCTTTAAAATATGCAAACAAAGAGAAACAAGACAGTAGACCTTGAGGAAGAAGGTTGGACTCATCCCCCAACTCCCCCAACTTCGACTCGACACTCTACAGATTTAGCAAACATAGAAGAAGGCCCTCAACACCCAGAAATAGCACGACTGGGAACTGCAATAAATAAAGAAGAACTAGCAGTCAAAATGTTGAGAAGTGGTCAAACTTTAAGCCAAAGTTCTGACCCGAAAACACCTGTCCTACAAACACAGGATCCAGTGTTTTCGACCAGCAAGGAAGGAAGTAGTACTGTGGAATACGCTTGTCACCAGAAAGAAATAGCAATGGTTCCACCACCAACTGAAAACCCACAACCATCGCAGGGAGGCAGTAGTCAGAAACAGCTGACACCCGAAGTCTTGGCGCAGATCTTGCAACTTCTGCAATTGCAGCCAGGACAGAACCCCAACTTCTACAGACAAAGGATAGAGATCCCGGAATTTCTGCCGAACGAGGTAGAATTATGGTTGACACTATTGGAAGGAAGGTTCAAGATAGAAAATATAACTCTGGACCAGCGGTATACACACATCTGTGGAGGCATGCCCCCGCAGATAATCCGCCACATTCCGGACATTATGGAATGCCCTTCGACAGAAGATGACAAATATGCCTGGTTCGTCAAGAAAATCAAGAATGTATTTGGAAAAACCAAGAACGAAATTATTGATGATGTGATGGGTGGTATGAAGATGAGGGACGACAAACCCTCGATCTTCATGGCAAAGTTAAGACAGAAGGCGTACAATATCGTAGCCCCTTCTGTCATAGGCAATCAATTTTGCAAGCAACTTCCACAAAGTGTTGTGCAATGCCTAACCGCCGTTGGTTCGATGGTAATCAATACATCCGCGGATTTGGACTTCCTTGCAAAATCAGCAGATAATGCGCTCGAGTACACCAGGTCAAAGCCAGTGGTCAGTGCAGTATCTGCAGAGACTGGAGAGCTCGCTCAACTTCGAGCCCAAATAGCTCAGTTGACAGAGGAGGTAAAATGGAACAAAAGCCAAGGCTCGACGAAACCCAATAGTAGCTGGCGACAAAGATACAAAAGCAGAAGCAACAACAACAGCAACAGTAGCAGAAGACGACAGTCCCGGTCCAGAGACCACAGATCTAGTTCCGGTAACAGGGGTCAGAGTTCAACTCCCCCTAGAACATCATCTCTCAAAACCCAGTCTCGAAATTGGGATGATAAAAGTTGCTTCTTTCACAACTGGTTTGGCACGGAGGCCACCAAATGCAACAACAGGTGCAGATGGTGGGGTAAAACCTTCAACAAGGAGGAGTCAAACTAGAACGAGGGGCCATCTATGTGGCCAAAGAGCCCTCAGAAGAATACTCACGCCGCCTGTTCATAAAGGACAGGACTAACAGGAGAAGGTACTTAATTGACTCGGGAGCAGACCTGAGCATATTGCCAGTTAATAGAACCCAAAAAGTACTCCCTCCAAATACTATCTCCGTACTGTGAATGGTCAAAACCTTCCAGCTTACGGACTCGAGACCAGCAAAGTCGACATCGGACTCAGCAAAAATATGACGTGGTCCTTCACGGTTGCAGATGTACCAAACCCGATCCTGGGTGCAGATTTCCTTGCACATTATGGCCTGATCATTGACCTCAAACACCGCAAACTGATCGATAGTGAATCTAAACATTGTGTGGATGGCAAAACGCTAGCTTACAGACTGGACACAAATATATCCAGCTGTACCAAAGTCGATGGACAACTCTTACAAATCCTGTCTGACTATCCTGGAGTCACTCAACCCTCAATTTGCAGGCATCCTACTTACAAACACGACACGGTTCATTACATCGAAACCAAAGGACAGCCTTGCCACACTAGAGCACGGAGGTTATTACCCGACAAACTCAAAGGGGCACGAGAGTAATTCCATTGCATCATTGTGGAGGGCGTATGTCACCCCTCAAAAAGCTCATAGAGCTCTCCTATCCACATGACGAAAAAAGCAAGTGGAGAGTGGCAAATTGTTGGAGACTACAGGGCCTTAAATGCCATAACAGTTCCTGATTGCTACCCAGTCACCAACATAATGGACTTCAACGCGAACATGAAGGGTAAAACAATGTTCACCAAAATAGACATCAACTGGGCATTCCACCAAATTCCTATGGCCAACCAGGACGTTCCAAAGACAGAGGTTATAACCCCCTTCAGATTATTCGAATACCTTCGAATGCCGTTTGGACTTTGCAACTCAGCACAAACTTTCCAACAATTCATCATTTGACCGTTTAGGGAATTGCCATTTGCATATGCATACCTGGATGATATTTGCATTTGCTCAGAAGGCGGTGAGCATCAGCACGAGGAGAATGTGAGAGCCGTGGTACAGCGTATACACGCAGCCGGACTCACTATCAACGTAGGCAAAAGCTTATATGCACAGACCAAAATTGACTTCCTCGGCTACAAAGTCTTGACCGAAGGCATTTCCCCCTTGAAGACTAAGGTAGAGCCAATATTGAACTTCCCAAAGTCCTCAAATGTCGCAGAACTCAGGTGTTTCTTGAGGATGGTGAATTTCTATAGACGTTGCATGAAGAATGCAGCAGCCGAACAAAGTAAACTGTTTGCACTAATAAAAACAAGCATAAAGAAAGACAAAACTCCACTCGAATGGAATGAAGAAGCCGAACAGGCCTTTGAAAATATCAAAGATACACTGGCAAATGCAACTCTATTGGCTCATCCAGACGAAAGTCTGCCGTTATGCGTAAGTACCGATGCATCCGATTTTGCTATTGGTGCAACCTTGTACCAACTTGACAAAGACAACATCAAATTACCGCTAGCTTTCTTCTCGAGGATGCTCTCAAAAACAGAAAAGAATTACAGCACATACGATAGGGAATTGCTCGGAATTTTTGTTGCGTTGAAGCATTTCCGGCACCAATTAGAGGGTAGATGTTTTTCTGTGTATACTGACCATAAACCCCTAACATATGCCTTCACACAAAAAGCAGAACCAACATCTCCGAGAAGAGCACGACAATTAGACTATATTGGTCAATTGACTATCGACATCCAGTATATAAGTGGAGAACTTAACACTCCAGCTGATGCCTTGATTAGAATCGAAGCTATCTCAGTTCCTGTCCAATTGCCTTATGCTGAAATAGCTAAAGCACAGCTTAAGGATGCAGAATTGCAAGAGTTGTTATCGAACGATGATACTACTCTCAAATTGAGACAGTGAAAAATTCCCGGTACTGATGTTTTATTAACATGTGACATCCTTACAGGTAAGAATAGGCCATTTCTACCAGTAAAATATCGCAGGCTAGCTTTCAACAGTGTACATAATCTGTCACATGCTGGGCCAAAATGTAGTGCTAAACTAATTTCGGAAAGGTTTGTATGGCCACGAATGAAGTCTGACTGCAACAAATGGGCTTGCAGTTGCCTGAACTGTCAAGAATCCAAAGTAGGAAGACACACTCGCTCACCCCTCAAATCCTTCAAACAAACAGAGCGGTTTAAAACGGTTCAAATGGATTTGGTAGGCCCATTGCCACCATCTCAAGGATACAGATACCTGCTAACGATAACAGACAAGGCAACACAATGGCCAGAAGCAATCCCTCTACACGAGATGTCAGCTCCCACAGTAGCTGCAAGGTTATACGATACCTGGATTGCGAGGTATGGCGTACCAGAAGTCATAGTAACAGACCAAGGTAGCCAATTTGAGAGCTCGCTCTTTAAAGAGCTGGCTAATAAGCTTGGTGTCCAACACAGTCATACCACAGCTTATCATCCTCAAGCCAATGGCAAAATTGAGAGATGGCATAGAGCTCTCAAAGCCTCCATCATGTCTCATGATACCAAGAGATGGGTAGAAATACTTCCTACCATCCTCTTTGGCCTTTGATCTGTCCTACAAACCGATACAGGTCACTCTGCAGCGCAATTAGCGTTCGGCGAAGAGCTACGCCTCCCAGGGGACTTCTTTACATAATCGAAAGAAGTTATCCCCGAAATCATGGTACAAAATATACGAAATGATGCCAACACCTTTTTAAAACAGGCAGCCCGCCATGGCCAGCCCAAGATTTACGTTTCAAAACACTTGGCCAATACGTCACACGTATTTGTTAGAGACGAAAAAATGAGATCTGCGCTGGAGAAACCATATGCCAGTCCTTACAAAGTAGTATCACGAGATGAGAAAAACTTTGTGATACTCTTAGCAGGCGAACCTCGAAAAATTTCAATCGACAGATTGAAGCATGCTTATATGGTAAGCGACGATAAAAGAATCAAAAGGTTGCATAAGGAAAGCACAGAAAATATACAGACGGATTCATCAATAAACACAGAAGAATCCGTCGAGAAAAGTGAGAAAAATACTTCACAACAGAAAACACCAAAAAAGTCAGTAAGATTTTTGGACAATGTTACGACTAAAACATTTGATCCTGAGGCCCCCTTATGTCCACGTAAAAGTGGCAGGCCCCCTGGCACTAAAAAACGTAAAAATTCCCGCCCTTCTCGCAGGTCTGAGAGGTTAATGCGAAGATAAAACAACATTTACTCCCAAAAAAGTAATATCCGCTACAAAGTTAAAACCCGCTAAAAAATATGCGAGAAATATCGAAACTCCGTGAGACAAAAGAAACTCCGGAGATAAGCAAACGAGGAATGCCAACAAAAAGAAGAAGACAGGAATAAATCAAATCCACGTGCAATACGAAAACAAAATATTGCAACTTGCGTTTACCGTTAAACACAAAGATTATCTCTATGATGTGACGTCACAAACGGAGATTCCTTTGTAGTAAAAATTTGAAAAATTATATTCACTGAGTTTATTTCAGGCATAACTCTGCTTAAACCGATCATAACTTAACCAGAAAACTTGTATACGGCCGAGAATTTTAAGCGATATCCCCTCTACATGTCGATAAGAAGATTTGGAAATAAAGAAAAATAACTGTAATGGTAAATCAAAAAATGATGTAAAATCACCCATTTCAGAACCGCCAGAATACTTGGACGTGTTTTCTGATATTTTTGCTTCCTTTTCCTACAACCAATTCTTATGTCGCTTCCACGAACCATCCTGAAGTCCGCCACCTCCCAATTCGCCCAGAAAACTGCTGAGCCCTCACAGACTCAGCAGAAGACAGAGCTAGACCAGATAGAGGAGGAGCTGTTGATGGACACGGCTCCTCCGGTAGACAAAGTCCTAGTGGAGATGACCACTCCGCTACCTCCAATTATCTCTCCTCCCTGGTCCCCCAAGGAATCGTTTCCGACTCCGGAACCACTGAAGCCCGACCCGAAACCCGAGGAGACCATGAGATTCTTGTTCACGGCAGAGAGGGTCGCGAATGAGAAGGCAAAGATGGCCACCTGGGCATCGGAGAACTCCAACTCTCCGATGCTTAGGAAGCCGACGTTTAAATGTCCGCTGCCCCCTCACTCCCATCATCATCCCTACACCCGATCAAAAACCGTAAATCCAAGGGGTAGGGGAGAGGACCGCAGGGCTGCCTACCTGGCCCGAATGCACGCCTGTAGGGAATCCTACGAGTGCGTTGGGGCCGCAGTAGGGAGCGCCCTAGCTAAGTGGGAAGCCAATCAGAGGCGTAAGTAAAACCCGCACGTCCCCCAGGCCTTTCGCATTTTTGGTCATTTTTGCAGCGCAAAAACTGGGGGGAATAGCTGTGGGTCTCAATGGTATGAGATAAGGGGCTCGGACACCTCGACGACAGTCGCCGCCCCAAAGGGCAGGCTAACTTATTCGTCTATATGACGTTAAACGAAACACAAAATACGTTCGATCGTAATTACCTGCAAGTACATGCAGGTAATGTACGAGTACCGAATCGTGACATCACCAAACAATGTCACGATCCGTACACGAACCGGCCAGCCATCTCTTATCATGGTAGGGTATGATGCGACCTGGCCGCCCTCACTAACGTACGTATTTTCCTACATACGTGTGTTTGTGTGCGCGCAAATGAAGCCATATAAAAACCACCCGAACTGGCTCTAAAATCGCCAGTGTTCGGTTTGGTTCTGGCTTACCAATACGCTTGTATGAAGTAGCTGAACACGCTTAAATTCTGTTGAATTTCCTTCTGGTGAGAATATCTCTCACAACAAGGTATTCCACAATAATTAATTATAAAACTTGTAATCTTTACATTATATAAAAATTGCTAGTTAAAGACTACAAAATGTTATAATTTTTAATAAGATAGCATTTTTTAAATGTATTGAATTTCCATAGATTATCTATCAAAATTGACTGTGACATATACATCTAATATTGATTTTACTAATATGAACCTATATTTCAAGTATTTATTTGGATTCTTTATAGGAAATATCAATACAGATTTGGGCAGATATATACATATAAATCTTTCATTGATATATTCTATATATACTTATATAAACATGCCAATATTGAATCTACCTTGATATTTACAATATATACCTATATAGATATTAGGTATATAAAATCATTATCGATATGTAATATAATCAAATGGCAATATAGGGCTAAAAATCTATATAGCAGCAATATATGTATATCACCATTGTAGGATTAATTCCGTTATTTTTCTAGATACATTTGTCAATTGGGTAGTGTCCAGACCAAAATATCAAGTATACTACAAATGAAAGCTTTTTGGAATTCTAGACTAAATCATGAAAGAAACAAAAATATTTTTGATAAAAAACCTAGAGAAATTAATTTTAACTTGAAAGATTTAGTCTATGTTAGCAATGGTAACTCATTAAATCTAAATAAACTTTATGAATTACGTATTGGTTCATTTAAAATTTTGGAGAAAATTTCAAATGTAATTTTTAAGGTAGACTCTGGCCTTCAGAAGAAATAATCTAATTTGTTTCACATTTCAAAAATGTATCCATGTAAAGATATTTCGTAATCTGTTTATTTTACAGTTACTGTTTTTGTATAATTATAGATTTTGTTCTTCGTGTGGGGATGTTAAATGCTTTTTTACTCATTTTAATATAGCTACTTTTCTTCATCTTTTTCTGCTTGCCATTAGCCCACACTTCCGTTCCAATACCTTCCTTATTTTTTGTAAAACTCTGCACACTTTTCTATTGTCATAGTATTTATTTTTGATCAAACTAATTCTGTACACTCTCATGTAAACATTTTACCTTCGATACCGATTTTATTTTCGTGCACTGCTCATTTGTTTTTCTACTCTTGACTGAGATTGTTATTTTATTTGGACTCGAGTATTTTTAACTTGTATAAAAATCTTCTATTTTCTAATTTCACTTTTGTTTCCAAATTACATATCGTTTTCGTTGATCTGATTTAGTTCATTGATTTAATAAGTGCAAATTAGTATACAGGGTGTGGGTGTATGACATTTGCAGAATGAAAATATGTTCTAATCATCTCACAAAAGAGGAATGGGACTGATAAATTCATTTATTAATAATTCACCTGTTGAATTTCACGCTCCAGGATACAAATATTTAGGTCCTGGAACTAAATAATTTGACAACGAACCTCTGAATTAGTTGGATGCATTAGCAAGAAAGCACGATCTATTTCACAATTCTATACTAGTATTAATGATCGTCATAAGGCTGATAAAATATTAGCGGAAGAAGTTTGGAAAATTTTTAAAAGTCCCAACTTTGATAGAGCAAATAACGAAAGTTTTTGGTCCTGGTTAACGACTACACTTATGAAGGTTAAACGCAAATTAAGAGCTGGCTTAGACCAAAACTATTTAGCAGCTATTAGAAATTTATAAACTTCAGCATCTACTACTTCGAAGAAAAAAAAAAAAAGTCGAAAACGAAAGAAAAGTGGAATAATTCCATTAATTCTTCTTATGGCAGCTTTAGGTACAGCTGCAACAGTCGGTAGTAATACTTCCAATATTTTCAAGATTGCTGGCGATGTTAAAGACTTTGCTACCAATTTATTTAAGAATTGTGGTAGTACTGGGTTGAAAAAGAAGAGAAAGCCAAAAAGAAAATGACAAGGATTATATTTAAATCCGCCTTCCTACTATCAACATCAAAGATATGGATAAATTCAAATATAAGAATTTAAATTTAATTGAGGATCATAAAATAATAAATAGTATTCCAAATAGAATGATGTATGAAAATGACGTAACTTTTTATGGACATTTATTAGTTCCTAATTTTATAGGCGTTTATGACAGAGAATGTTTACCCGTTAAAGCTTTACGTAGAAAGCACATTGCTTTCATTGTGAATTTAGGTGATTTAGATGGCGAAGGAACTCATTGGCTACTTTTAAGGGAAAAAAAAAGAAATTTATTGTTTTGATAGTTTTGGTGATTTACCACCGCCAAATGAAATTGTGTGTTTGGCTAAAAATCATAAATTATTCTACAATACGAGAAAATTGCAAAATTTTAATTTATCCAATTGTGGAAAAATAAGTTTATTGTTTCTTATATATACCGGATATAAGTATTTAAAAATTGAGTCAAAACTTATCTCTTTTTTTGTCGAACAACAAAAAAAAATAATAATAATAAAATAATAATAAACGATATTCAATATGGTGGTTTTATTAAGTAAATTTTTCAGTTTTACTCAATCAACCTCAAATTTGAAGCTCGATATTTTCCCAACTATTCGATTAGATGAGAATAAAAACCATTCGCTCGGATTATTTTATTTTATTTCATATAACAGCATACCAAATATCGACGAAACAAATAATAAATTCACCTTCAAGTTTAATGACAAATGGAATAATTCCCAGTTTCGCGATGGTAAATTTAAATTTGAAAATTGTTTCTCTGTGAAAATACCTATGGGTCAATACGAAATGAAAACCATTGCCGAAGAAATGAAATCGTCAGTTATCGAATCTTTCAAATCATATGTATCAAAATCACTCATCAAACATTTATTTGAGCGTTACATGAAAGACTTTGACAAATTGAAAGAAAAAGATGGTACTGCCAACACAATATCAAGCAAAGAACTACAGTTCTTGCAAAATAAATTAAAAGAATTTAAAACAACTATTGAAAAATTTGCGGAATCTCTTCTGTTCAAATTTAAGGAATTAGTTAATAACATACGATTAAATTACTCAACACACCATTCTTTCAGGCGTCATTAATGGTATTGAGCTTGATTTTAAGTGTAAAAATTCGTTAGGTTCGGTTCTAGGTTTTCATATAAGGGAGCAAGTAGAAAATGTGATCTATGTTTCTTCCGACCACATACACATTTTAAATATCAACTGCATTCATATTCACTGCAATTTAGTTTTGGAGTCATACGTTAACGGACAAAGATCGCATTTATTATATAGTATACTTACCGTTCTATCTTGAAATTGGACACAGAATTTTTGAAAATTCCAAGGACATAATATATTTACTGATAAATGTCAATGAAATTTCAAAAATTGAACTAACCATCACCGATCAAAACAGAAAGTTGTTGAATTTTCAAAACGAAGAAGTAACAAATTGTTTTACACTTGAAAGAATTTCAAATTCCAACAAATACAAAAAACAAAAAATGCCGATATTAATTAATTAGGTACCCACATTTGTTAAACGCATTGAATTCTGATCTGTTTTTTTCAAAAATATTGAATAATAATAAAAAAGGAAGTGGATGTAAATTTTCTTGTTCTAAATCTGTTACAATTTCCGAAGATGAAGACGTAGCAGCAGCAGAAGCAGTAGTACCTTCACTATAAAAAAAAACCGATGCACATTTTCAAAAACATAGAGTTAAATCTATTTAATTTTGTAATAATTGTAAAAATGAAATGGAAAATAACAATATTAATTACTTACGAAGAAGGAAAACATTATAATAGAATGGTCATAAATGGGAATTCAGGTATTCGTTTGAAAACAAGCATAAACTTTGAACTTAATCCTCAAGAAAAACAATTTTCATCGTCTTTAGGATGTAGCGTTTTAAGGTAAATTATAATACTCTACTCAGTTTAAAAAAACGAACAAAATGTCAATTATAACTAATCATAATAGTTTGAACATTGTTGAAGATATTAAATTTAAAGATTTTATTACGGAAGTAGGTATGTTATTACCATCATTTTCCTTACACTTCATGCTGATTGTCATACAATGATGAAATTCGAATTGGAATTGATCAAAGAATGCGGTACCGGACATGATTTTCAGTAAACATATTTTCAAATTCTTTAAAACAAATAAAAAATATCAGTGAAAACCGCATTAAAATTGGTTGGATAGAATGGGAGAAAATGAATGGTAAATTTAAGTTGTCAAAAATGGTGTGATATTTTTTGAGCAGTGGGTGTGATGTCATAGAATTGACACATCAGCAAACTTTTCACCTCTTTCACAGGTTTCTCATTCATTCATTCCTCACTCTGCTGTGTTTTTACAAAGCTCATCAATTTAGAAAGTTCATGGTGACTGTGAGAGAGGGGATAAAAGGATGTGCACTTGCACCCCCCACTCCCTTATTTTTAGACAAATTCAAAACATTGAAAAACAATAAACACTAAGAAAATCAAAAACCAATTATTCTTCATTTTTTTTTATATTAGAGCACAGCCTTGGAAAAAATTTTTTGTGGTGCCTGAGGAGTTATTTACTTTGAGGGCTGAGTTCATATTTGCAACCCATTTTTAGATTTAACCCTTCCTTTAACCCCCTGTAGCCCAAGAATTGGAATTAAGATAATATTCTTGGATATTATTGAATGATACATCGATAATATTGTCTTTTGAGGCTCTGAGTTTATATTTATAATCCATTTTTAGATTGAACCCCTCCTTGGCCCCCTGTGACCCCAAACAGGGGGTTAAGATAATATTCTTTGATATTATTGAGTGATATATCATTAATAATGTTTTTTAAGGTGCTGGGTTTAGATTTTCAATCCATTTTTTATCAAACCCCTTATTGAGCCCCCTGTGACCCCAAACAGGGGGTTGAGATACTATGCTTAGATATTATTGAGTGATATATCATTAATAATATTTTTTGAGGTGCTGAGTTTAGATTTGCAATCCATTTTTTGATCAAATCCATTATTGAGCCCCCTGTCACCCTAAACAGGGGGTTCAAATAAAATTCTTAGATATTATTGAGTGATACACAATAAATAATGTTTTTTGAAGCACTGAGATTATATTTACAATCCATTTTTAGATTGAACCACTTTTTTTCTTCCTGTGACCCCAAAAAAGGGATTGCAATTTTATCTTCACTTATTATTGAGTGATTTATTAGGTATTGGATGCCCATGTTTTTTGAGACCAACAAAAAACAACAAAATTCAGTAAAACCACTTGCCCAACTTACTTGTAAGAAAAATAAGATTTTTGTATTTGTACTCAGAAACTAGTAAAACATTATAAACAATATATCACACAATAAAATGTGAAAAGTCAAAATTAGCTACTTATATCCGAACCACTTTGGATCACATTAAAAAGAGTTGTATGAAGAAATACATGTCAAAATAAAACTTCAAGTCAAAAAAAATTACCAATAATATATAACATTATATAATAGAGAAATTCAAAATTAGCCCCTTTCAGAGCTCCTGTGGGATCACATAATGGGTAAAATTAAGAAATTACGTGAAATTCAAAATCAGCAGCTAAAAAACTATTACGAATGATGTATTACACTACAAAATATGAAAAGTCAAAATTTCCCCTTGGGTGTCAAAAATGAATCAAATGAATAAAATAATGTCAAATTTGAACTTGTTGCCTCAAGAAACATTACAAATGATGTATTACATAATAATATGTAAAAAAAACAAAATTGGGCACTTTTATGATCCCTTGGGGTCAAAAAATTGATCAAATTGAAAAATTATTGACAAATTTGAACTCAGCACCTCAAGAAACATTACAAATGATGTATTTCATAACAGTATGAAAAAAAAACAAAATTGGGCTCTTTTATGATCCCTTGGGGTCAAAAAATTGATCAAATTAAAAAATTATAGACAAATTTGAACTCAGTACCTCAAGAAACATTACAAATAATGTATGACATACTAAAATGTAAAAAAACAAAATTGGGCCCTTTTTTGAGTCCCTTTGGGTCAAAATATTGATCAAATTAAAAAACTTGAGGTTCAGTTTGAACTCAGTACCTCAAAAAATATTTTTTTAAATCATAAACAAACAATATTACACCACCTCTGTGTTGATTTGGATAATTTCAGTGTATATATGTTGAAAGTTCCAAGAAAATGAATTTCTGGCTCATATCAGCTGCCCCTTTCTTATTTTTGGGATTTCAAAAAAAAAACAATTAGATGTGATACTCAAGCACCCTCATACCAATTTTCAACCTTCTACCTCAGTGGGAAGTACAAAAAATAAATACAGATAGAAATCCAAACTTATTGAATCTTATTTACTTAGGTGATAATTTAGACTTTGAGCTTTCTGTGCCAAAAGTTTTCTTGGGTCCTGAAATGAAATGTGCGCCCACCCTTGCTTCAAAGTCATTTTTTAAAGTCAATTTTGTTCAATAAATTTTCACCAAAAACCTACTTAAAAATGAAGTATTAATGAGATGTATTGAAACCAGCAACCTCTGATAATGCAAAATACAAATATGTCAATTCTATGACATCACAACAACAGGGTGCTCATTGAGGTACTGTTTTTGGTGCAGCGCAACTTTGACATCTTATATCTTCCTTTCTATTTAATATTTTTCAAAAAACATTTCAGAACCTTCATTCACAGGCTGTAGATTATCTCTCCCATTAATTTTAAGTAATTCTGAGAGTCATGTACAGTATCCTATTGTGTAGATATCTTTATCCGGCTGATTTGTACATAAGTTTAAAAGTCAATTGAAAATTTAAAATGTGGATATACTTTGATTAGAGTGGATTAGTAGCTTATATATTCACCGATAAGTATGTCATATAATTTGAATGGAGTTGAAACAGAAAGAATTCAAAATGATGGTATGACTACTTCGATGATAAGCATACCTACTATTGAGAACATTAGAAAATAATACATGGTACCTAAATAATGGAATGAAATTAGATGCAATTAATGCCAAACAAGCAATACAAATATTCCATAGATGAAATTAATGGAATAATTAATATTGAACTACCATTATCATTATTTCTCACCTTTGCCAGTGATTATGAAAAACAAATTTTAAACGCAAGACATGAATTAATAATGAAAAGAGGGATTAGTGATTCAAATGTTTTCTTTTATATTCCTCCTACTGCTACCACTGCTACCACTACCGCTGTTGCTTCTGACTCCACCTTGAAAATATTACCGATTTCATGAAAGGTACCTTATATCAAATCCAATGATAAAATCAAATCTTGGTTTTTAAAATCATTGAAAAATGATTTAGCTATTACAATAGGTAGGTACCATTCAGAATTTGGACTTTGTATGAAAAACCTCTACTTCCTCAAACAACGGAGGTGAATTGGAACCTTAAAATGGTCAATAACGCTGATAGATTATTATTTTTAATTTTGTGTTTCCAAACAGATTGCAAATCAAAAATTAATAAGTCTATGCAAACCTTTACCAACATTGATATGAGAAATTTGAGAGTATACTTACTTGAATGCTAATTATATGCCTTACGATATACAAAATGCGAATTTTAAAGACTATAATTTTCCATATTTTTACGAATAATTTGCCAAATTTGAGTCATTCTATAATAAATCTTTACGAAATAGTCCGACTCAAATTTTACCATTTATCGATAAAGGGGATTACTGTAAATCTTATCCTCTATTTGTTGTAAATCTCACATTCAAAGACGTAGTAACAAAAAAAAATGATGTTTCAGATTTAAAATTACAATTTCAAACAAACAAAAATATATCAGATAAAACTGTTTGTTATGCATTAGTATGTTCTGAAGTGGGGTATAAGTAGACACTGTAGTGGCAGAGACACTACGGGTTTCGGTACTTATATAATATGTTCGTTTTACGTCCAAGGGACTATAAAATTATCATCGTCACACTCCTATCACGCACCTCTGTTCTCTCCTGTCGTGCAACGACGAATGTTGGCGACCTCCTCAGCCCAGTAACTCGTCTACCTACATTTCTTCGGTAGACAAGTTCCCAACTCGCCCGCCAGGCGCGCATGAGATCATGGGCAGAGCCCACGATACTGGGGGCGGTGTCCATGGCCAGTCTTCCAAGACTCGCTGCCCTGTAGATCTGTAAAAAAGCATAATAATTTTCATACACACGCAAGTACATACATGTCGTTTATTATAAAAATATAAAAAAACAGAACGAATTGTACTTATAAACTACTGAATAATATTTACAATATTTACAAAGTCCACAAATCTTTGCATGAAGAAAAAAATTTATGTTTCATGATTTTCTTCCAGTTGAGAGTCAATTATTGGCTCTCAACTGTGATTTGTGGGCCGTCAAATTGCCGGACGCTTCTCTGAGGAATGGATGTTAACAGGTTCAGCGCTTTGTAGAAGTTTCACTGTAAGGAAGAAAATGTATTAAGTTAGCAATTTTTTATTTAAAATTGTGATAGTTGACAAAGTTATCACAATTCTATTTAGTGTGGATCGTAATCCGCTATCACCTTTATCCGCTTTCCTCGTAGGTAGCTGGACAATAAAGTAAGCATTTGACAAGGTTGACTTGACGTGTCTTCAAAGATAGCTGAACTCCAATGTTGTCAAAGCATTGGTGTTTGTAGTAGTGGTTGTGTGTATGAAGTGTATTTATAGATCAAGTTTGGATAGAAGTTAGTCTATGTTTGGGCTAACTTCTGTATTAGTTCTTAGTTCCGAAGGTGCTAAGAAATTTATTGGCCGGCTCACTATTTTAGAGCTGGGCAATCTGACATCAGCGTGGCGCACTTGGCCATCACGTGATGTCATCAGGTTTACTACAGTGACTATTTTGTAGATTCCTGGTTTTGTCATAATGTCCAACACGTTGACTATGTCTCCAATTTTTGGTTGGAAACTTACCGTTTGGTAAGCATTGCTTACACCTTTTGGAACTCTGTCTCTCAAATATGGGAGGTAGAGTCTTTTCCAAGCTGCCCAAAGCTTGGTAAGGTTTATTTTATCAATTTTCCATAAACCTTGTAAATTTTTGGCTGTTATGATAGTTTCATCTAAATGTTTGACTAGGTCCAATGTAAAATTTCGAAAATTTGCATGCATGAAGTGTGCAGGTGTTAGAGTAACTTGCTCAGCTTCATCTGCTGCAGGGCACAGAGTTCTTTCATTCATCATCACTTGTATATTTTTAAGCGCTGCTTGAAAGTTAAAGCGATGATGAGAGTGTGGACCCATTACACGTTCAAACGCTTGTTTGATGACTCCAATTAATCTTTCATAAGATGCACCATACCACTGAGCCTTGGGTGGAGTGAAGTTCCAGGTTATTCCTTTTTGTTGTAACCTGTCACTTATAGTACTGTCTGATGTTATTGCTTCCCAGAGTTGTGGTAAGTGGGTTGCCACTAACCTAAACTGGGCGGCATTGTCAGACAGTATTGCCTTTGGTGTTCCACGGTCTGCGAAGAACGTTTGGAACGCCATCCACATTTCTTGTGTTGTTAATGATGAGACAGATAAGAAGTACACTGCTCATGTTGATAGACAGGTAAAGATTAACACCCACTTTTTGTTAGTTGGTGTTGGAGTTGCCAAAGCCTTTTTCTTTTTTGGTAGGTATTTGTCAAATACCGAGTATGGACCGAAAATATCCACACCTGTGTAGGTGAAAGGATGAGTAAAAGGTACCAATCTGAAATCTGGCATTTCAGAATGTGTTGGTTGTGCAAAAGGCCTTTTATTTGACTTTTTGCACCTTATGCATGAATTTTTTAATACTTTTGGAAGTATTCTCATTGCCCTTGGTACAAAGTAAGTTTGGCAGAAGGCTGCCATTGTAAACTTAATGCCTGTATGACTATTTAATGTATGTACATTTAATAGTATTAATTTTGTTAGGTGTGATTTTGGGTGTAACATTACTGGAGATAGGATATCTTCAGTAAATGGTGTTACAGGAATATAGTTCCTTAACCTTAACAGCCCTGATTTGTCAATTGTTATGTGAAATTTTTCATATATTACATATTCGGGGGCATTAGGTGACATAAGTTTATTAAAGATTTCAGAAAAGTATTTTTTCTGATCTGCGTAGATGAAGCATAGTAATGTGAATTGATGGTTATTGGGGATTAAAGCCCATGGTGAAACCGACCTGTTTCTTGCAAGTCGTTTTCGTGATAATTTTCTAAGTGCGTTTATGCAGTGGTAGAAAATTCTTTTTAGACTTATTAGTGTGTTAAATTTGTCTATATTGATGTTGAATGGTGTAATCAGTGGTTCATGTATGAAACTAGTGTAGGGTATTGTTTTTGAAAAATCTGTCTTTTGTTCAGTAGACAGATTTAGTATTTGTTGTGAGTTGATATTGTTTTGAGTTTGTGTAAGATCCTGACTTATTTGGTTGGGATCTTGTACTTGGTCAATTTGTGTAGCAAATGTTTTTACTTCACAAATATAATTAACCGAACTCATAACAAATTTTGGGATAAAAGTTTTTCTGGATTTTAATTGTCTTTTTAATTTGGCAGGTTGATGATTGTCAAATATTGTGTCTTGATTTTTGGTAATCAAGTCTGACAATTTATCCGAAACTTTTAATGTTTCCTTAAAGTAGAGAAGACTGGTATAGTTTTCTCTTCTTCTGTTAAATCAGGCAGAGACTGAATAATATGTAAGTCAGTCTGTGGCCATGTATCAGGATGTTGAGTTAACCACTGTGGACCTGTCCACCATGTAGTAGTGAACAAGTCTTCCACCATCGCACCTCTTGAGCCGACATCCTCTGGGTTGTCGGCTGAAGGAACATATCTAAACTGTAGGTTTAGTACAGTTTTTATTTCATTAACCCTATTTAAGACAAATTGTGTTAACACTCTACATTCTAACAGCCATGTTAGAACGCATTTGCTATCTGACCAAAGATAAGTTGGGCTGTTGTGTAAGTCAAGAGGATTGCGTATATTCTTGACTGCTCTAGCTCCTATGAGTGCCGCTAACAATTCTAATTTTGGGATTGTTACCGTTTTCATAGGGGCTATTCGTGATTTTCCTATGACAAATCTGGTTTTAGTTGTACCACTTTCTTCATTGTGGAAGCGTAAGAACGCAACCATGGAGAAGGCAGTTTTTGAGGCATCTACAAATATATGTAGTTGACATTCATTCGAGTTATAAGTACCCGAATAAATTTGTCTTGGTAGGCAGTAAGTTGTGCACTGAGTTAAGTCTTTTAGTAGCTCTGTTGTTATTGGTTGTAGCGTCAGAGGCAAAGACTCATCCCATTTATAATTTTCATTCCAGAGTTGTTTTATGAAAACTCTGGAAGGTATAAATGCTGGGGCAAACCAACCGTGAGGGTCAAAGAATTGTGAAACTGCTCTTAGGAACAGTCTCTTTGACCAGTTTGGTACTTGGTCTTTTAATTTTGGTGGGCTGATAAAGATGATATATTTATCCATGTCCCAAGAAAGTTCAAGTACTTTTATTTGAGGCTTTTTAAGTGTATGTTCAGGTGCAAAGTCATTTCGTAATGGGATACAATTTGTTCCCCATTGTGAAAGCTCCGTTGAGATGTCTTTAATTAACTTGTCAGCCTGATTGTGTAATTTCAAAGCGTCTTCGTAAGTAGGCAATGATGTTACTAAATTGTCAACGTAAATGTTATTTTCATGTTTTTTATAAAATTCCTGGTTCACCTGTTGGAAGTGGTGTAACAATACTGCCGTCAATAAAAATGGTGCTGTTACAATTCCAAAAGGTACGCGTTGAAACCAAAATGTTATTATGTTATCTTTTGTTAATGGATTTGATTGATCTTTAACCCATAAAAACCTTGTTACATCCCGATCATCAGGATGCAATCCTATTTGGTGAAAGGCTTTTTTGATGTCGGCAATAATGGCGAATTTGTCTTTACAAAAAGACAAAAATATTTGAAGCAAATCTGGCAACAGATTAGCTCCTTTAAACATACAGTCATTAATGGAATGTTTTGACTGTTTTGTTTTTGCTGACCCATCAAAAACTACCCTGAGATGTGTGCTTTTTGTTAGATCTAAAATCCCTTTGTGAGGTAAATAATGAATTAGCTCAGGTTTTGATTTTAGATCTACTCTCTCTATCATCTCTAACTCAATTAGTAAGTTAAAGTACTCATCATTTCTTTTGAAGAATTCGGGCATTTTTTGTAGTTTAGGCAGTTGATGTTCGAGTCTTCTGAACGATAGATTGTAATTATCCGCCAATGGTGGAGGATAATTTTTATATAACCACCAAATTTGGTAGCCGTTATTTACCAATTATACATTTTTGTAGAAAAGTTGTAAAGCTTCGGCCTCAGCCTGAACTTCTACCAGATTATTAGACTCGATGCCAATGGCATCCAATCTCCATAAATTCTCAATCTCTTGAGGATTATTAAAGAATACTAGTGTGAAGAATTCATCAACTGTGTTTTGATTTGGGATGATCCCTCCTAACATATGTCCAAACTCAGTCTGTATTAGTGTGAGAGTTGGTGAAATGTGATGAATATTTGTTACAAATGACCACATATAATCAATACTTAATAATAGGTCAATTGTATGCTCCTCATCAGTTTTACAAAAATTTATTTTCGAATACTCAGGGAATTTTTTATAAAATTCTGACAAATTTGGTTGATTCAAATTTTGCGTAATCTTATTTATAGTTTTCGCTGTTATTTGAACCACTATACCACTTGGTGTCAAAATTTCAAAGTCCACTAAGCTTGATTTGAAAATATTTGAAGTTTGGTTTTCGACACCTTTAAGTCTTATTATTTCTGTTTCATATCCTTTTAGTTTTAAGGATGTGAAAGCGTAAGACTTAGTTATAAAGGTGTCGACACTACCACAATCAAAAAATCCCGTTATTTTGATTGGTTCTTTTAGATATTGAGAACGAGCATACAATTGAAATACAAGAAAAGTTGAGCTTTTCTTGTGTTTAATGAAAGATAAAAAGTACTCACTGCTCACTGGTAAGCACTCCTTTTGATTTGCGCTGAGTTCTGGCAGCATCCTGGCCCTTGCCACTTTAGAATCTGTTACGTTCTGTTGAACATATGATTTATTAGTATCAAAATCATCATGTTTTGAGACTTTATCAAAATCACATGTTTTCTTACTTAATGCTTCCTTGCTCTGGCGCAATTTATTGTACCAGGCCTCCATATGCTCTTTATAGATGGGATAAGGAGCATTCGGACATAAGTTGCTATGATGTTTGACTGATAAGCAGTCGAACCATTTGCAGCAGGCCGAGACCTTCTGAAAGCAGCTTGTGGTTGTATGGCTGGTTGCGCATTTGGTACACAACCTCCTGGCCTGGTACTCGCGTTGACCCTGGGAAAGCATGTTGAAGCGAGGGTTGTAACAGAGAAACGCCGGGTGTTTCTCATTTCAGAACAAGCATGCTTTTTGCGGGACAGCTGGCATGTTCAGGATACTTTTTGGAGTATCCTGAGCATTCCGCATTTCTTTGTTCTGTTCTCTACGTGCTGAAACAGAAGAAAGGTTGGGAGACTTTGATGAGTTTCCCTTATTACTGTTTGAGCACTTATTAAAATTGTTGGGATTAGATTTATCTTTTCCCTTTGATTGATCGTTACCTTTTGAGAAGGTAGCGGCTATAAATCTTGGACTGCCTTTAGGTTGTCCCTGATTATTTCTCCTAGAATTTGAATTGGGGTTATGCTTTTTGTCAAACATTTCCTCAATTTTTATAAATTCCCTGATTGCCGAAAAGAGATGAGACATGTCTTTCGTTACTTTTGAGATGATTTCTGTATGATCTCGGTGGGAATTTTTTAACAGTGACGTTGAACAATTGCTCTTTGTCTACTACCATAGAGACCTGCCGATAACGATCAATCAACACTGCAATTCCATCTATACCATCTTGGATGGATGAAAGTCTGTTTGTAGTGTTCAGAAATTCAGTAATTTGGTACCATATTTCCACTCTGACCTTATTTGGGTCCCCAAACCTATCATGTAAAAATTGCAAACGTTGTTTGTAGCCAACGTCATCAGGTGCAAAGTGTGAGAATTTTTGAACTATGTGTTTAGTCATTGCTTGCTGAAGCAATTTAATTTTTTGTGGGACTGCAATATCTGTACAAATATGTACGTACATTTTAAATCCTGTAATAAACCCTGGATAGCTAAGAATCGTTCCATCCCAATCATCTATATAATATTTGGGTGCTTTCAGGTTCATAGCTGCTTTTTCCGGGTGAGTATTCGGGTCCAATTCCCAACAACGGGGTATTGATTCTGGAATATTTTTGTTAACAGGTGGTTCAAAATTGTTCCCTAATATAGGCCTGGGGACCAACTCGGTTACTGACTCATATTGATTTTGATCAACTGCGTTTCTATTGGGAGATACGCAATTGTTATTAACTGGTTCGGGTACAATTGGTATGACAGGAGTGGTGTTGATGGAACAAAGCTGTCACATGATGGGTCACAATTACCTTTTCAAAGTCTCGGTAGTCTTTGAAAATTCTATAAGAGAAAAAATGTGAATTATTCAACATCGACGAACTAACGAATTTTATCATTTTTTGTTGCGCCTATTGCCGTACTTTGAATATTAATTTTTCTAGTATTTGAGGTATTTGAAAAAAGACATGATGGTAAAGCGCGATGAAAAATGTTACACGAAACACTATTTTAACATACTTAATTATTTACGTTAAATTATTTTTGAGTACGTATAATATTCAAAATTATTGTACGTACTTTTTTGCGTGAAAAATAAATATGAAAAAATATGGTAAACTGTAATGGTGTAATTCGAGGACAAGAAGTACTCGAGATATGACCTCAAAAATTGTTTTTCAATTTCTGAGGACATTTAATTCACCATGAATTTTATCCCTTGGTAGTTCTGAACATGTTGAAAATTGCTCAGGACTAATTGTACGGCACCTTATTGTCTTTGTAATTCTGAATTTTTAAGAAATTCAAAATTATATTACGGGAACGAATTTTCACACAAGTCGTAAGAAATGAATTTTTTACAAATTACCTTCTTGACTTTGTTGATTTCTCCTTATAGAAGAGGGATGACCAGTAGATTCCTCTTCTTTTTTGAGGAGATGATGAGGTTGGAGCTTCTCTGAAAACTCCGACACTCTTGTGGGTTTTCAGCTTCTTTAAATACGATGAAAATTTAAAACGTGGTCGAGAATTGCTGTCGGATTCTTGACCACACAAACACGATTTTTCAGTAAATTTGTCTGAAAAGTTTTTGATACACTTTTGTGTAGCGCGAATTATTAAAAATCGAAATGCAAAAAACGCCAAAATACTAAAAACACAAAAATAACGCACAAGATAAAATCAGGATCGATCCCACAAAACATAATGTTCGCACTTCTTGTCTAAAAAGGCAATGAAGTCAACTGCGACGTAATTTTGCTAGATCCTGTCTAATCATGTGATTTTGATTCACTCGTTCATTCCCTGCTGGAATGAAGGAGCCTATTTTTTATCTTTGTGTGAGTGTGTGGAGGGTTCTTCCATTGACTTCAAGGGAAGAATCTTTATATTGATTGTGTGTGTGTTGATCATCAACACATACACACTCGCAGGTTGTAGATAAGGATTTTTTGTATTGGCCGTATCTACATTGTATGAACAAATAACTTTGCTTCTCGTCTTTTTTTTTTTTTTTTTTTTTTTTTTTTTTTTTGCCTGTCGTATTTATTGCTATTTAGACAGCCGATTTTCTAGGAATCCGATGTCGTCAGCAGCATATATACGATACGTCTTCGGCAACTGTGAAAGAGGTTGCAGATTTTTTAACCTTTTTCACATTTACGTCTTCTTTAGGTTCGACGTATTTTTTATTGACATATGTTTTGTGGGGTGTCATCTAATATTTTTTTGAATAGAACTTGGCCATTTTTACAGTCGGGTTCAATGATGATATAGGCATGTGTTCTTTTATGAACGCATGTTTTTGTTTCTATTGAATTCTTTTATTAAGAATTCAATAGTTTGAAATACTGGGGGTGGCTAAAAATTTTCTCCAAGATAATTTTTAGCCATTTTGTGAAAGTTGACAGCAAATCTTTTTGTCGTGAACAATATATTTATGATTTTAGGCTGATGGAATTTTTATTGCATCGACTTATAAAGGGCGTCTCTAATGCCTATTGAATTATCGGATCATGTATTGATTCGAGAATTTTTTTGTAAATGGTTATTTAGAGACGTATTATTTTGCCAGTTGATTTTTTCATAAAATCTACTGGTATGAATATTTCTATTGCCTATTAGGTTTTTGAAGCAATTTTTGCTTTGAAAAGCATATGTATAGGTACCATGTATATTAGGTATGTAGAAATATATGATTTAGCAATAATATTTGATTGCTAAATTTTCGTAGGCTAATTAATAAGTACGAAACTTTATTAGGTTCCTTCTTTTTATTATTTGGAAGGGATCCTAATCATTTCTAAGATCACTTTAGCACTGCTAGTCGAGAGTTATTATTTCAACTTTTGGCTAAAGATACGTTTCTTATTTAGAAGATAAAAAAAACGTATTATTTTATTTAATTGCTTTGAAGCTAATTTTTAGTTTTGAAAAAAAAGTACCGCAAAATTAATTCTTATAATAGGTATCAATTCTGTTTGCGAGTGGAAGCGTAGTAGGCAAATTTGAGAACAGATTCTATTTAAGGATCTGTTTCCATTTTGCACCAGGAAAAAATTAAAATTCATTTGAGTTTTAATTTTAGAGTTTTTAATTAGGATCAGATTCTATAAGAAAGGATCTGATTCGTGTATAAAAACTCCCGATGCTCTTGCTACCATGTAGTGGCAGAGACACTACGGGTTTTGGTATTTAAATAATATGTTCGTATTACGTCCAAGGGACTATGAAATTATCGTTGTCGCACTCCTTTCACGCACCTCTGTTCTCTCCTGTCGCGTAGACGAATGTTGGCGACCTCCTCAGCCCAGTAACTCGGCTACCTACATTTCTTCGTAGACGAGTTCCCAGCTCGCCGGCCAGGCGCGCATGAGATTGTGGGCGGAGCCCACGATAGACACCACCTTTAGTGAAAAAGTGCATAATATCACTATAAACTAAAATAGACACTTTTGAATATCTACCTTTTTTTTGTTAAATTTTTTCTAAACACTGAGTAGTGAGTATGTTCAAAAAAAATATATAACAGGTAATTGCATTGAAAATTATGTAGATTTATTAATTTGTATTAAGACTTAAAAATTTATCTAATATGGATAAAGTTGCTGAAGAATTACACGCACCTGCTCGACAAAATTTTAAAAGACGTTGAGTGCTATTACGAGGTATAGGCGATACGTGGCAAACGGATTTAATCGATTTAAGAAATAATAAAAATAAAAACAAAAGTCATTCTCATATTTTAATAATAAATGATATTTTTACAAAATATGTGTGGGCTAAAGCATTAAAAACTGAAACTGGACATGAGATAGGTCCGATAATTGAAAATATTATCAACACGAATCTTTGTACGGTGCTCCTAGAAATATTCATTCTGATGCGGATACTGAATTTACCAACTCCATTAGCAAGAATTTGTACAGAAAATAGAATATAAATTTTTACCAAACGTAATTGGGATACAAAAGCCAATGTTGCAGAGCGTGCTATCAGGACATTGAAAGAAAAAATTTTGAAAAACTTTTCTGCTTGTGGATCGTATAGGTGGATTGACATATTGAACAATCTGGTTGATAACTATAACAATACTATTCATCGAACAACTAAAATGAAGCCAAATAATATTCGTACAAATGCGGACGAGCAAGAAGTTTTTTCTAATATTTTTACATCGTCTACATTTTCATCTAAGAAAATTAAATTCGAAGTTGGAGACCAAGTTCGAATTTCGAAGTATAAATTCATTTTTGAAAAAGGATATACCCCAAACTGGAGCACGAAATATATACTATAAACAAAATTCATAGAACCTCACCCATTACCTACGAATTAAAAAATTCATACGATGAATCAGTAAAAGGACGTTTTTATAATGAGGAAATGAAGCTCGCTAAATATCCAGATATTTATTTGGTGGAAAAAATTTTGAGCAGAAATCGTAAAAAAAAATACAGCGCGTGTAAAATGGCTTGGGATTTCAAAATCTGAAGAAATTCCAATAAAAAATTTTATTGATTGATTTGTGATACAAAGTCGGTAATATATTCTTTATTGAAAAATAAAAAAATAAAAAACACTAATAAGTAAATTTCTTTATTTTGTTGATAAAATACAATCGATAGCAAAATTCATTTCGTTGTCATATTGTTGTAATAAAGACTGATTTTGTGATACATCAATTTCCGCCTCCGTTCTTAAATCATCTTCAACTGTATCATTTTCGAAATCACAGTTGTTGACCTCCGCATTTTCCCCGTTACCTTGTAAAGCATAATGACCAAATGCTAAACTATGAATTTCTTTTTCAAAAAATCTCGTTTAGCATGTTAATGTAACACTAACGCTATTTTATTAATTTCTATAGTGCTTAAGTTATGTAATTTTCAATTAAATAATCATTGTTTACAAATACATGATTTTTTATTGAATGAAACTTCATAATAATTATTAAAGCGTATATCTTTCTCGACAGTATTCTTCAAATTCCCCTTAGGTTTTTTTATTTCTTTTTTTGAAAAATCATTCAATTTGTAAGCATACTACATTTTAGGAGCCAGTGAAATGAATTCGGTTAATGAATAACCATTCAATTCATCTTTAAAAACTCCAGTTTTTTTTTTTTTGTTTTGGTTGTTATGTAAAATATGATCATATGGGTAATTTGAACAGTCGAAATAATCACTATGTTTTGCACATAATTATTATTGTTATGATCGTCAATTGAAAAAATAATACTGTCTGTATCCATATACAATAATTTATATTCAAGATTCTCAAATATTACTGGTAATTTTTCATACCAAAATTCGTACATCAAAACTTTACTAATGTCTAAAATAGATGCGCCAAGATATATGGGTAGTTTTAAAGTGACCGTAGTTTTGTATCTGGGGACACCAATTAAATTTTCGTGAAAATAAATTCTGGATTTAAAATTAGGACGCGCAACAATTTTTTCGTATTGCTCAGGGTTGTTTACAAATAAAAAATTAATTCTTTTTCGATAATTTTCTATTGATTTACCAAAAATCACATTGTGCATCCATTTAAATAATGATTTTTCAAATTCAGATTTACTAATGGCGCGTAAACGAATGCTCAAATTTATGTAAGGTATTAAAAATGAACTTTGATCAAATTGAATAATGGGATGAATATGTTTCAGAATAAGTCCGTGTTTCAAACCTAATTTTAACATTCGATAATGAACATGATAGAAAAATTTATTCTCCAAAGTGCAAAACAATTTATCGATTTTAACGTTACTATTTTCAGAAATTAATAAAGATTTTTTTTTCTGGAAAAAAAGGAAATTCATTATGTTTGTTATGTAATTGCGGGATATGTCCACACAAAAATAATAACCTACATCGGCATTGTTCCGTTTGGATAAAATATGATCCGTTGTTGATTATGAAATTTGAAAGGAATCTAATTTTTTAAAAATTTTTGTTGGTAAACACTGACACATAGCCCAACTATATAGCGCATTAGCATCTCAATAAGCAATAGTTCAAGGTTTTTTCTTATTGTCATATGTTTCTGGAATATCTACAGAATTGGAAACACAATAACGAGTAATGGTATTAGTTATACCTCCTCATATGAAGGCTTCAAAAAAATTAAAAATTTAGGTGTTCAGAAAGCATGGAGATTCGAACCCGTACTAAGTGAACACCTAAACTTCCCTCGTTACCACCACCAAAAGTCAGCACTGTATTCACTCTGTCATGGTGCCGGATGATGGTATACAAGGGAGAAGCGTATACATACGCCGATGTAGTGTGGCACCCGCCACACCACTCCTCCACAGTATAGCGGAGAGTAAATACAATTACCAGTACGGAGGCGCCTACAGGTAATGATGTACACCAGAGTGTGGTGATTCCCACCCCCATCACCGCCCTATGGCGCACACTTTCCAGCAACAATGGTACAATGTACCACCACAGTTTACAGAAGGCTGTACGAGTGTCCGAGAGCCATCTCCTGGAATCACATCGATGTCACCACTTTAGGTGTTCAGGTGGCATGGGAATTCAAACCCATACTGACTGAACACCTAAACTTCCCTCGTCACCGCCACCAAAAGTCAGAACCGTATTCACTCTGCCACTGTGCCGGGTGATGGTGTACAAGGGAGAAGCGTATACATACGCTGACGTAGGGTGGCAGCCGCCACAAAAAATATTAGCTTTTGTTTTATCAAAAAGATCCAATGATACATTAGTAATTTTTTTCATAAAATCGAAAGCGTATCTTGGTAGTGTTAAATAACAGCTGTGTCTAAATCATATTCGCAGTCGAACAAAATGAGCTAAATACATCGGCCAGTAAAACATCGATAACACAATACGTTCGCGTGTAATCTTCTAATGTTTGACATTTGAATACATATGGAAAATTTGTAATCTTCATCAAAAATATGCGTATTTGTTAATTCGCTGTAAAATGCCTCTTTTGGGGGTAACTGAGTTATTTTTAATACATCAAAATTTTTCACAAACTCATAGGGAAAAAATCCTTTTGTTTTTAAACTGATCAAGATCGTGTTTGAAAATAATTTTTGTGTGTACCAATTTTTCTTCCGGCAATAATGATACTAACGAACTCAAACTACTTGATAAAAATTTATAAGAATCTTTAAAACGCAAATAAAATAAGTTATTAATTTTAACACTAAAACTAACCTATGTTTCCTCTGTATTTTGAATTACTAAATACTGCAATGTGTCAAATGCTTTCTGCAATACAATGTGAAAATCATAACGACTACCAATATCAAATATCACAGGTAGAAATTTTGGTCGTTGATTGCGTAGTTTACATTATGCATGTGCTACACCTCTTATTTAACCCATATGATGGCAATGATCAATATGTTTTACACTTTTAAAATCTGCACAAATACAACAATGTGTTTGTGAAGAAATAAAATGCAATTTTTTTCTATATGTTAAATCCGAAGGTAAATATGGATAAAAATTGTATTTTTTTTTCTACAATGTGTCCCAATGTTTTCAATTCATTAATAAAATCTTGAACAACTGCTTCATTATCTACCATGGAAATTAATGATGATTTTTAATGCTACAGTCATCAAAATCTTCGTCATCGTCGAGTATGGTAACAAAGTACGAGTAGCAAATAGCTTTGTGGTTGTTCAAAATTTTAGAAGATGATTTTTGATGGCGTGTGCGCAAATCAGGTAATGGTGAAGAGTTGTATAAAAATTCATCTTCTTCGAAAAAATGTTCGTAAGAAATATCATCCCGAACTTCTTGACCAGGTATTAATAAAATAGTTTCAAAATCTACAAAGACCAAATAATGGACTGGAAAAGAATTTTCAAAATTTTCAAATTTCATTTTTTCATCAATTTTAGCATACACACATCGAGCGGGTTTTACTTTATTTTCTGAACAATAAAATTTATGTTCTTTTAATTTAATTTCCTGATCCACGCCACGAAATGTGGTTAAACAATGTTTACATACTTTAATGTGAGACGTATGTGTAGTAATTTGGTTTCGGACGAGACTTTCTAAATTTGTGATGAGGCAATAATGAGACACCCTGTTAGTTTCAACTACGTTATTACGACTTTGGGAAATCATTTTACTCTCGCGAAATATTCTGTCGGACAATATATTTTCATTTTCACCCTCATCATCATCATCATCATCGACATTTTCATCCAAAAAATTGCATTAATTTTCATCGTATAAAATAATGAATATTTTTTCTGTTAAATACAGAAAGTCAAAATGATATTGTTTCTCAATATCACAATTTTTTAGGGGAAACAGTTTTCCATTTTTTAATCCGAAAATACATTAATTGAAACATTAGGGTTTTGTTTTTCAAATCTGGTAATATCGTGCAAAGGAGTGGGGAATGAAATTCCATTGAAATTAAAAAATATTTCCAGATCATTTAATTTTCCGTGAAAATGAGGAAGTATTATACGAATCAGGTAAATTCCGATGATTTTTATCATTTCGTAAAAAATTAGAATATAAGGCGTACCAAAAACAATAATCATCGTTAAAATTTACTACTTTAATGACATATTTTAAATTTTCTATAGCCTTAGATAATGGTAAATATGAACCCGATCAAATAGGATTGTACTTATTAATGATAACTTCCACATGGATGATATCCCTCAATTTCTATTGAGAATGCTCGATAGTGAAGTTTTCATTATTAGATATTATTTGTGGAAAAATTAAATTTAATACAATATCACTGGTGGGCGATGAACCATAAGCTGTAAATATTTGTTGTTTGCTCTTTAAAGGAATTTCCATTTTCTGGTATTTACCATCTCCATTTTCAAATTCGAATAAGTGATCATAATTCCACCATAATTTTAACTTGAAATTTAACAGATTCTTCTGTGGTAAATTCATTTTGAATAATTTTCGCAATAGGTTGTAATACAGCATTTAAAAATTCATATAATTTTACACTCCACATTTCCAGATTTTTGCTGGCAATAAAGTACGAAACATAACGTTTTTTTAAAGCAGTTTTTGCTTGATAAATATTAAAATATTGATTATCAAAATCACTGTAATTTTCTTTAAATGTTTCAGAAACAATAAAATTTTTCAAATGTCTTACACTCGATTCGTGATTACTCAAATCGATAGAATATTTAAATTTTAAATTACACATTGAACAAAAATAAGAAGTGGGAGACTTTTACTTGCTACATCTTTTGCTCATTTGTTTTGTTTTTATAGATTATGAAAAAACAGGAATAACGAATTAGATGTATAACACTAGTAAGTAGGTATGTAATACTTATACTAATAGCTAATAGATGAAAGAAAATAACAATGACCCTTTCTTTTATAATTTTATAACCATATCACATATCATATGATTGCTTCAGAAAATTTTACCACAATAATCTAACCACAAATACCCAAATATCTTTCTTTTTATCTTACATTACACAACCTATACTTCCATATAAATTCTCATTTACCCGTATCCGTACCCATACATATACATCATATCGTATAAAACATAGTTTCCCATTGCAATTTCACAACCACAAATACAACCTAAAGCTACATATTATTTATTGGACAAAATTGAAAAAAACAAAAAAACAACAACAACATTATCATTAATTATTTATTGATGATTGTAAAAATATAAGTTCATCATTACTCATTTTTAAATTGATAGATTTAGTTTCAGTTTGCATATTATTATTATGCTTTTCATCGGGCATTAACATTTCTTCATTATTTGATTTTTTACAATGTGAACCTAGACCACCATTGGGTGAATGATTAGAAAATTCTTCTCCCTTTGGTGATGTTGGAGAATCATGCACATTCAAAATTATTGTTGAAGATGATATCTTTTTGGGCAGTGTGAGAGGTGGAATCACCGTAGTTGTTATTTTTGGTTGAATGGACGCAGTTCTGTCGATGTTAATGTTGGGTTTCAACTTTGCTGTGTAGAACGGAAACCGCCATTTGCATTTTTCACAAACTTTTTCCGCCTCAATTCATCGTAAACATCATCGTCACTATCAAAATCATCGTAATTTTCCCTGCCATCATATCCACTATCGTTATCACTGAGCTCGTAAAACATATTTTCATCAAAATTTGACTGCAGTGGAGTGTAATGGGATAAAATATTGATTATCTGTTTCATCTATATACTTTATCTATTTTTATATCCAGTTTCAAAATGAAAGATCTAAAATGTTTTTTATCACTTTTCATAATCAGATCACGTAATTTAGTTTTTTTCAATTCAAAATCATTAACCATTTCTCGAATTGAATCATCATTTCTTAATAAAGAAGATGTGGAATTTGCAAAAATTTTGTTAATTAGTATTTTTAATTTTCTTATAAGAAAATTGACGAAAAAATGAAGAATGGCAATTGAAAGTACGAGTTTATAAATAGAAATTTTTATTTTCAAAATAGTGAAAGATTGGAATGGGGTTAGAAGGTGGGGATGATGTTAACGATGAATATAAGGACTTAAGACTTTAAACCACTATCGTTTTTAACAAAATAATTAGGCAATGTCGAATCTTGAGATGGTGACAGTGACACCGTCATAATTGATTTGCTGGTGTGGGTATTAAAAACATATTTTCACCATTATTGTCATCATCTTCACTTATGTTGGTAGTCGTAGTAGTATGTTCTCCTTCACCATTTCCACAGTCTTTCAAAGTAGAGTGAACAATATTTCTTAATAAATTATCAATATTACCATAAAATTTAGATTTTATTTGCTTTTCAGTTTTTTTCACTTTGTTTTGATTTTCTTCTCCTTCTACACATTTGTCGTTTTCATCGTTTACTTTTCTTTTGTTAAAAAATTCCACAGATGAAGTGCTCTCTTCCAAATTTGGAATACCATTGTGAAATTGACTTTATTTTCTTCTTTTCAGTTTAACTAATTTTTCTTCATCTTTAATATTTTCATTTACACATGTTGCTTCACTACATTTACGTTCCTTACAATTTTAGCATGGAACATGCTTTAGCCCTGACCCTCCACCGAAAAAACGTTCCAAAACATGTCACGAAATATGTCACGAAAATACGTTACGCAAATGTACTCTGTGTATTATCGCATTTCTTGGGAAAAACCTAGTGAGGTGAAAAAGTTCTTTACATTAGGATTGGTTAACAAGGATGGGTGGCTAAAGCATGTTCTATGTTTTCCAATTTTAGCCGTCAGACTTTAAGCGGATCCATCCGGGGGGTGCAGGGGGCGAAGCCCCCGCCGAGGCGCGAAGCGTTGAGTTTTTTTTGTTACCTAATTCAAACAGAATTTCATCTAATTTAGGATTCATAAACGTTTTAATTCCTTGAATGCAAGATTGAAATTTACTTTTCTTTTATTCCATTTCTAAAATCAACTGTACTCGATTGTAAATGTACTTCAACTAAATCGTTCAATCTTATCTCACCATATTTATTTGAGAGAAACGCAATCATGTTTGCCACACGCGTACATGTTAAAAAAAAAAAAAAATTCAAATCATATAAGTTTCTGTTCTTTAATACATTTACATTTAATGAAATTACAGAGATAAAATATTTTTATGCAATAATAATAATACATTACACTAAAATATGGAATGAAAATAAAAAGATAAGTTTCTTTTATTATTAATTTGATGAAGTTATAGAATTGAAATGTTTTTTATACAATAATACATTTCGGTATGTGCAATAAATAGAATTATTATATTTATAATGATATTGATATTCGTAACTGTAGCGATACTTCTGTCGTAAATTTGCAAAAATTTAGCCTTCATTATTACATATTCATCTGTCAGACCGTTGGTATTTTCCAAATTGAAAATATTTAATATTGGTGGATAGGATTCTATTGTAAATTTCTTCCAAGAACGTGAAGAAACAGCAAAAAATTTTTTTATATTTTCTAAAATTTGAGAACTGCCAACAATTAGTAAATCTGGTTCGTAAAATAAAATCTGTTTTAGATCCGCAATCAGACAATTGTAATTTCTGTACCCTTCAAAAACATAAGATTGGTGACGGAAGTTGGTCAAAAACTTATTGGATCTTTTGAATTTCACATTTTTATGTGTTATCCACAAAGGTGGTTTGTACAAGGTGTTAAAAAAAAATTTGTCATTCAATGACAAAATGCATAGTTGTTTAACAAACCAATTACCAAATGGATCGTAGCACCATAGCATATCAATGAAAAATGGATTTTTGAAATGATTCACATTCACCACGATTTTGAAGAAAAAAATTTACAAATGAAAAATGAGTACTTCTTGCTTCTTACATATCACATTTTCTACTGAATAAATTATTGAAATTAAAAATCATATTGGATAAAAATACGTCATCTCTCTACTTCCCCTTCTATATTTATTTATATGTTATGTTGCAATTTGCTATGTTTATTAGAATTTCCACCATTGTTGTGATTATTGTTAATAAAGGTTGACAGTGATGATGATGATGATGATGTACCTGTACCTTCTTTAATACTAGAAATAACAACACCAGAATTATATGGTAAAGAAGAATTAATAAAAGTAGCTCCTTTTTCTTTTAACAGTTTTAAAACTTCTTCGAATAATTGATCCACAATCATATGTACCTATTTTATCACCAACATTAGTTGCAACATCGACCTCTTTCACACGAACTTTCAACCAAGTCATTGGATTACTACGTGCATAAAATCCATCGTGGACTTTAACAAGAATTTTCAAACCTTTGAATGATTAACACAAACCGTATCTATATTGAGTTAAACCACCAGCACAACTGAAAAAAAAAAAATTAAAATATTATGCTACCAATACACCCATTCATCAAATCAAATATATTTTTATTCTTATCTAGTGACGTACGACAACATAGTTCTTTCAGATGTTGAAGCGCACATGTTGTTTTCCGTCTAAAAAAATTTTATTATAGAGAGTAGTGGTAGGTGTAGATTCTCCAGGGAATGATAATTTTTTGGCAATTTTAATTTGGTTATTACTCATCATATTTGTTGTCATTTGTGGAGGAAGCAAGATAAACGAACTTGCAGAAAGTAATGATGAAGATGACCTTTGATCCTGCACATTTTCTCCCATAATTTTGGAATAAATTTTTATTAAATTATCTCGTAATTCATTCAAATGGGATAAAGATGTCAATGTTCAAAAAATCTGGAAATACAAAATTTAAAAAAATTGAAAATATAAAAATTTTTAGAACAGCTAAATATTTTAAAAATAAAATAAAAAAAACTTACGCTCATACTCTAATGGTAAAAAAAAAATAAATTCTTCATAAAATAATCTGTCATTATTCGAATGTTGAGTTAAAATAATTTTGAAAAGGATCCTGATATGCTGTTGAACTTTTCTCCAATTTTAGGCGCAAGTAACATCTTCTAGTTGGGATTTATAAATTTCATAATATGTTTCAATGCGTTGAGGCATCCAAAATCGATTCCTGCCACAGTCCCCATATTTTATGAGGCATACAAAATTGATTCCTGTCAGGTGTCATAAAGTCAACTTTTAATGTATAGTTGTGTTTAAATGCTAATGACGTCACAATGTCCTAAAGTTAGGGCATTATGCAGCCGAAACACTGAATCGAGGTGTCTTGAATTGTTTTTTCAAGACATTTTATTTTTTTGACATTGACTATGTCCTATGGCTGAATTCTTCTTGACATGAATTAAACTTCTTCGGACACGGCAGAACGCAGCTTACATTTGTCTTCATACCTCAGCAAATTAATATGATGAATCAGCAATAAGCTAAGTTGTGTGGATACGAGAGCCTAACAAAGTTTCGATCCACACAAGGTTCGAAACCTACAAAAACAAACAGCAGAATTATTTAGTTAAAGACTATAATTACAAAAGAACCATAGTGTCAACAAAGTGGAACAAAGCAAAGTGTGTAGCAGAAAAATAAAAAGGTAAAAAAAAAGGTATTGCAGACAACAAGTAGGAGAAACCATCAGAAAGCTGTTGTGTCTTCACCTAATTGTGTGTCTTCATGAGTGATGGTTTTATTATGTAAAAGACTCCTAATATGAAACTTTAGGTCTCGGAGCTTTTGGTTGAAAGTGAGGATGAGGTGAGAAAATTACTAACATATATGGAGTCAAATCCACTATGCGCAAAGAGAAGGCTTGACGCGGCCTTTAAATAACAGAGCAAGGCAGTCATCTTGAACCAAGCTTGTCTTAAAGTTGTCTTCAACACACCAAATTTCCCTCCTAACAGATGCCAGGAACTCCGTCTGATCGTATTGTCAACTGATGCTTCACCTCGTAGGTGTTTTCAAAAGATCGCCTTGAAGTGCGATGTACAACTGGCGAAACTAGAAATGACTTGTGTGTCGTCACTACTAATCTTTCGTGACAAAAGAACATTCCTAGTTTGCCTTTGTCTTCAACTGAACCTATCTGGAATACCAACTACCATCCTAGTTGTCTTCAAAGTAGATCAGATTGAATCATATTCTGCATCTCGAAGATGATACACATATTAAATTGCCTAATGTGAGGACTTAAACGTACGACTTGTGACTTGGACCTTCTGCTATCCGCCTACACAAGAAAGACTCATTTGCAAAGACAAACCTAGTACCGGGTGTCGCCAGTGCAAAGAAGAGAGTGATTTAAAAATTAGAATTCGTGTTTGCAAATCAGTTCTTCTTGTGTAGGAAATTTCCCCACTTATTGTCTGCTAATTGCCTTCAAACATGCAATGTCGATAATAAAAAGCGAGAGGAATTACCAAATATCTACAGCCAATAAAATTACAGATAGTAAAATATATATACGTTGACATATAATAGGCAAAAGCGCACGTGAATGACTGATAAAATCAAATATAATAAAATATATTAAATGACTGCAAACCACAAGCAAAGCGTGGAAAGACCGGAGATAAAGCAAAAAGGTTGGCTGCATTCATGTCCGTCGATGGGTTTTTACTTTCATTCAATTCGTCTTCATCTAATATATATCTCATGGCGCCAGTCTGTCTAATCGAACCAAATTATTGTCTGAAATTGTCTGAATTTGGAAGAGTCGTTACTGATATAAAATGTATTATAATCGCCTGAAAGAGAATCAGATTTTATTTCTGTCTTCATGTCTTTATCTGAATACGAGTTCGAATTCGGATAATATAATGTCCGAATTTGAATTTTGTCTCTCGAAAAATTGTCTGAACTTGTGACGTCATTATTTTGTCTTATTTTTGTCAAAAATAATTTTTATTTTAAGGTCCAGATCTCGGACTTCTCAGCATCCAGGAACTAACTTCCAACCTTGTGCCCGAATAATTTCTTGATAAATTGTGTAAATTAAGCGAAATAATTCTTTATACGTTGATGTTGGAGTAATATGAGTCTGTAGCATTGAACTTGTCATAACAGCTGTTGTTGTTTTTATTGATGGGTTTTGGAATTTTTGTTCGAACATGTTGAGCAGTACCTACTCCAACTGTTTATTTCAGATATTAAAAAAATAATAGTAAATCACAAAAACAATTTTCTTACATACCAACTCTTAAAAATGAATAAATTTCAAAAATTTTTTAATATAGTAAATCACAAAAACAATTTTCTTATACACCAACTCTTGAAAATTAATAAAGTTTATTACTCTGAAATTCTTCTTTTATAAGATAAAATAATCTATCATTATCCCATTTAAATCAGTTGTTTAACAATTGTAATGGTGAAACTATAATGTCTGTATCAAAAGATAACAGTTGTGGTTAATTAAAGATATTGTAAATTTAACACATATCTTCCCACTAATTACATCACTGATGAATACTTGTTGTCACCGAACTGTTTTCTGTAAATTTATTTCTTTTATTAACATCCGTGGTGGTATTAAATTCCATCCCAGAATTAACCTTATCAATTTTGGCTTTGGTTTCATTGATAATTGAAGAAAATTGTTTTTGTTGTTGTTGTGATGGAGGTGTAGGTGATGAACTATTTGTGGTTGTTTAGATAATGACGACATAATTAAAGATATTGTGAATAAATGAACACAATCTATCATACAGTCCATTCAAAAGACTGTCTAACTTTTTTTTAAATTTTACCCAATAAATTTCATCTTTGAATGATAAATTTGAATTGTTTTCACCATTCGAATAATCAGTAGTAATATTGCTAAGATGTTTACTACTATTACTTTCTTCAACTTCTTTCATTTTTTTCTGAAAAATTTTAAAATCTCATCTTCACTATTGAATAAAATTTTATCTAACATACTGGAAACTTGAGGTTTAAATTGTTTCGAACAAATACCAAAAACACGTTGCCAATTCATTTCAACCATAAATTTTTTTGAAAATTTACATCATCAGTCAATAACTGTTTCGCATTGAAATGTTCTGCTGTTTCAATTCCATAATAAAGATTGATTATGAAATATTAAAGAATAGATACTATGTCATTCACAAATTTTAACAAGGCTATGTATATAAAAAAAACTAAAAAACATTTCCAAAAAATAGATTTACATTTGCAAAATATATTTGAAACGCCATAAATACAAACGTATATACTACATGCACTTCATACCACAACTGAAACACTGTTACTGTAATAATACTTCTGGAATGAATGAATCAATGAAAACAATTATCAACAACACATGAAAAATACAACCGCGTTATCTCATCGTACGAGATAAAAAGTGTTTTTTTTTTACTACACTCTTAGTAAATAAGGACGATACTTCCTCAAGTGTAGTAAAAATTTTAAAGTCATCTCATGGAAAGTACTATGATACTACCACTTCCATCATAATATTGTGACATAGAGTGTTAAACCGTTTTTTTTACAGCACTCCCTGTAAATAGAACGATACTCACTCAAGCATAGTAAAAATTTTAAAATCCTCTTACAGAAAATACTACGATACTTTCACTTCTGTCATAATAGTGTGACATATAGTGTTAAACCGTTTTTTTTTTACGGCAACCCCAGTAAGTAGAACGATACCCCCTTGACCATAGTAAAAATTTTAACATCCTCTTATGGAAAGTACTACGATACTACCACTTCTGTCATAAATTTGCAGTCACGTCTTTTATGAAAAGTACTACGGAAGTGACTTGCGGTTATGACGGAAAAATACATTTTTATACCTACTCATTATTATAATTGAGAATCCTTGTATTTTATTTCTTTTACCCTTTATAGTGTTTTTTTCTCCCGTCTAATAAGACAAATGAAATAGGTACCTAATTAAATAAAAGTCTCTAAATGATACTGCCAAAATTAGAACAAATAAAAATCAATACTGCATTGTAAAATTTTCAACAATTTAATAATTGAATTTAAAAACCTTTTATTTCATTGGTCTGCTACTTTTAGTCAACACAACAATTTCATAAAAATTTTAGGTAACTGGTGTATTTGCTATTAGTTTACACTGGCTCACGTTGAAGATAATGAAAAAATAAAATGGGTTTAGTAGGTAGGTAGTTAGGTGAAAATTCGAGGGTAGGCTGTCAAAACCGTTTGAATAGTTTTAATCATTACATGAATAAATAACGCCAACCAATCCATAATATTATTTCATATTACCTGAGTATTTTATTATTAATTTTTACTTTTTATTTGAATACATGTGAAATTTGGCTTGGTACATCAGAAGTAATTCTAAAGGAGACATATAAACTCAGCCCCTACAACCTGAAGACCAACCACCTCAACCCAGAAATATTCTGTAATTTGAATTGTAAAGAAAAATGTTGGGATAATTATTTTGAATATCTACATGTTTCTATTGGGAAAAAAAGTGAAAGAACCTTCAGATCTTCAAAAAATTTCACTTAGATTCCACTAGTCTGAAATCCATACGCTCTAAAATTTGTTTAACAAATACTTAAAAAGAGTTTAGTCCAATGTTCATGGTTTAAAATTAATTTTTATGTAGGTAACAATTATATTCTCTATATTAATGAAGAGGATTATAAATTTAAATCTTCATAATAATCAAAATATTTCTACGCTTTTTATTCTTCAATTATATTTATGAATTTATCTAATAAATTTTTTTTCACAACAAATTACTTCCCTAAAAACAATTGAAAGTTATCTTAATCGAATAGTTGGATACAAGTTTTACACATCGAATATTTTTCGAACATACTACCAGTATTAGTGAGAATTTGAGGATTTATTTTCATCAGGTGTATCTCAGTGAAATTAATGTATCTACGTGGTTTCTCTTTATTTGAGATATTTGTTCGTATAAAGTTCTGATTTAGGTAGAAGTATTTTGAAATTTTCTGCGAATGAAATTCTGGATGTTTGTTCTCCAACATTGTTGCCAGATCTATTCAGGCTTCCTACATCATTTTCGAAACATTAATATTATTTATTAAATTTATACAGCATGGTTACTGCTCATTTTATTTTATCTCATATTTGCTTTGACTATTCTATTTACTGTTTGCTGTTTTATTGTTCATGATGTTGTTGCGAATTTATATAACCATTAATATCTATATTACAGTGAGTCACTAATATTATTATCTTTTACTAACTCGAAATTGTAAAATATACAGATCATTTTCCATGCCTAACATTTTAATCTTGTATATAAAATTCACTAAAATAAAATAGAAAAGGTAAAAAAAAGCATACCATAAATTGATATGAAGTCCGATAGTAAAATTGAAATATAATCATTGAATTTTGCTTCGAATTTAGAGATTTTAACGTCTATTTAGTATTCCACACTTCCTATTTTCCGGCATTGTGGGCTAAAATCTTCTTGCAGATCAAAACTTGTAAGATCTTGCACGTCCCGCAGTATCTGAATCTGTGCAGATAATCATGTTATAATGGCAGCAGAGTTGTTGTTCTTCAATGTGTGGTGGTATGTGCATAGATTGATTTGGTTCAACATTGTACATCTTGGCTGCTTAGGTTTTTAAGAATTTGGTCACAATGGTTGAAAATAATCATAGTGAACAAATTGAAAAAGAGAATTAAATAATTATGTACAATATACTTGTAATATTCAGTGTTTTTCATGTGATTAGGCACCATAAAAAATAAACATTGTGGTGTAAGATAAAAATATGAATAAGGAAGATAAATGAGGTCGGTACGATTCATTATTTACATTGCACAAAAATTCAAAATAAAATGCATTAATAAAATAACAAAAAACAAATTAACAAATCAAGATAAGTAATTAATCAACAAAATGAACATTTTTAAATAAATTGTTCAAAATTACCTCCAGTTGCTACATAGCACAATAATACCTAACCTAATGTGGAAATTATATCTTATTGGAATATATATGTATGTAACTGGGATAATGTCTTTCTATGACCATTAAAATTTTTTTCTCCTTTCTCTTACATGCTCAACTCTATTCTAAATTTTTTCTACCGAATTCATTGACTTAACAATGATATCTTCTTAAATTTATTATTTCAACCAGTGGATTAAAATGAGAACTTTTTTTTCTCATCCAAAATCTGGTATTTTGTATTCCTGGCATTATTCTTGAAAATCTTTTTCTAATTTTACCAACTGATGAGGCGCATTTTGGTAATTAGAGAATGTGATGTAGGTAATTTTTTATTATTACTTTAAGTGTTAGCCAAACAATCATTTTTGTACATTTTTTTTCCTAGTTAATAATTATAAGTAATTTTGGTAGAAAATACTGAACATAAAAATTTTGAAACAATAAAACTTTTTCAGTGATTGAGTTTGGCACAATGCACCACAAAATTTGAATATTTCACAAAAATCTAATTAATCTAATTCTAACATTTTTCAACCTTGTTTCTCACAGGGCCAAAAAATTGCCACGTTCTTGCAGTTAGTTTCAGTCCCTGAGTTGGAAATAAAAATTTGGCATCTGAAGTAAATAAGTTTGTCATTTTGTTTGGCAAAACTGAATTTTGTGGTGAACTACTGTAATTTAGGATTGGTGTTAGTTGCATCCAAAGGATCCTAATTCTTTGTTAATAAGATTTTACAAGAAATGAAATTTGTTAATTTTGATGATTAGGTCTACAATTTCAGTCGGCAGTAGAGTAAGAGCTGTATCGGTTAGTTGGTTAATTAGAAGTATATTTTTTGGTGATTATGGATTTTTCTGGTTACGATGTTCTAATATTTTAATATCATTTGATGTTTCAAACATAGCAAGTGGGTATTCAAGAAAGGTGTGGAGCAAAATATGGGAATATGGTAATCATGAAATATTTATTAGTTGCAAGGTTTGGGAAAGTAAAAATATTTTGGCATATCTAGACAATCGAAAAATACATAAATTTTGTTTTAATAAATTTTGATTCAACTTTTAGCCTTTTAAAAAATAAATCTGTCTTAATGGGAGAGAATTCCTTATAAGTAGTCACACCCGCTTGGACAATACCCTAGGTACCTTTCGGATGCACTAATGTCTGCTTATGGTAATCCATTGGATTACAATTCTGACTAGTTGAGTGGTTGTTTTTAATATATGAAAAATAAGGTCATGGTTGCCTCATCATGAAACTGAAGTATTTATGTATTATACCTACTATGATATTAGTGTAATAAAGTAGGTACTTGGTGAATATAAAGACGATTTTCTATAAAAAGGAGCAATTACAGGAGTATCAGTTTCCAATAACAAATAATTTTATTTTTAGTCCCATCATGAAGTTTCTAAAAAATTATCTCCAATCATTTAGAAGGTATGTACCTAACAGTTATATGATTTAGTATTTTTATCACCTAAATATTTTTATTTTTCATAAAACTTTGATTACGCATTACACTATTATTCGTATATGTTATCAACTGATGTTCATGGTCTAGTAATATTAGAAGGGTCGATAGAGTAGGGAAAGAATTAATCCTACCATTTATGCAAAAACTGACAAAATAATTGGGACTACCTATGGAGTTTATTTTATTTTAAAGTTATTTGCGTGAATATCAACTTTTTTTTTGCAACATTAGTTATGTCAAAATTTTTTATTAAATTCATTTGTTCAATGATAAAGAGCTAGAATAATTTTCAATTAAAAACTGATATGAAGGGACGACCCATTATCGTAAAATTGAACGGATCATAACTTAAGTTACCGATTTATAATAATCATACCTAACCAGATTCTAGGAAACGATAATATCTTATTATTACAATGCCAAATGATTGAATTATATAAAATTTGTCAATGAATTCACAAATTTCATTATGAATATTTTTAGAATTAAATGGTACCTAATGAATATTCATCATTTCACACATATTTCCAACTACATTCCATGATGAAATGAAATTAAAATACATGCTCATAACATACAAAGGTAGGTAGGTAACTATCAACACTAGTCAAATACCTAATATTATTGGACATTGGGGGCTTTATGTCCATGACAAATATATTGTGTATTTGTAATAATTACTAAATAATAACACCACTCCAGTACCGCACCAAGCAATCACTTTATTGTATAGAAGAATAACAAGTAGATGTTAACTCTACGAGTACAAGAAGTAAAAGTAAGTAATAATTTTCAGCAGTGTCAACGGCGGTATTATATATATCAGTGTAGCCAAAAAGTGCTCAAACAATCAGTGTAACCCCAACAGTCCCTCCTTGGTTGAGTGACGCAATTGGTCATTTGGATTCTTGAATAGACTGTCATTGATGCGGTAAAAGAATTGATTGGAGAAAACCATTATTATGGAAAAACTTCAATTTTCATCGAAATAGCATTTACTCCTGTTGTTGAGGAAAAACCGTATGAACAGTAAAAAAACCTCAACTTAGATTTCTCCGATATCTATACTTCGTACTCGTATCTCCGTTTTAAATCTCCTTTAGAGGAAAACTTGTAATCAAGAAAAACCTCTATTTCTCCGATCGTTACTCCTATTCGAAGAAACTCTTTTACTCCATAAGGTAAAACTTCGAAATATTACCAAAAGATATTTAAATTTGTGTATTAATATTGTTATTACTTAATTAGCCTTAAGCCACCATAAGACTATTTAAGCAATTTGTTATACTTCTCCGAAATAAATATCAAGCTTGTACAAAATAATAAATTCATGTAATTAATAAAAATGCAGAGAAAACGAAAAACAAAGAACAATTCAAATATCACACACATAATTAAAATAATAATTACTCCTCCCGAACACAAACATATTTACAAATGGGTAGGTAGTACTTGACTAATAATGACTTAAATTTTTGACAAGATCGTTTGTTGAGGTATTTATGTTATCTCCGTTTCATCTCCAATCTACTGCGTACTTGTCTACTATTTGTCTGTAAATAAATTATTATATGTTACTAATACTCCAGTAACATTTAATTCACATACGTATATATATATATATATATTTATATATAGCACTCCAAATTTTAGTGGTTGGTATTGTCCTTACAATTTAATATTCTCCGTACTAACTTTTCAAATACTCCTATTGACAAAGGTTTGTTGAATATGTCAGCCTCCTGATCTTCTAACACGACTTTAACAAAATTTACTTTACCATCTTGTTGAGCTTGTCTCACGTCATGGTATCTTGTGTGTAGATATTTTAAGCCTGGTGCTCCTACTATCTGAGCTCCTTCGATAGCAGATTTGCTATCACAATAAATTGTCGCCAGTAAATAAGATACTCCTGTTATTTTCTCCGTTATTTCAGCTTGAGTTTCTTTCTCCTTGGCTAATTCACTCATGGCTATGAATTCAGCCGCATAGGTGGAAGTAGTTACACATAGTTGTTTGTAATATTTCCAGGTAATTACGTCTCCAAATAATTTAACAGCATATCCAGCTGTAGAAGCTCCTGTTACTGGCCGATCTCCCCAACTTGCATCCGAGTAACCTTCTAAATTATCACCTTCTCCAAGATAAATTAGTCCTAAATTCTCCATATATTTAAGATATCTGAAAATTCTTTTCAACTCCTGTATGTTCTCCGATGTAGGGTTTGATTGACATCTACTCATTAAGTTTACTGCCAATGCTATATCTGGTCTTGTTCCTCCAGTCAGATATAACAAACATCCGACAGCTTCTCTGAACAGATATTATTCTCCAATTTGTGGTTCCTCTGTCTGTTCATAATTATTTTCATTTCTCCGTTTAACTTGCTTTGTCACCATTGGTGTTTTGCAAGGCTTACAGTTTTTATTCTCCGGGCTATAGAGCAAGTAACCTGACAGAGTATATCCAACCAGGATGGCTGGTATACCATGTCCTGAAAATTTAGTCTCCAGTCTCCTTTTCACCTTAAAATATGCCAAACAACCAAATCTCCTTAATTGATCGAAATGACAATTTATATTATGTGAAATTCTATTTATTGGTATCTCATAATTTACTAATTTGTGGGGTGTACGATTGTACACATGAACAGCTGCTTTAACTGCCAAGTCCCACATACTCCTGGGCAAACTTGAATCTAGCAATCATGCTCTTACTCTGCTCTGTAATGTTCGGTTGAATCTCTCCGGTACTCCGTTATGTTGTGGTGTGTCAGGTGGTGCTAGTTGTAGGTCAGTTTTCTCACATTGTAATATCTCCTTTGTGTATCTTCTGGTAAACTCCGTACCTTGGTCTGACCTCAAGTAACACACCTTAACATTATCTCCAATTAAATTACGAGCATTACGTAAAAAAAACTCCAAACATTCTCCATCCTCCAACTTATGAGTTATTATGTGTCCCTGAGCATAATGTGAGTAGTCGTCAATAAATACTGCTATAAATCTCCGTCCTCCAGGTAATGTTGATGGTGAGATAGGTCCCATTACAACTGAGTGTATCATTTGTAACGGTTTCTCTGCTCTCCATCTCGATTGTTTAAATGGTAGTTTTGATAAGTTAGCTATAGCACATGTTTCACAATCCTTAATTACTCCAGTGAACTGAACTCCTTTTAATTCGGGATGTGTATTAGCTAGTTTCTTTAAATATTTCTCCGATAAATGACCTAATTTGTAGTGCCAGAATAATTCAAGTGGTATTTGTTTGTTTGTAATCTCCATGATGGTAGTAACAGGCATTTTATCTCCATCTAATATATATCTATCACATTCTATATTTTCATTGTCAGTAACTGATTTTTCATTTTTCTCCTCAACTCCCTCTGTCTTTTTCTCCTCAAAACTTTCTCAATCTTTCTTTATTTTCTCTAATTTCTCCTCACTATCATCACTGTCTCCTCTCTCCGATAGTTTATTGTCTCTATTATCCGATAGTGTAGATGAACAATTCTCTTTGTTAATATTTTCTCCATTATTTTCATACTCTTGGTTCTTACTTTCTTCTCCTGAAATATCTCCTTTATCTCCTACTCCCTCCGAATTGCTTGCCGAAGCTATATCCCCAATATGAGCCTGGCTAAAAATAATACGACGAGCTAACTCCAAATTTTCATCGTCGTAAATAGGTGAGCCAAAAGTATGATCAGTATAAAACTGTAAATGTAAAATGGCTTATTATATGGTCCTTAAAAATAAACCACATTTTGCTCCGAATTTGTAATACGTTCAGACTTATTATCGAGAATTACTGTAAAACGTATGTCCACCAATTTTCGTAGATAAAATAAATTTTCTGAAAGATTAGGACAACACCTTACACCTCTAAACATTAATTTGTTGCCTTGTAAGTCAATAGTTACCAATGTACCTAACTCCGTACACGGTAAGCGTGAACTTACATCAGAAATTAAAACTTCCTTCGTATAAGCTTTACAAGATTGTAAAGAATATGCAGTAGACATCAAGTGCTGAGTGGCTCCGCTATCAGCTAAGAATGTAATCTTATAAGTACTACCTGCTGACTCCGTGTTTGGTTGTTTCTCCGGTTGACTAGTCTCCATAGGGATTTAGTCCAAATTAATGGCTATTAGAGTCGACTCAAGTAGGACGTTCTCCAATTTGCTAATGAAGGGGACAGGGCTTGGTGGCAGAGGGATGTTGAGATACTCTGGAAATTACTCCACGGTGTCTAGTCTAATCACTCCTGCAATTGTCACCATTTCGGTCTCCGATTCGACTGACGTCTCCGCTCCAATGTCTAAATCCTCCTCGACAGCTGACTTGAAGATGAAGGACTCTTCACTCGAAGAGTACAAATTCTCGGGGTTCAACACATATTTTGCATATGTATGTGTTGACTCCGACGACGTGGAAGAATCTCCTTGTTTCTTGAACACCACCCTGTCACGTGTCACAACTCCTCTCCGATTGGTGGCTGTGCACCGAGCTGGCTTGTTAATTCCTCCACTGATCCGTTTCATCGGATCATTAATCAAGCCGCTCTGTTGCATAGGTGGTCTTACTCCATGACCAACTCCGTGGCCACGCAAAAATACTCCTCTTCCACCAAGGTGTGTTGCTCCAAATCCAGTTTTCCGATACTGAATCCTTGTATCCGGTACCACTGGTTTAATTTTCCCTCTCTTGGGGCATGTCGCCAAAATGTGTGTCGTTGTGACTACTCTGCATGTGTAACACATTCTCCCTTCCACTGCAGGATTCGGGTAGTTTACTCCGAAGTGCCGTATCATTGGCAATTATAACACCATATATTGTCCAGAGGGGACGGGGTGCGTGTTACTCCTGTTTGCAATCCTCCTTGACATCTCTAAACAATATTTGCTTGAGCTGCCACCATAGCTCCTCGTCCAACTCCATTAGGTTTCTTCTCCATTTTCTTATTCGCCTCTGCCTGTAACATTAATCATTTTAACTCCTCAATCGAAAGGCCTATATCATTTTGGCGTTTCGTAATAAAATTTATTGTCTCAATCATATTTGAGGACTTGGAGACAGCCATATAAAAGTAACTCCTCTTCTCCTTCTCCGTTAATTTATCATTGTCCCGATTATTCTCATATTGTCATATCAATTCGTCAAACTGAATAAAGAATTGATACCGTTTCTTTGAGCTCCTTTCTCAATGCCTCCGATGCCTTATGAGATTCTGACTTTTTAAATTCTTTAAAAGTATTTGGGATTTTATTGGGGTCGTTCTCCGATACTATCATTTTATGGTAAGTGTCGTAAATATGATTGATAATTATATCACAAATTAAATTCAATCGCAACTCCTTTTCTTTGTCACTATACTTTTCTATCTCCTTCTCCAGACTCTCGATAACTCCATACAAATCCTTAGATATTAACTCCGATTTAAGATAATCGAACCACAAATCATATCTCAAACTTCTCGTCAACATGTATTCACGTTTTACATTATCTCTCGTTAAGACTATCTCTGATTTTAATTTATTTACAGACTCCTCAGGTAAATCACTTTCTCCTTTTAAGGTGTCAACGAGGATTTCCAAAAACTCCCTTTTAATATTTCTCTCCGATTCTATAATTTTCTCCTTTGGGTCGTTATTTGTTGGCTTTTTTGCATCTCCTAGTCCTCTGTGTGCATTATTTCCTCCAATCTCATTTTGTATATCGACATCTTTATTACATTTTTCCATAAATACTTGATTCGTAAACTCCGTTAGCGCACTCTCCAATGATGCAATGCGGCATTTTAACTCCAAAACCTCTGCTTGTTGCGCCTCATTTTCTTTCTCCTGCCGCATAGCCTCAAAACACTCTCTCGCCACCTCAGCTGCCAAGCTTCGGGCATCTGCCTCGCACAAAGACATAGGCACCTCCTCCGTATTTTTCAATTTCTCCGCCATCGCTTTATTAGTTGCGTGTTGCACCAATTCACGAGAAATTTTAGGTATTTCATAAGTGGGGAGAGACTGAGTAGTCTTTTTCACTACTGGCTTCTCCAATGGCCTTGGTTTCAATGTCGATATGTTAGCCACTGATTTTTGGTTAGCTCCCCCAGGTGTGGCAGCCTTGGACGAAGCCAGTTTCTTGCCCGACTTCAGTTTTGGATTCTCCACCATCTCCTTTACAGCTGCTTTTGATTTGACTGTAACGAAGGGGACCACAATTAAATAGGCGTGACGTCACTTACTCTTTCTCCGTTACAAAGCATTAAACATAATGAGCAACTCCAAAAATCATCACAGCTTACCCAGTCTCCATTCAACTCCTTCTTCAAGCAGGCCACTCTCCATCTGTGGGTCGACTTCTTCATATTGGTCGAACTCACCGACCAATTCTTCTCCAAGTACTCCTCCACTATATACTCCAAATAAGACGAGGCTGAGTCAGACAAGTTGCCTTCGCCACTGCTCTGTTTGTGGCTTCACAAACTGTCTCCCTCTCCTGACTTTGCCTTTCTACCTCTCGGCATCATACTATTTTAATAATACATTATATTAAATCAAAATTCTTACTCCTATGTTATATTTATAATAATATTTGATTCTTTCTCCTTTACGGGGTAATTATCTCTTTCTTCTCCATTAACAATTATGAGGGAAACGTACCACCTTGCTCCTGAACTATGACAACATATATCGTTATACATAATTCAGAACACCATCTCCTTTAATGTGAGGAACGCACACACATCTACAGAGATGGTTAGTCAACTATATTTCAGTCCACAATCGCAACGTTCATCCATATAGTTAAGCCACAAACAAAGATTGTTGTGGATCGAGTGTATTTCAGCCTCTTATTATTTTACTCCAATACTGAGATGGATTTTTCTCCTTTGTCTCCTTTTCCTCTAATGGAGCCTATGGTGGTACTAATATTGTTATAAAATTGTACACTCGATTCTACCACCATTTTAAATTATCTCCTGACTCCTATAACACCGAATAACTTTACTGTATTCTTTACTCACTACAGTAAAGGTATCCTGAATAGCAGGGGAGCTATTTTTACGCATCTCCTTCTCCAATCTTCCATTCGGCAACTGTATGCGGTAGTTAACTCTAAAATTTTTACTCCAAAAAAATAGAATTTAAGGTGGCACTCTATACATCGATGTTTATTTTAATAATCACTCCCTATATTAAGCGCTTTAAGTTTTTCCAAAGCATAAACGATTATACAAAACATGTTTCATTACACCAATCAACTCATAGCGTACGCAAATAATTTTCCTCCTACCGGTGTTTAATTATCTCAGTCTTACTCGAGTAATTAAAGGAGAAGGATTGTCAACGAGGTCGAACCAAATTTAATAATGAATCCATATATTTTACTTAATTAAGCATTAATTACTCACCGATCTTTCTCCTTGTAAATTAATTGTTATTAAATTATCTCCAAAACTACAGAAAATGGTAGTTTTACGTACCATTCAGGTACATGTTTGACACCAACAAAAAGATTACAAACTTATTTACAAAATTGACGAAACTATTCACAAAAGAATAACAATGTTAATGAAATTATAAAAGAATATGCCGTCGATGTAATGAACAGTAACAGGATACAAATAAGGAATAGATTCCACACAACAAATATCATTAATGTCACTTACTGGGAGATGACAACCTAACTCGACCAGTTGTTTCAAAGAGAATGAAGATCGCCAAAAATAGATCGACCTCACTAACTTCGCAATTAAAATGGTTCGACCACAATCCTTCATCCTGATTGGCCAATTCTCCTTATCTGTTTTCTCCGAATTCAATAAAAGAAGAGCAATACAAAAGAATGCATTCGTATATATATCTAACTCCATCCAGCAATGATGAGGCAAGGCAGGCAATGAACATTCTCATGTTTGTTCATATACTGCAAATTGCCTATATTGGTGAATTTACAACGTATTTTACTCACACATATTCACACGTACACCAGCGGAGTTGTGTAGTAGTGACCTCCATTATCACCTTTTTGTTCGTTCTCCATTTTAGCATCGATGTTTCTCGAACATGTCAAAGGATTAGGAAATTGCCGACAATGTAGCGAGCCAGCGACCAATATTGTTGGCACCAACGGCTTGTTTTTTTGACCTTCTCCTTTTTATTTCGTCATCATTTCACTATTGTCTCCATGCCTATATTTTTCTCCACGTATATGTTTTTTTTTTAAATTTTTATATTATATTTTCGATGATGTGCATAATAAAATTACGCACACCAGATAATATTTTCTCCTTAAAGTATATTTATTTCTTTAAAAATAATATTTCGCCATTTCAAAGTACATTGTTTCCCCATCTCCGAAAATAACTTTATTTAAACTCTGAATTCTTCTCCTTTAAATCTCCGTACTCCGTCTAGACATATTTTCTGTTAAAAAAAAAACTAAGTAAATTAATATGTGCACATTCTCCATCTCCAAATACTTACGTATACTGCAGTATAATATTAATAAAAGTTAATTGATTGCTGTCGACAGACTACTTGTGTTAAACTCCACTTACCTCCGCCTCTGTCACCAAACAGCCTGAGAAAATTTCAAAATACTTACGAATACCTGCATTGGTACTGAAATCTTTGGGATCTTTCCCCTGGGATTCCAATCCCGTTAATTCTTCAGGTACCCGGCGCCTTCACCATATTGGACATTGGGGGCTTTATGTCCATGACAAATATATTGTGTATTTGTAATAATTAATAAATAGTAAAACCACTCCAGTTCCGCACCAAGCAATCACTTTATTGTACAGAAGAATAACAAGTGGATGTTAACTCAACGAGTACAAGAAGTAGAAGTAAGTAATAACATTCAGCAGTGTTGACGGCGGTATTATATATATCAGTGTAGCCATCAAGTGCCCAAACAATCAGTGTAACCCCAACAAATATAATAAAAGTCCATAAATTAATTCCTCTATATTCCAGATTTTCAAGAAAAACGTTGTTCAATTATATATGTGTAGGATGCGACCATCCCCTAAAAAATCAAAATTAAAAACTTTTCGTATACTTTCCCCAATAATGATAAATTCTAAATTAAAATAAATACACACGCATCTTAAAACGCCATGAGCATCTTCAGCTAGGCTAAACTCTTAGCCTAGCTATGTAGCCTAAACATTTTTTCCCTCTCTTTTAACTTTTCGATCTTTTCTTACCACCATCTTACTTCTAGTGGTGGCAATATTATAATACAACTGAGGTTGTTGGAAATTCCCCTGCTTTTTTCTTTTAAATTATATTTTTTTCTTCTGATACTTTGTAATATTATGAATTCTATGTACGATTCATCCTTCATTTTGTCACCGACCATTATTGGTCGAAATATTTTTTGTCTTTGTACAACTTTAAATTTTTAATACATAATTTTTATTTTTTTATTATGGTTTAATTAATATTCGCGGGCATCGGGCCCGCTCGAGGCAATTAATTGAAATAAACTCAGGCTGCTCTTTTCTAAAAGACGCCTTCTTGGAAAAATCAGATATGAGGTAATTAATTAATTTTTTTTCATTCACCTTTTTTCCTGTTGCATGGTATAAAGCGGTTCAAACGATCACCTGGCTAGCTGAGCAGGTCTTGGGCCCTTAACTCGCATTTTCACCAATTTCTGTTGGTGGAGATGCTCTGGGAACACTCAATTGAGTGGTTTTTTTTTTAATCATGGGAAACTATGTTAGGTCTGTATTGGGCTGGATTCTGCCACCCAGGGTCGCATACCATATATGTATTACCTATAGAAGCTCCCACAAGGAAAATAAAATTTTTTTCTATTTGAAGACATCATTTTTCAGGTAAATAAATTTTTGTAAGTAAGTTTTTTACATACGTATTATTTGATTATTTATTCAAGTGAATCTGCTCGATGATTTTTAACTTGATTAAAATATTATGAGAACCATCTGTGAAATTTTGAATGTTTCTGTTTTTTTTAGTGATTTCTAAGCATCTGTAGAAGTTTAATATTATAATATACAGCTACGTACAGTACATTTTTAAAATTTTATGGCTAAGGTTGTTTTGTCTTTTCAATTTTGGTTTTTTCACAACCTGTTCCATATCTTCAGTGAAGTAATCCAGAGTTAGAACTGACATATTTCAGTCGTTAATGCTTCTTTATCCATTGAAAAGTAAGATGTTATGTGTTTTTCGTTAATTTTTTGAAGGAAATCTCTAGTCCGAAAATTCATATTAAAACAATTTCATTTTTACTACACTGTAAATAATACGAAAGTTAAATATTATGGTTTGAGTAACTATTTAGATACCCATCTATGTAATAAAAGATGTAGGATGATAATTAAGACTACTATAAGAGAATCAATAATGCTTGTTCAGAAGAGAAAGGTAAGTATTGAGTGGTAGATGGGTGTGTGAGAGTAATTTTATTTGAACTTTTAAACGCAAACAAAGAGAAGAACATATTATAATTTCTTCACTTCAAACTCTAGGCTGATATGAATGCACACGAGAACCGATTTATCAGTATTTCACTACTTAAGAAAAGTATGTGGCTGTAATTCTATCGCTAAAAATATCTCCAATTTTGGGGTAATTCAAGCTCGTTTTCAAAACTGAAAATTTTTTGTCCATTTTATTTTCGTAATTAAATTCACTTCAAAATAATTCATAAATCACTCAAAAATAAACTTTCTTCTAAGAACAAAATCTGGAGTTTTTCAATACTTATTTGAATGTTCTTCTTTTGTCTCTTTTAAACTGGTAGCCTCTGTAGTTAAAATTCGAAGGATAATCGCGCCTACTCATGTTTTAAATTAGAAAATAATAAATTCTTCATCCAGCTCGAAATACATCATCTCAGCGGATATGAGGTCTCTGTAGGATGAATATAGTACATTTTGGATATTTTACGACCAATTTTATGTCCGTATGTGAAATAGTAGAAGAAAAATTCTTTGTGGTGATTGTATTATCCAATATTTTATTACCAATTAGCAGAGCTTATTTATTTTCTTCTTAATTTTTATTTTCTCCCTCCAATGAAAATTCAAGAAAAAGTTAATACTAGTCTTCTGAAACATAACAAAAGTTGTAAAAATAATGAAGACTACATCTTATTGAAATTCCATAATATCTTTTTCTGACTCATTGTTTCTAATGGGTGAAAAAACTGAACACCTTTGTCTAAATACTTTCAAATATTTCCCTCATCTCTCTCATATTGGGAAATTTTTGTTTTACTACTCTCTATGTATCAATTTGGGAACAAGGCTCTAGTATGGTATGCCAGAAGGGTCATTTTGACATCCCACCTACAGTCCCGACATTATTGTTTATATAATAAACCACAAATCATGGCAAAGAACCAGGGCCGTACCTAGCTTTTTAGCTGCCCAGTGTGAACAAACTTTTTGACGCCCTCCCATTACTTAAATCAGAATGATATTCTTTGTCGTTGTCCAGACAATATATCGGACAATGAAAATATATTATATTAAGTTTTTTTTAGTGTATATTCCAAAGTAAAATACAACTATTGCTTTCATTGCAATGACAGGACCTGGGGGTGGGACCTGTGGAAAAGCGCCAATCCTGAGACGTAGATCACGAATATATAGGTCACTCAAATTCTTCTGTACATAATATACTACATATATTTCCATTTTTTGCTCATTTTGGAACTTTTTGGAAGTCTGTGAACCCTCCACTGTTCGACCTATGTTAATAAAACTTGGGGTAGTATTAGAAACATTTCCGGGCTACACAATCGTGTTAAAATTTTTGAAATTCATTAGTTAGTTTTTGAGGTAGGGGTTCTCAAATTTTTGCAAACTCAGCATGTTGTCATCACGATAACTTCCGTAAATTTGTATATTTCGGCGTGAAATTGTTCTGGTAGTTTCAAACTATTTGGGATTGGTTTGGTATTGAATTTGAGCGAAATGAGTTGACTGGTTTTCAAATGGCAGCCATTACAAATTTGAAACTTTTTTTATTGATTTTGGAATTTTTTGGGAGTTTGTGGAGCCTCTGCTTTTCAACTTATGGCAATTAAACTTAAGATAGTGTTAGACGCTTTCATGGGCTACACATTCGTGTTAAAAATGTTGAAATTCATTTAGTAGTTTTGGAGGAAGGGGTTCTCAAAATTTTGCAAACCCACAACGTTTTCATCACGATAATTCCCGTAAATTAAAATATTTTGGCTCAAAATTTGTATGGTAGTTGGAGACTATTAGTGACTGATTTGTTTTTTAATTTGAGTAAAATCAGTCTGCTGGTTTTTGAATGACAGCCATTAAAAAATTTGACACTTTTGGAAAATACACACTTACTGTTGTGGTTGATGCGTGGCAGAGATATTTTTTATTTTTGGATCAGTATGGCGCCCTTGCATTCTGCCATCTTGTGCGAATTCACAGATCGCATGTACCTTGTTACGGCCCTGGAAACAACTTCAAGTAAGAAACCACTTGTACACGGAGTCAACCTTAAAACTGTCACCTCCTTATCTGCTCAATCTACCAGAGTTTGTGAAAACAATATTAGCATGGTAAATGGCTAAATTATTATATCAAATGTACCTTGAGGATCTTTATAAATTACTTAGGTATCACCATTGAACTTAAATTAAAACTAAATACCACACCACCAAATATTGCCCATTACATTTTAAAGGATCAACACATTTTAAATAGAATAATTATATTGAAAAGTAAAAATTTTTATATCAAAACACATAATAAATACGACATATTACTCCAACGAGAACGGAAACAGAATTGTCAAATGACATTATTTTACATATGAGAATTTTTTGAAAGGTAAGAAAATAAAAGAAAAGTGAAATAACATGGAAAAAAATAGAACATCAGCAAAAAGTATAATGAAGTGAAAAAATACGTACCATAGTGGAGATCAGAAAAAATGAATAAGATTAGATGATGATCCGTGGAGAGTATGAGATGAAACATGAAAAATGATAAGAGATATAAAGATTCAAAAGATTTATGGAATGACAGAAAAAGATTGACGTGAAAAAAGAAAGGTGATTGACTGCGACTATAAATGTGAGAGAGATGAAAAATGTGAAAAAAAGCAGTGAGAGAGCCGATAATGAAAAGAATGAGTGTGAATCAGATAAATATAGTTTTGAAATTATCCACGATACATTTTTATTATTAATGAGGGTTTTTAGAAAGGTGACAGATTTTATTATTATTACATTTGAATTTTTATTTTATTTATTTATGGGTGATACCCTCATGCATCACTAGATGCTTATATGAAGACGGTGTCTGGGGCTTTACTTCATCACTCTTATGTTCAATGTGTTTCAATCTGTCAGATAACTTGTCTCTAAGTTTGACAAAGTCTTAAAGAATTTTGTTTTAAAGAATTTTGATCAATGCTGGGAGTCATCAGGGCCACAGATATTTAGTACTTTGAATTTACAATACTAAAGGAATTTTGAAGTATTCTGCTATTTTTTATTTGTTTTTATATTCGGAAGTGCTGTTTTCTTTTTGAAAATAATTTTTGTAATAATATTTTTTGGAAAACTGAATAACTTTAGCTTCGTCCTCCGGAGCTGTAAAATCTGATCAATTTCTGTATATAGGAGCACAAAATATTTGACTTTCTGATGGAAATTGAAATTTTCTCCAAAATATTGAAAATTTAATGTGTAGAAATTCTTGATTTATCAGAAGTAAATCCAGAAATAAAATTCATTTGAACATTTTTCAGTAAAAATCAAAAGTTTAACTAAAAACTTAAATTTTTGAGCAATTAAAAAAAGAAGAATCCCAAAATAATTCAAAATATTATGATTATTTTTGACTGAAATTTCTGAAAATTGAAGTGTTCGTATTCATCCCTCCAAAAGTTTTGGCCAGTCGAAAAAATTACACAAAAACTTAGTATAGTCGACTAAAATGGATTGGAAATTTTAGTAATAATTCTTCTCTATTAGCACTCCCTTCATTTTACTGAAGCTGAATTTTCCACCTCCTCCCCACAAGCGCTGCATCCATTTTGTATATGCTTCTAGGTAGATTTTAAAAACTTTTCGTCTGTAAACTTATTTAAAAGATTGATTTATTAGGAAGCTACTTTAAGAGGCAGACAGAAAAGGAGAAAAGGAAAGGAATCAGACAGAGAAAAAACCTTTATTTTTGTATACATCGTCGAAACCTAAACTAAAAAAGTTTATTTGCAAAACTGGAAAAAATATAATATCAATCGTATGAGAGTTTTCTTTTATGAAGTAATTTTATTTTTTTCCCATATCAAACAATAGTCTGTTATTATGTTAAAAATACGAAAGCTAATTTTGTGGAAAATGCTGTGAGGAGAAAAAAAGAAATTTTTGTTATTGTTGTAAATATTTAAAATAGTACCTATTAAATTTTCTGTAATTATAGTGATCGTACAAAGTCTGTAGGTACATATCATTAAAACAAATTAAGAATTCGATAGCATTCAATGCAAATAAGAGAAAGATACCATAGCGTACCTGGCCCAGGTTATTTCAATCTATGAAAAACTAATACTTACATAGTTAAACTTTTTACGTACTGGTTTGGTATATTTAGACGATCATCTGTGGATTTTTAATTTTTGTATATTTATGAGCACCAAAAGGAAACGTATCAAACTGGGATGTGTAGAATGGGATAGTCGGCTTGATGATGACTATAAGTCTCGTCAGGAAAAATTACTACACAGTGGTAAACTAGGCGAAGTTAAAAATTTTGGGACACCACTAATTGTATATCAAAATATTTCTACTTATGACTATTGACACTCTGTTTTCACGAATCTGTAATCGAAGATGCAGCATCCTAATAACTAGAAGAATTGATGGAACTTCGATTTTTTGTTGCGGAACTAGAAAGACTTCCCAGATTTTGATGCAATACCAATCATGCAAGTCCTTCTTCAAAATATTTTAGGCTACCCAGATTCAGTGATTCGTAGCAGTAAAAACACGAAAGACACAAAAATTTGTGAAGAACTTTCAAAATTTTGGATTACAAATCTGAATAAAATTCAATCATTTTTTGTCCATAAGAGCCAATATATTTTAAATTATTTTGGGCCAAAAATCGAATTTTTGATATTTTTAAGTGCAATTTAAGCTAAATGAAAGATAGGATCTTCCTCTGTAAATAGCTGAATGAAAAAAAACTGTACAAATTTAAAACAACTTATACGGACTTGGGAAAAGACACCTTATTTTTTATAAAATTATAATGTTAAATTATATAAGAAAAAACTAATTTTTTCCGTATCTGTATAGATCTATGTAATTATGTACAATTTTTCTTCGTATATCCGTTTGAAGAAGAGGATTCAATTTTTCGTTGAGCTCCAGGCAGATCTAAAAATTATGAAAATTTAATTTTTGGTAAATTTTAGAATATGGTCAATGATATATTAGCTCTTGTGTGAGAAAACAGATGGATCCTTTATAAAATTTATCGATTCCAATTTTGCTACGAGATGGAGCTGTGTCACTGGAGGGTTCCAATTTGGTAACGAAGTTCTCTTATAAAATCTTAGATGGCCACTATCTTTTCAAATGCAATAACATAAAAATCAATTAATGTGGTAGGCTAACTTGTATAATGTCTTAAAAAGAAATTTTAAAAAGTTCATTGACAGATAAATTATACGTATCATTTATTCGAGAGTGATTGAGAATTGAATTTATTTATTTTATCTTTATCTCATTGGTAAATCTTGTACTGACTAGGTCCTGTGAGCAAATTATTACATTTTCCATTCGTTCGACAAAAGGATTATTTGAAATCACACACACAAACAACAAGAGGATGATTCTGGTTTATTTAGTTTTTCTGTCAAGTTTTGTTGTAACTTTAAAAGCTAATCTAAATGCAGAAGATCTTGAAAGAAATTACTTGGCAGATTTGCAGAGTGCCGGGAGAGATAAGCATAAGTAAGACTTTTATTATTATTTTTATTTTATCAGTACTACTGTACATGTTACCCTGGTGAGTAGTACAAATTCGTACATTTTGAATTGCTCTAGGAGTTGTTTGCGCAAAGTGAATTACCTAAGTGAATTAGTCTTTTGTGAAGAGCTTGTTTTTTGGGTGAGTCTTACAAACCATAATTTTTTGTTTTTTTTTGAAAAGACTAATTTGGAGTTTTTTTGATCAGTGTTGCCAACTCTTTTTTTGTAAATTTTATTGCTGATGAATTGCTGTTTATTTTTTTATTGAAACTTGAATTTTATTTTTGTTTGATAATTAATTTTGTTTTGGGAAAGTTGTCGAATAATTATTTATTAACTCTTTTTCACTGAGGAATATTTAATCAAGATTGGAGTAGAGAGAATGGAAAATTAAGTATGAAGTTAGATAATATTTTTTTTTACAAAATTATTTTGACAGTTTAGTTTATAGGACATTTGTTTGTACTTACTTTTTTGGTGCGATTGTTGAACTGTGTTTTTCTTTCAAAATATTTAAGATGGAATGTTATGTTATTGATTTTCAAGCATTTAAAGATGACGAAAATAAGTATATTTTAAAACAGTTGACTGTTGTTTCAGTTCATCGAACAACATTGATGCATTGCTTGATTTTTCCTCATTTTAAATTTGACAAGTTATCGAGTAAATCTCAGAATTCATCTCGATATTTGGTAGATAACCATCATGGAATTAAATGGGAAGATGGATATGTTACTTTTATGCAAGCTGTACAGATGCTGATAGGTATTACTGTATATGCAGATGAATTATATGTAAAAGGGAGGGAAAGGAAGAAATATATTAAAAAACTGACAAAGGTGTCAACTATCAACTATTGATTTGGATGAATTGGACTGCCCTAGAGCAACAACATTAATTGATTCTTCATCTTCACCAAGTTGTTATTACAAGCATCACTCGAGTAGTAGTGGATGATATTTTGAAGCATGTTCTCTAAAAAGACTTTATAAACTGAAATGGTGGCTTTTGGAATATTTAAAGAGACTTACGATATTAGATTTTGAAGATACAGAAGAATCGAGACAAGAAAATTAATATGAATATGGTACAGTTGAAGAGGGATATGATGTTCCTCCCAGCAGAACACAAAAATGTTTACACTGCCAATCAGTTTCCAGGGAGAATAAGTTTACTCGCCAGTGTTATTGTTAATACGGATAATTCATACAACAAAGGTACACATTGATTAGCTATACACATTAATTCGCAAGAAATTTGTGAATATTTTGATATTTTTGGATTTTCTCCTACAAATCCTACTTTTATTTCTTTTTTGCAACGTAACTCTAAAATTTGGCATTAAAACAATGTTTGATTACAGAGTAATTTTACTGATGTTTGTGGAAAATATTGTCTAGTATATTTATATTATAAAACTCAAAATAACACTCTGCAAGATATTGTTGGCATTTTTTCTAATAATAATTTAAACAATGATGAAAAAGTAGATTGTATGTATGATAGAATATTCTTAGGTGAAAGAACAAAAGAATTTGTAAATTTTGAACCTTTACCATTATCTCTTTCTACATTTCAAACTTGTTTTTCAAGGAAACTCTGTAAAAGGAATTAGAAAGTGAAGCTGTTATTTTCCTACACTTTTTAAGATGATGTTCAAATAGAAATCTGAGTGGGATAAAACAGAAAACATTTATAACGTGTTCAACAGAAACATGCGAGTAAAGAAAAAGTAACGACGTCTTTTCAAATTTCATCCCAACTATTTTTTTGTTTAGAAATTGAGTGGGGTTGAAGCGAGTATTCAGTCAGAATAGTTTTAAACTCAATGTAAAATATTTTAGTTTATATCGTGCTCTTAAACGTTGTTTGTTCTTTAAATTGTGTCATTCTAGTAAGGTCTTGTAAAACATAGTCTAATACATACTTTTTTTTATTTTATTAATTTATTTTCAAAGTTTTTTTCTTCATAATGTCAAACAAACAAAGTGTTGAAAACCAAGAAAATATGGATAAACCATCCAACACTACTGATGTGAAAACCACAGAGGAAAGAAAATATTTGGTTCTTTGCTCAATGCATGCACTCACACAAGCTGGTGATAAATTCATCAGAATTGGCTTGGATGCTGGAAATGACTTTCAACCTGTAATCCAGATTGGAAAAACTGTCGGTACACTACAATGTATTTACTTGAACCAGAATGAATTTGAACTGTTCCTGAGTATTGGCGAAGTTACCAGTAATTTTTTCAACATCTCAAATGCTCAGATTGGATCCATCTTACCACATCATGTTTCTACCGGAATAAAGTTTGAATTTTACACGTTATACAATAAACAGTGTGTAAAGATTTATACCAATGATGCCATACCAGCTGCAATTTACTTTACCCAACCCACTTGGGAACATTCCCTCAATTTGAAAATGTGCTTGGTGATGACTGAAAAACTATCTTGTAATATCTGGAAATCTTGCCTACCTAAAGCTGTTTGAAGAAATCTTGTTTTTCTTTCAAGACCATTTGCCAAGATCATTAGAAAAAATACATGAGAAATTTCAAGATCCTCCTTTCAACCAGTTCTTTACAGAAGAATATTCGCCATTTGAACAAAAATATACTTCAGAAATTATGTGTTTAGCAATACCAAAATTTTTCAAAGACTTTAAATTTAAACATTCTTAATTAGCACCTCTATATATAGAAATGATTTATTTTTAGGTTTTTATAACTCTGCTTCATATTTGTAATTTTTTTTTTTTTTTTTTTGTATAGTTAATATTACCAGTTGTATAAATATAATATTAGTGAATAATGAATAAATTTTTAAATCATAATATGTTACACGTGTTTATTTGTTGAACTCAAAACTGAAACAAGAGCTTCCAGATAGAAAAAAACAAATTATTGCCAACAAACATAGTAATCAAAATTTTCAGATTGATATGATAAAACTAATTTACAAAGTAAGAGAAAAAAAAAAGAAATATATACAAAATTATTAAAGAAACATTTACAAATACTTATTAAAAAAAAAATAAATACTTTTTACAACTGAAAAAAGAGATAAAAAAAATTAATTGAATCATTTGATGCATCCAAAGAAAAAGAAGAGAAAGTAAATGTTCTATACACGAGTAAATTTTTTCTCTTAGTTTCCTGAGAATATTTTTCTTTATATTATTTCCTATTTGGTTCTAAGCAATGCTTGATTCATTCAGTTGAATACAACTACCATTTTAACAATAAAATTTCATTCAGTAATTTGGAGTCAATATTTACATTAATTGAATTAAAATTGGAAAAATTTCGAAAACAAAACTGATCCTGTTGAGAGGACAGTTCACACAAAAATTTTTTATTTGGTTCTAAGTAAAGTTTGACTCTTCCACCTAGATACTGAATACAATGGGAACTACTTTAACAATTGGAAAGTTTGAAATATATAGTTTTGCTAATTTTATTTTTTTGTTGCTTTTCAACAATATATTATTCCATAGTAGTATAATATTGAAGTTAAAATTAGGTAAGAATAAAAAAGGTAACACTTACAAAGTTGTTGATGGAGAATATTATAAGTTGTTGTGGCGTTAGGATACTTGATGTGTTTGACAGATACATCTCACTACTAGCACACAGAGCAACTCTTTAATCGCAGTACCTAAAGGGTAGCATTGTTAAATCAGCCAAAAGATGTCACTTTGAAGGTATTCAATTAATATTTCTTGGTTATTGGCTTTCTTACAACAGTCCAATAATGTTACGGCATGATTTTATTTTTGAATGGTACAACTAGGGTTTTGGGTGATGCATCCAAAATAAACTCTGCGATAGTATCGATGTTTATTATTTGTGAGGTGTCAAAATTGAGTGTTAATCCTCGCAATTATTATGTAAGAACCCTCAAATACTTGAATGAAAAATAAAAAATTATATATTGTTTACTAATTTACCATAATTTGAGAAAGCAAAATATGAAAACTCAATATAAAAACATCAACTTAACACATTAACTTAACACTGTATGATCAAAAAATTTTTCCAATGATTTCTTCCAAAGTAAACTGTTTGATACTCAGGATACTAATGATGTTTTAAGTGAATCTTATCTTATTTTATGTAAGAATTCAATAGCACTTTTCCCCTTCTAAAAAATCAATCAATCAAGTGAATAAAGTTTTCCTCTTCTATTTTACTCTAAGGAAGATCTATTATGAAGTTGCTTGTAACCAACTTGGTATTGGTGCAATTTGTTATACATCACACCTACAATTTAGATTACAAAGGAATAATAAGATCTTTCTTTCCTTTTTTTCTATGTGGAATCCTTTTAACAGATCTTGTTGACTATCTTAAATTTCAATACAACATTTTAACCTTGAAGAGTCATTCATTTATTACCAAAAACAAGGTAAATGAGAAGAAGCTATTATTTTATAAAAAAGTTTTGAATACTTCTTATTCACCAAAGGTATAAGGTGCAGGAGAAATCTGTGACAAAGAATAATATATTGTTGAAAAGCAACAAAAAAATAAAATTAGCAAAACTATATATTTCAAACTTTCCAATTGTTAAAGTAGTTCCCATTGTATTCAGTATCTAGGTGGAAGAGTCAAACTTTACTTAGAACCAAATAAAAAATTTTTGTGTGAACTGTCCTCTCAACAGGATCAGTTTTGTTTTCGAAATTTTTCCAATTTTAATTCAATTAATGTAAATATTGACTCCAAATTACTGAATGAAATTTTATTGTTTAAAATGGTAGTTGTATTCAACTGAATGAATCAAGCATTGCTTAGAACCAAATAGGAAATAATATAAAGAAAAATATTCTCAGGAAACTAAGAGAAAAAATTTACTCGTGTATAGAACATTTACTTTCTCTTCTTTTTCTTTGGATGCATCAAATGATTCAATTAATTTTTTTTATCTCTTTTTTCAGTTGTAAAAAGTATTTATTTTTTTTTTAATAAGTATTTGTAAATGTTTCTTTAATAATTTTGTATATATTTCTTTTTTTTTTCTCTTACTTTGTAAATTAGTTTTATCATATCAATCTGAAAATTTTGATTACTATGTTTGTTGGCAATAATTTGTTTTTTTCTATCTGGAAGCTCTTGTTTCAGTTTTGAGTTCAACAAATAAACACGTGTAACATATTATGATTTAAAAATTTATTCATTATTCACTAATATTATATTTATACAACTGGTAATATTAACTATACAAAAAAAAAAAAAAAAAAAAATTACAAATATGAAGCAGAGTTATAAAAACCTAAAAATAAATCATTTCTATATATAGAGGTGCTAATTAAGAATGTTTAAATTTAAAGTCTTTGAAAAATTTTGGTATTGCTAAACACATAATTTCTGAAGTATATTTTTGTTCAAATGGCGAATATTCTTCTGTAAAGAACTGGTTGAAAGGAGGATCTTGAAATTTCTCATGTATTTTTTCTAATGATCTTGGCAAATGGTCTTGAAAGAAAAACAAGATTTCTTCAAACAGCTTTAGGTAGGCAAGATTTCCAGATATTACAAGATAGTTTTTCAGTCATCACCAAGCACATTTTCAAATTGAGGGAATGTTCCCAAGTGGGTTGGGTAAAGTAAATTGCAGCTGGTATGGCATCATTGGTATAAATCTTTACACACTGTTTATTGTATAACGTGTAAAATTCAAACTTTATTCCGGTAGAAACATGATGTGGTAAGATGGATCCAATCTGAGCATTTGAGATGTTGAAAAAATTACTGGTAACTTCGCCAATACTCAGGAACAGTTCAAATTCATTCTGGTTCAAGTAAATACATTGTAGTGTACCGACAGTTTTTCCAATCTGGATTACAGGTTGAAAGTCATTTCCAGCATCCAAGCCAATTCTGATGAATTTATCACCAGCTTGTGTGAGTGCATGCATTGAGCAAAGAACCAAATATTTTCTTTCCTCTGTGGTTTTCACATCAGTAGTGTTGGATGGTTTATCCATATTTTCTTGGTTTTCAACACTTTGTTTGTTTGACATTATGAAGAAAAAAACTTTGAAAATAAATTAATAAAATAAAAAAAAGTATGTATTAGACTATGTTTTACAAGACCTTACTAGAATGACACAATTTAAAGAACAAACAACGTTTAAGAGCACGATATAAACTAAAATATTTTACATTGAGTTTAAAACTATTCTGACTGAATACTCGCTTCAACCCCACTCAATTTCTAAACAAAAAAATAGTTGGGATGAAATTTGAAAAGACGTCGTTACTTTTTCTTTACTCGCATGTTTCTGTTGAACACGTTATAAATGTTTTCTGTTTTATCCCACTCAGATTTCTATTTGAACATCATCTTAAAAAGTGTAGGAAAATAACAGCTTCACTTTCTAATTCCTTTTACAGAGTTTCCTTGAAAAACAAGTTTGAAATGTAGAAAGAGATAATGGTAAAGGTTCAAAATTTACAAATTCTTTTGTTCTTTCACCTAAGAATATTCTATCATACATACAATCTACTTTTTCATCATTGTTTAAATTATTATTAGAAAAAATGCCAACAATATCTTGCAGAGTGTTATTTTGAGTTTTATAATATAAATATACTAGACAATATTTTCCACAAACATCAGTAAAATTACTCTGTAATCAAACATTGTTTTAATGCCAAATTTTAGAGTTACGTTGCAAAAAAGAAATAAAAGTAGGATTTGTAGGAGAAAATCCAAAAATATCAAAATATTCACAAATTTCTTGCGAATTAATGTGTATAGCTAATCAATGTGTACCTTTGTTGTATGAATTATCCGTATTAACAATAACACTGGCGAGTAAACTTATTCTCCCTGGAAACTGATTGGCAGTGTAAACATTTTTGTGTTCTGCTGGGAGGAACATCATATCCCTCTTCAACTGTACCATATTCATATTAATTTTCTTGTCTCGATTCTTCTGTATCTTCAAAATCTAATATCGTAAGTCTCTTTAAATATTCCAAAAGCCACCATTTCAGTTTATAAAGTCTTTTTAGAGAACATGCTTCAAAATATCATCCACTACTACTCGAGTGATGCTTGTAATAACAACTTGGTGAAGATGAAGAATCAATTAATGTTGTTGCTCTAGGGCAGTCCAATTCATCCAAATCAATAGTTGATAGTTGACACCTTTGTCAGTTTTTTAATATATTTCTTCCTTTCCCTCCCTTTTACATATAATTCATCTGCATATACAGTAATACCTATCAGCATCTGTACAGCTTGCATAAAAGTAACATATCCATCTTCCCATTTAATTCCATGATGGTTATCTACCAAATATCGAGATGAATTCTGAGATTTACTCGATAACTTGTCAAATTTAAAATGAGGAAAAATCAAGCAATGCATCAATGTTGTTCGATGAACTGAAACAACAGTCAACTGTTTTAAAATATACTTATTTTCGTCATCTTTAAATGCTTGAAAATCAATAACATAACATTCCATCTTAAATATTTTGAAAGAAAAACACAGTTCAACAATCGCACCAAAAAAGTAAGTACAAACAAATGTCCTATAAACTAAACTGTCAAAATAATTTTGTAAAAAAAAATATTATCTAACTTCATACTTAATTTTCCATTCTCTCTACTCCAATCTTGATTAAATATTCCTCAGTGAAAAAGAGTTAATAAATAATTATTCGACAACTTTCCCAAAACAAAATTAACTATCAAACAATAAAAAATTCAAGTTTCAGTAAAAAAAATAAATAGGAATCTATCAGCAGAAAAAAATTACAAAAAAATAGTTGGCAGCACTGATCTAAGAAAACTCCAAATTATCCTTTTCAAAAAAAGAAATTAAGGTTTGCAAGACTGCACCCAACAAAGAAGCTTGTCACAAACGACTAATTCACTTAAATGATTCACTTTGCGCAAACAACACTTAGAACGATTAAAATGAACGAATTTATCCTAGTTACCAGGGTAGCATGTACAGTAGTGTCAGCATTTAATCTTGTACTTGAATTTGATCCATCTGTGTATGGAAAATGTAATGTTATTTTGGTAATATCTCCACATAGGTATTTTGTATCCCTATATAAATTCCTAATACCCAACCTTAAGTTCTTTATAGGTTCCCTGACAAATATAGAAATTTTTTGACAATGAACCTTATGATCCAAAAAATTTCAAGTGTATCTTTAACGTAATCTTAGAAATGTAGAAAACATGGAAGAATTACAAGTACCTATCTAGGTATATTATATTCCAGAAAAAAAATTAAGTTCAACAGTATTTGTTCCGTCCCGTTTTTGCAGACAATTCAGTTTGTCTACAAAAACGTGTTGAACAAAATATAGACAACTATTATTCCTAATTCTTGGAATAGTAGCTGTCTATATGATACCTAGCTTCCCACAGTCAAACACCACCAGATATGCAGACAACTTGGTGTCATCATATTTGGTGGATGTTCCATGTCACGCCACCTTTTTGGTCGGCCATATTTGATTAGAACAAAGAAAACGAAGGTGATGTCTTGTCTTCATTTTGAAGGCATTTTCATTCCTGAACTAGTAGTCGAGTAGAAACATTAAGGTCCATACACGATGTTATGGATATCATGTATCACTATTGTTAAGAAATAGTAATAAGTTAAATTCTAAAGTGTTTGTAATAATTTGAAGTGAAATTTTAATAAAAGATAATATTCAGAAATTATCTTATTTGTCGAGATAATTTAAAAGTATTGAATTACTCTCGCAACAGTATTAAATGCTGTTATCAATTCTGAATTTAACTTCATATTCCACTTGGGTTAGGCTGCTACTTACGAGCATTTATTTTGATTAAAATGATTTTGTGGTCATAAATTAATGAAGTTCACTTTCCTGGTAGACTAAATCACGATGTGCCATATAGTATCTAGTCATACTATGTAGGTAGCCTAGTTTTTAGGAAACTTGGAATGAAAATTTATGATTTAGGTATCCTACCTTCTTACAGATCTTCCGGCCAAAAACTTTTTGGTGTTATGAAACCAAAATATTATCAACCTCCATAACTGAGTTTTTTCACAAGATAAATTTTAATACCCGTGTTTTTAAAGTTTGTCTTTGAAAACCTATTTATTCGCGTATATAAAAAAAATAACTGAAAAATTATCAGCTGTTTTGAAGTATTTTAATATAAAAATTTAATACTATATCTATCTGAATACCTTGAAATAATTAACAGTCAATATTTCACACAGTGAAATGACGGACTGGCTACTTAGGCAATCGAGTTTCTCTACAAATGAAATTCGCAGAAAAAAGTTCACCAAAAAAATAATAATCTTAGGCAGAACATTTTCCTAGAGAAATAGTTTAGGTACTACAGGATATATCCTAAAAATCCCAAATGACCTGTTCAGTGGAAAAATTAGTTCGCTCCTGACACTTTTCTCAAAATTCTATCTTAGTAATAGAACTAATTATCCTCTGCGTCCGTAAAAATTAAGGCGTCGGAAAGAACGTTTTAGGTGTAGAGGGTGAGACTAAAATTTGGGAAAATTGTAGTTTTCACGAATTAGGTCAAGTGATATGCCGTATTCTATGTATTGTCTTGCGCTGAATCAAATGAGACCAGCCGCAGATGGTAGGACAAAAGTTTTGAGTTTCTCCGAATTTTGTATCATGTTTTCACTTATAAACTCCCCATTTTTCGGTCGAAAACCTGTAATAACATGGAAACTACTGGTCTTACCATCCTGCGGTTGGTTTCATTCGATTCAACCCTAAAATATACTTTCTTAAGTTTTGATATGATGTCGCTATGTAGCTCCTACCAAGAGCAGTTATGTAAGTTTGAAAAATTCAAAAGGTAGCTTAAAAAGTAAATTTTTAGATACATTTTCTCTTATATTCTATGTAGATCAGTATCGACGTTTTAAGCTATTATGAATCGAAAAATACTCCATAAAGAAGGTCTCAATCCAAATGTAGGTACAGTAAGTGAAAGTTTCCTCAAGTTACAACAATTTCAATAATTCGCTTAGTACTGTTAAAAATCGCGTATTTCAGTTCAAAGTTGATCTAAACTCCAAAATTATTGGTCTCGATGACGTGCGATTAAATTTCTTCAATTCAGCTTACAAAATATGTGGATGACGACACCTATAATTCAACCTAGTTTAAAAAATGAAAATTTCTTGAATTTTTCCCACACTCCTTACCCTAAAACTGTACTTATTTCGACGACTGAGTTTTCACCGACTTGGAGGATCTATAATTGTAACGCGAAAATAAAATTTCAGCTAAGTTTCATTTCTTCTGTTAAGTTACTAAGTTTTAAAATTAATTAAAACTTCAGATTTCTATCGAAGCAAGTTTTTCTGAAGAAGAAATTTTCAGTTTAACTTTTTAGAAATTGCAGGGCAGCAAACTTTATTAAAAACAATTTTCTTATGAAAAAATCAAGTGAAAACGAGAAATTTTTCAATGAATATTTTAATTTAAAAAAAAAATTAACTTCATAATTGTGCTTGTTTGACTGGGAGCCAGATCATATTTTCCATTTCATATCAAATGTTCTAAATGATATTAAAAACAAGCAACACTCTGTTTTGAAAGAACTTAAAAAAAAGTAACGAAAGGCGATACGAAGTCAATAAAATATTTTCTTCACATGCGCACTTGTACCTAACTTAAATTTCTCGCACGGGTTGGCTACTTTCTCAGTTTTATCATTTCTCACTAGGAACTTAATACATACCTTATTTTTCAAAAACATTCTGAAAACAAGCAAACTGTACAAAATTCAAAGAAAAACAAAGATGAGTTCATCATCATCATTTGCCAACTAACCAGTTCAGCGTATTATGTCAAAAATCGTTTCAATTTGTGGTAATCAACCAATCTAAATATAAATATTATAGAGTTGAATAGTCGGTGGGGGCGGTGTTGCAAAAAATAGTGAGTGACACATAAAAAGTAAGTTACTGATACTTTTATGATTTGCAAAGGGCCGAATTATGTCATTGTATCATTTTTTTCGATATGGTACTGGGGTTATGGAGCTCGGTGAATTGAGAGAATAAGGTACGTCTGAATGATAATAATGTGTATTCACATTTAAATCATTTTCACTAAAATTGTGGTTGACATAGTTTCTGAATTAGATAATTGTCAGTTTTCAATGTTTTTGAGAGTCGTTTTCAGCTAAAAAGTACAAAAATTCAATATCTTGGTTCCACTGGCTGTTTTATTTATTTTTTCACTTTTTCTTTAAACTTATTAATAGGATAATTTATAATGTAGGGGAATAGTAGAAATTCTCTGATAAAAAAGTTTTATATCATAATGGGTTTTGCTAACAATTTAGAATCCACTAATGTAAATAATAGAAAATGCCATATGAAAAAAAATTACTCTATACAAAATTTTGGGGTAAGATGTGTTTTCTCAAAGTAATTAGTGAAAATTGAGAACTTATCTATACTTAACTCTAAAACAATTAATGAATCATTTTGGCATAAATTTGACAATATTTGGTGCCAGTGAGATTCTTTTGTTACGAAATGAAAAACAATTTACTGAAGACCCTTGTCCCTACCCGAATTTCCACTGTGATGTCATTTTTAAATAGTAGTTTTCTGAGGAAACCTTCTGAATAAGGCTGGTTGAAGAAAAATTCCAGGGATGATTCAATTCTCCTGTCCAAATCCACATCATATCCTGGTTCTACCAAACAGTTGTGCATTCTCAAATATTCTGACATATACAGCATTTTCATATTCGTCAGATCTGATGCATATTCTGTGTCTCATTGGAAGCGATATGGCCACTTCTTATTTTTTTATGTATTTAAAATACACCTGCGAATTTGTTCACCAAATTGCGAGGCAAATCATTCCTGCCTTTTTACTCCCTTATGTGAAAATTGTGGAAGTTAAGAACTAACACTAGCTGATATTAAAAACACCAAATATTAAGATATCATTACAGTGATGTGATGTTACGAATTGATCTAATATAATTGATGAATTAATAAAAGTTTGGATTAATTGAAAGTAATAAGATTCAATTTGTTTATGGTTTGGAATTAGTACTTATACGAAACATTTCTCTAATCATTACGAACCAAATTAAGAATAAATTCTGGTACAAAAGTTGTAAAATTGAGTAAAATGGTTATCAAAAGTTACAGTCTATAGAGACAAATGCATCAGTAGAATCTAGTGTGTCACCAAGACCACAGTTCATCAATTGGCTATTGACTAAGTAAAAAAAAATTAAAGGGTTGAAGTTGAGGCATCCGAACTGGGGAAAGATAGAATTCGTATTTATTCACGTATTTCTTTTTTCATTTTGCCATGTTCTTTCCTCACGTTTTTTCCCCAATACCTAACCTACATTCAACCGTTCCCGTTCATTCATATACTTATTATGAATTCGCAGTCTCTTTTCTATATCTTCAAATCCGATACTGTCACTCTTTCAGATAAAATGGCGTCTACTTCTTTTCTATACTTGCTGTTCCACGTTCTTACCTATATAATATAATATAACAATGTAACTACACACTAATGATAGCAGCCTGGTTCCAATTAGGTATTCCCCAAAGTCCGTTCCTTTTCTTTCTCAATTCGTCTTCATTCTCGATTTTTAGAAGACGAATCAGTCTGTCAAAGACCATGAATTAAGTCACTTGTTTCTCCTCTTGCAAAATGAGAGGAAACACATTTTTCTTTTTTCGCTAATAATTATTGCAATCAGAACCCTCGCTGGTGAATAATCCTATTAGATGCAGTCGTCAACCTGAAAAACATCTACTGGAGTTTGGTTTCCACCATTCATAATTAGTTTGCCGGATATGGAATTGGCTGTTATCATTTGTCTGGAGATGTGCCACGTTCACAATGTCAGAGTCAACTTATAATAAACGAAGTTTTGCAACAACAATACTTTTATTTCCCTGTCGGCCAACAGGTAAAATATTATAATTTTCTCAATGTAATGTGGAGTAGGGGTTTCGGCGAGCATCGGGATACGGGCCTATTGTAGGGTATTTCTCATTGGGTGAGGTATTATGTACACTAGGGAGTCTGTGGGGTTGAACCATGACAGTATATATTTATCCTCCTTACATGTGGGATGTATTCTTCGTTTGTTTTAGGGATTCTTCTTACTGATTTTGATTTTTTTTATATTTTTCTTCCAACTTTTTGTTCTCTTTCTGTCCTACTAATTGTTTTGGTCCTATTATATCTAGCCCCGCCCGGTAATTGTGATGTTCCTGGACGTCACAAAGTCTCACAAATAACTTGTGAATAATTTTTTGCATTAACTAAAATTTTCAAGTTGTGCTCTCTGGGCTAATAATTATCAAAGACTTTCATCAAATTCAAAGAGAATATTATTTTCTTTGAAATTTTTATTAAAATTTAAACTTGTAAAATTTTTATAAAGTTCATGATAAAATTTTTGTAATTAAATATTTTTTTCATATAAGGCAAGATTCTGAAGGCCTGTTAATTTTTTACACCTAGTTGAAATTTAAATATTTGACAAAAAATAATTTTTGGTATAACTAGTGTGTTACAGATAAGAACCTGAAGATCTGGATTTGAGTTCCAAAAGTTAGAACGGGTAATAAAAGTTCAGTAGTTGTTAAAATAGTCGGTTCCAGTGAAAATAATCAGTTTTGGTATATTCTAGTTTTTTTTGGCTGCCTCTTAGCCAATTCATACAAAGTTATAGTTGCATGTAAAATAAGTAACAAATATTTTTGTTCTTTTAAAATTGGACTTCATAAGGTGTTTTATTGAGGTAAGCGTTGTTATATCTGAACAATTTTTGGTACTGAATTAATGATTTTAGCAAATTACAAAATTTCTCTTCAAAAATACACATATCATGGCTTGAATTATTGAATAAGGTGAGTAAGCAAACATAGAGTGAAAGTGTTTACGAGAATGAGTTAATATTAATTGAAATATATTTTAAGGGTGATCCGTAAGTTTTATTGTAGATTTCTCACCAATGTTCCAGACACCTGGCTTATGGAACACTTCAAAATCTTTGCACTTTTTGTTTCAAAGTTTTTGGTTGAAGTTTGAGTAAGTGTGTGGAGGGCATTGAGTCTCAGATGGTATTTTATTTTTAAATGAGACTACCTCTTTGAGATACCATATCATTATACTTCTCTCCATGTTTTGTTGTTTTCTGAAATATTTGTTTCCTTTTGAAAGGTCACATTGCATTGGATAAGTTGTAGGCTATATTTTCATCTGCACATCCACTACTTGGTGTACAGATCAATTTGACGCATGGAACTGGTTCTTATTATGATGAAAGATGTCTGAACCTTAGTTGTCTTGAGTTCGAAAATATTGGGAGAATTAGTCGAGAGTTGTGGTGAAAATCCTCTTTGAGGTAGAATAGTTTCTTTCATGTAATATTCCATAAAGTTATATATTTTTGTATTGTTTGATACTTCTTTAATTATGACTAGGAATGCTTCATTTGTTACATGAGGATCAATAGTAGAGGCCGAAGAAAAAGTTTAGGAACTTTCTAATTTCATTATTTTGCATGTAGTCTTGCATAATGTCTAACATTTGCCACTACACACTACAGTCAACCTAAATAATAAAATTCCCTCTACTTTTACAAAATTCAGAAATTTTTTTGGAAGTTGAAGACGTAGCACATCATTTCTGAAATGCGCAAATTTCATTATTCTTTGCTTGGTCAGAACCGGCACTTATAGGGTCTTCTTTTTGAACATAAAAGGAGAGTGAATTGTCATATTTGAGGGTAGCAATTCAGTTGGCTGGAATCTTTGATATACTGCCTTCCTAATATTATCATAAATTATGTATCCTTTTCTTAAAAGACTTTCTCTCAGAACACTACTCTACCACATATCTATGCACAGTGCTGTTTTTGTTAAGTACCTATAAGTCAGTAGACTCCAACTTACAGCCCAAAAAGCCACTGAGATTTCCTTTGCAGCCCAACAAGTAGATATAAAATTTTGTTTTGCTTATCAATACTAAATTGTTTCTATCACAAAATTCGTGTGTAGAAAAATAATTGTCGTATGTGTTTGTTCATTCAGGTCAATTAATATTTTCTCTTTTCAAATGTATAAAAAATTTAATGGATTATGTGAATAATCCATCTGAAAAATTTTTGTTGTGTCTGGTGGGCAAATGAAAATAATGAGATATATCTCTTGGATCGTGAAAGGTAGAAGACCCATGTTATAAGTAATTCATTCAAATGTGATTTGAGACTGTGTCAAAATCTGGAGTCTAAATAAATTAGGTAAGGGACACCATGGAAGACTTATCTCTGGTACTAGATAGAATTGAGTTAGAAATTTCAGATCAATAAATTTGAAATGAACTGACCTTCATACATAAAACAAAATCAGAAAAATTATCTACATGTTTTTGTATTTTACTAATTCTATTTCAAAAGGGGTAACCTTTTTTGTTCCATACTATACTAACCCAGGGTTCATGGAACTAAGTATGGTGTAACTTGATGCATGTTAAATCTCATAAGAAAGAAATATTTTTAATTCAAAAAATTAACCATGTATTTACTCGCCCTTCAGAAACAAATATCTCGTTTAGATTCCAAATTATTCAGAACCGTAGTTCTTGGATTTAATTTTTTCATCGAACAATTTCGCCAAATTGCCAAGGATAGGTTCAGGGGTTTGGGAAGAGAATAGGAGAAATAGGAGTGTACTTACCAGACAAAAAATCGATGACTGATGGTTTTGTGACAATTCTAGCGATTATTTCAAGCGCACTAATGGTCTGGGTAGTGGAACTGTTAGAGTTTGACGAAATCGTAGTAGTTGTACGAGGTGGGGCTGTAGTGGTTAAAGTTGGCACATCATATCGACGTAAAACGATTTGAGGGTCGGATAAAACAGGATTTAAGGTTTGGGAACCAGTTGAGTGTTCTGAAGAGGAAGGAGAACGAGATTTACAAAGTTTTTTCAACGAAGTAATACAATGGGACATGGTTTTTCTTTGTTTCTTTTCGAAGTTTTAGTACATCGGGAACTTCATGTGACAAAAAGTTTCAAAATTGGTTTCCACTTGGGGGAAGTCTCAGCAGTACTGGGTTGAGAATTTTGGTTTTTATGTTTTAGCACTAACACTTTTTGATGGGGATGTTGCATCATCAGACTGCTGTCGTAGGCTCCGCCCCGACCCTCCTGCGCACAACGCAATGCGCAGGAGTGGTTAATAGACACTGACGTTGAGGTAGTTGCGGCAGTATGAGCTCTGACTTGCGTGAGAGATCATCATCTATTTTGTTGTCCCTTGGACGTTAAACCATTTATAATATTAAGGAACTATTAGCCCACTACATGGTAGCAGGAGCAAGTAGTTAATCCTTAGCTAAAATGAATTTGCCTTTGAAAAAAGACACTTTTAATAATTATTTCATTTTGCCTTTGAGAAAAGAAATTAAAGAAATAAAATTTTTCTGAAAACTTTAAATTCTTCACAAATTTGGTTTTTATATGCCTTTGAAAAAAGACATAGAAAAGAAAAAATTAATTACAAGCTTCCATTAAAATCGGATTATTCACATAATTCGATAAACTCTCGAAAATCTTAAGTAAAATAATATTATTTCCCTCTGATAATTTCAACACATTAGTATCTTAAAACGTGCTTTTGGACTATTTAAATTAATCTATCTTCCCATATATTGAGAAATAGTTCCCAATTTTAGGTTAACAAATAAATTTTTGTATAAAAATTTATTTTTTTTACGTCGCCCCCAGAGTTAGTGAGAAAATAATTTGTTTTTATTTCCTCTGTTAAACTAATTCTGGATGAAAAAATTACTTCTTCGTATTTCATAAAGAAATATTTTTTTTGCCGCCCCCAGCAGTGAAAATAAACTTACGATTAATTTCGTTTGCTTCGCCCAGCAAATATTAGTCGTGAGATATTGAAACATCTGAGTAAAATATTTGCTGCAATAATTTGTCATTAAAATAATTCGCTAACGCCAAGCACAGAGATAAAATAGGTAAAAAACCTCTGAATCGGATACTTTGCTTCGAACGAAACAAAGAAATTAAAAAAAAAAAGCATACGTCATTTTATTCCCGTGAATACGACTTCATTGACTGGTATTTACAGTAGTCAACGATTCAAGGCCATTATCGGCAACCAATTCGTGCATTTACTTGCACGAAAATCAGAAAAATACGACGTAGTGATGCGTATAAAATACACTCAACTACGATTACAAATATGCAATATAGCCACCTTACCAGCACGGCTACACATGTACTGGGTAACCTACACACACACAAACACAACGAGAGCATACACCTACAACACCTGCGCATGCACATCCCGTTATAACAAGCACAGTAACCATTTTGTTGAACCCGTCTTTATGTTTTCAACCTGTTTTATGCCGATGAATTACTGTGCTACTTATTAATTGTTTGTTCTCGTATTTTTTTTATGCTAATTATTGTAATTAACATTTTTTTGTGTTTATTTTGTGTGTGCTTTCTTGTCGCCGAAAATTACGAACCTGTGCGATCTTTTTTACTCGCTTTATCTTCGTTTTTTCGCCGCCATCAATTTTTTGTTTGAAATTTGCGACATCTTTTATTTTTTAACAAGCGAAAATCATATGGTGTAGTGGCCCTAATATTCCCTCGCCATACATTATTATGTAAATAAAATTTCCTGCATACCCACTGCCAAGGATCTTGACCGCGAGACTAGCATCATTAATTTTGGTGAGTTTTCAATTATTATTATAATAAAATGTGCCATTGAATTATGTAGCGATTATGCGTATTTTGAATGTTAGAAATTCAATCAGTATTTCTTCATTAAGCTGAATTTTTAATTTTTGTCTCTTTAATTAGTATGCAAAAATTTCTGTACTCTCTTGCAAATTAGCTAGTTAGCACAGATTACCAAATTACGAAAGCTTCGAGATTTTTTTGAAACTATAATCATATTTTACGAACGAGAACATTTTTCTTAGTGCTCTTATTAAATATACGACCATTTCCTATGATCGTGTTTATTTTGTAAAATACTTCGTAATATTTAAAACCTACGATGTTTTCAAATTCGTTAGGCCCCTAACAAGGTCTTCCGATATTTTTTCATATAGTAATTTTGCCTTCTCATTAAGACAAAAGATGTCGCATTTTTATTTTATCGATTTACGTATGTTTCTTCGACTAAATTGATAATTTTCTCATACGAAAATATGGCTATGTTTGTATAATGCGATGTTGACCTTGAACTGATTGAAAAATTGGCTCAAGAAATAGATTCCTTCTTATGTTTAGAACAAAAATTTTTATTCTACGGTTTTGAATTATTTATAATAAAAATCGTAAGATACGTACATTTTAATAAAATTCGTCATTTTATTTTTGAATTTTTATAATGCAATATTACACGTTTGCAGATCTTCTGCATACATCGCTACTTACACACAGAACCTAAGTGTTTTTCCTTTAGATTCACGTTACTATTTCTATATTTGTAATTGATATTTTCATTACCTAAATATTATGTATATGCATTTGTCAACTATTATCGTTGTAGGCCTATTAATACGACCTTCAAACAACGTGAATTTTATTCTGTTTTCATGAACCAAATGGGTACCGAAGCAGCCCAAACTGTTTCATGTTACAAAAACTCCTTTTAAAATTTATTAGAAATTAATTTTCCTAATATTTTTGTCTTCAAAATTGCTCGGAATCTTACGAACAATTGTCGAATTTAAGAAAACCTGTTTTTCGTTGTTTTTTTATTCTTCTTTACTCTATCTTTCGTAACAATCAAATTGTAGTACTGCATCCATACGCGTACAGAATTACGTACGTTTATCTCTACACGTGATTGAAGTTGACCCAATGACCTATATTTAACTAGGCCAATGATTTTTTTTTGGAGATTAAAATGTCGTATTTATTCGTCTGTCAGGCTACATATATTATACACGAAAAATTTTTTTCTATTTTTGAAAAATTTTTTGTGTTTGTGTTTGTCTATCAACAATTATTACGAATAAACTTACAACATGTCCGACAACCAAAAAATGGATGTTGATCCCAATTTAATTGTTCCTGATCAGGATACTGACCAGCAACAACGACCACCAGTTCCTTTAGAACCAGTAGTACAAATACTTCCAGTGACTCAGGGAACTGAGCCACGAGAATCATCTCAACCAGCTGCTGCGGACAATCCACCCCCTGCCGATGATCGACAAGGAGAAAATTGGAGTTCGCAACAGCCGCGCTAACGCTCGCCATCATCTTCTTCGGGTGAAAGTTATTCCGGTGATACGGATGATAACATCTCCGTTCACTCGAAGAATTTGACAACTTTCATTGACTTTTACCAAGCAAGCATATGGGAAGCCAATGATTACATTGAAGAACTGGAAAAACTTCTACGAAGTACAAAGTTAAGAACGACAAAGCTCTTAGTAAGTTGACGGCCATCATGAAGATGATCAAAGAACTCCAAAAGCCGCCAACTGGAGTTATGATGGAGAATCTGATATTGGCGAAAAAGAAAATTTGTCAACTGTACGAAATTGAAGGCAAGATAAAACAACGCTTCAAGACGCCTAAGCCAATGCAAGTTGACTTAGAGCAACAACAACAACTATCTTCCGATCCTGCAGCAGCTCGACAGCGTAATGCCGAAGCAGTGCAGCAGGACCTCGACCGATGGGCCAAGGAGGAGAGACGTGCCGCTGAAAAAGCTTGAGCTGATTAAGCTCGACTCGAGGAAATCGCAATTCAGAAGGCAGTAGCGGAGAATCTTCACATCATCGAGAAGATTTCAAACAAGGAGTCTGAGTTGGAGCTCACCAAGCGTGATCTTCAAAATCTGAAGATCCGCATAGAGAATCGCTTTGGCATTCCTATGACCAGTTCCAGCGCAGACACCTTGTGATCTCGAACTTGCCCCCTGTTGGACAAGGTATAAATTTTAATACTAATTCTGAAAATTTAATTTCTCCAAAACGTAATAATGTAGACGAATTAATTGATGATACTCTGGCTCCGCCTACAAAAAGGCATCAACCTGAACCAATAGTAGTATCACCGGTTCATTCATCTATATTTGACAAAACTACCGAAGGTCCATCTCTTGCTGTGACCCACCAGCTTTGTTTACTATTCCTTCCGCTACTACTGCTTTGGTACCAGATAATCTGATACCATCGCCTCATATAAATAGCAGCGATAAAAACATTTTTAAATTAATTCCTCAAATTTGGGAAATTGACCCTTCCGAATCATTAGAATCAGCTTCTATGAATCTGAAGGCACCTAAATTTTATTTAAATAAATGGGATGGTGATTTAATTACCTATCCTGGTTTTTTAAATGGCTTTAAAAAATACGTACATTTACATACGGATATAGCCATCCCCCAACAAATTCATTTACTTCAAGGTGCCCTGCTGAAAGAAATTTCTGACAGGATTAATCATCTTTCTCCGGACGATATAGGCTACGTCCAGAGATTAAAATATTTATATGACCACTATGGTGATCTTAGTAAATCAAGGGAGAAACTTTGGTATAAAGTTACTGCCTTTCCCAATTCTGATAACACGCTTCATTCGATTCAAGATAGGATGGATGGACTTGCAGTTTTAATCGATCAGTATCGACAAGCTACTGAAATAATTGATGAAGAACAGCTATTTAACATGGCTGTAAAAAAGTTTCCCCCTGGATCTTATATGAATAATTTAAAATCGAGTCAGCGAAATGTTAACAATTTATTCTCAGCTATCAGGGAGTTTATAAAAATTTATGAGTTAGTTGAATTGAAAGTCAATCCAACCAATAAATCTCAAGAATAAACCCCTGGAACTGAAAAAGGCAACAATCAAAATTTTAACAAACAAAATAAGCCTAAAGGCAATCAACTTTTTTCTGTACCTTCTTTTACCAAAGAAGATACAAGAACTTTCTCGAAAGGAAAGGCTAAACCCAATCCCAGAAATCAAAAAAGCAAGAAATGGACCAATAGGCCGACGAGAAATGCTAAATCATTTTTTGTTGCAGGTTTGTCAAAATCTGCCCCGGAGGTTCCGGACCAGAGTCAACAATATCTTCAACAGCAGGATGCCCCGGCTCCCGGGACACCTCGCCAGAAACCTGCCCTACCTAAGACGATAATGAAGATGGACCGGTATCCCAACTCAGACTGTATTTTCTGTCTGAATGGGCGTCACTGGTCCCATCTTTGTTGTCATCCTAGGTACAACAGGCTCCAGGCATGCGTAAAAGTGTACCAAGTTAGAAATTTATGTTGCAAGTGTGGTATTCCGCATGGGTATGGGACTTGTCCCATGCCTCCGCTGAAGTGCTGCCAATGTTTCAATTGCCTGTCGACAGAGCACCACACTAATTTATGCCCCAATGCTCCATATCCGCTGAACATGGCAAATGCGCAAGGATAGATTGAAGCTTTGTGCGACCAAAAGGCCGCTTCTTCACCTTACAAAAGTGAGAATGAATCAAATCTTTCAAATATTGAAGAATCTCACAATTCAACATCAATTTCTCAAAATCCTCCCCTGTTTCAGGAGATGATGAATAGTAGATCGAGGTGCCACTCAAACGTGACACTTGAATTGACGGAGGAGCAGCGCCAAGCCCTACCTCAAAACAGTGAGTCGATTAATTTCAATACGATTAATTATGCAGAGTCTTTCTTTTTACGCTTTGAATCGTATGCTCATTCTTCAAATTTAGAAAAACCCATAAAAATTTGTTGATTTTTCGATAGCGGCCGTCTTCGTACATATATTGTGCAAAGATACGCGTTTCATGACCTTAAGCTTAAACCTTCTGGTAAAGAAATTTTAACGCTCATGGGTGTGGAAAATTTAAATACAAGCAAGATAACATCTTACTTGGTTTATTTTGATCTTCTGCTCCCTGACGGAACAAAGGTTCCTATAAAAGCAAATACTTTAAGTAGTATTTCGCATAATTTAAAACAACCGAATATTAAAACCTTTAAAGCATTGTTCCCACAATTTAAAAATATTAATTTTTCAACACTTCCTCAGGAGCATACGATTCACCTTTTAGTAGGTAAAGATCTTATGTGGTCTTTTGTGAAGAGTGAAAATTTTGTCAAGAATGTGGCTAATTAATACATATGTTAGGTGGAGTTTTAGTCCCACCTGATGAAAGTGACCTTTTTACGCCAGTATTCTTGACGTCACCGCAAACTGTTGAAAATCTTTGAAGGCTCGATGTTTTAGGTATAGAGTCTCATAATTTCAGTCATGCTGAAGCTGAGGCTGAACCTTTATGATTGTTTTATAAAGATGTTAAATTAGTTAACAACAGATACCAAATTCGGTGGTTATATAAAAACTATCCCCCACCTTTGGAGGATCATTTTAATCTTTCGATCAAGAGACTTGAACACCAATTGCCAAAATTACGACAATCTCAAGAACTCTTCGAAAAGTATACCCAATATTTTGAAACTCTCATTGAATTACAAATGATTGAGAAAGTGGATCCTCGAAGTAAGCCTGAGTTAATCCATGACATGCCCCACAAAGGCATCTTGGACTTAACTAAGAGCACTCCACTCCGAGTAGTTTTCGATGGATCCGCCAAACCTAAAAACAGCAGCCATATGTTAAATGACTGTATGTTCAAAGGCTCAAACCTATTATCGGATTTGTTGAAGATTTTGATGGCTTTTCAAAAAGATAAAATTGGCATAATCGCCGACATTTGTAAAGCTTTTCATCAGATTCAACTTCACCCCGATGATAGGGATGTTTGTTGTTTTATCTGGGTAAGGGATCCTTTTAAACCTTTGTCCAGAGATAATATAATTATTTATAGATTCCAAAGAGTACCCTTTGGAATTATCACTGCTCCTTTTTTATTAGCAGCAATTTTATTACATCATTACCAACAAGTTGATCCTGCATTCAGTAAAAAGTTTGCAGATCACGTTTATGTTGATAATTTAGTTACTTCCCTCCCTACATACGAGTAAGGTTTACAACTTTATAAGCGTTCTAATGACATAATAGATGCCATTTCCATGGAACTCGCTCAATGGGGCACAAATGATGAAGCCTTGAAAAAAGACTTCAAACCTTCGAATGCTCTAGATAAACCAATTATTAAAGTTTTAGGCATTGTTTGGGATATGGTTAAGATTGTGTATATGCCCCCAGTAACCACTCAAAAAACAATTTTGTCTAAACGTTCATTTTTACAAGCAATGTCTTCCTTTTATGACCCCATGGGTTGGTTTGCACCAGCCTTTATACCATCTAGGACGTTTATCAAACACAGAAAATTATAAATGGGACAAACCTATTTAACCGCAGCTTCAAAAGTTAGCTACGGTACTTATCAAAGACCTTCACCAAACTACAAATTATTGTTTTCCGAGGCAAATCTACCGTGGAACTTATAATCCAAAAGATTGCGAGCTCCATGTCTTTGTAGACGCTTCACAAACTGCCTATATGATGGCTGCTTATCTACGTTTTAAGAATGCGGAGTCTGTTACAGCATCACTACGTTACCTCATAGGCAAGACGAGAGTCGTGCCTATGAAATCAATTACTATTCCGAAATTGGAGTTGATCGCAGCACTCATAGGTGCACGTGCTATACAAACTGCTTGTAAACCTATGGATTTGAACAACTGCCCAACTTTATAAGGTTGGACAGTAAGTGTGTTCTAACCTGGTTGATGGAACGTAAAATTCAGCCCCAGTTTGTTTCTAATAGGGTCAATGAAATAAAAAACATCCCTAATGTTCAATATTGTTATGTGCCATCAGCAGATAATCCCGCTGATGTAGGTTCAAGAGGAGCCACTGTCAAAGACATGCTTCAATCTCTTTGGTAGACAGGTCCAGCCTGGTAATATTCAGACTACCAATCCTGGCCACGGACTGATCTCCATATCATAGAATCGTTACCAGATTTGACGCAGGAAGAAATTTCTACGCCAGTTTTCTGTACTTCACGACAATCTTTGGGAAATTTGAAAAAATTTTCTGAAACTTTTTGTGAGAGCTCAGATTCGATTTTTGATAATCATCGTACTGCAAAGATGAGAAGAATCGAGAACTCTCGCAAAAAACGAAGTCCTACATTCCTTTTAGAACATAAATCGAATGCTTGTAAACTACAAGTGCCAGTTTGTCCAGCTGACAGAGATCGTAGTCAGGACTCATTTTGTTGTAATAAAACTGACTTTGAAGGTTTACCTCCAGCAGGCCCTCCAAAGGATGATCCTTATTATAAAACTCCGTGGTTGAGCTTTATACATCCACCTTTAAATTCACCTTTCAATATTCAAATTAAAAAACTTAATTCACTTAATAAACTTATAAAGACATTCTATATGTGCCTTTTTGCTATACGACGTTTTTGTGCGAAAAGACTACGTAGAACGCGGTCTGTAACACCTTACACCGTGTTACCCAAAATCTTTCAATTCAGATTGATGGCTTTCATCTATTCCGATCAAAAGAAACATTTCAAAGAACTCTTTGATGTGTTGGAAAAATTAGGACCACAGAGTTTTGTGACCTATCAAAAATTTCATATCGAACTTGACGAATCGGGTTTGCTCCAGTTATGGAACTATATTGTAAAATGGCCTCATTCGGATGATATTCTATCACCTACCCTTTTGCATCCTGATTCCCACATGACTAAGTTAATTATGCTTGAAACGCATTTGAATAATAGCCATGCTGGACCTAAGTTTACGATAGCTTCGTTTTGACGAAACTATTTTGTACCCCGTGCATCTAAATTACTTCCTAAAGTATTGAAAAATTCTTGCATGGAATGTAAAAGGTCTAACAATAAGCCTTACCATCAACCGACCCATTTGGCGATGCCAGACTTATGTTTAGTACCGTTTACACACCCATTTACCTACACGGGTGTGGATATTTTTGGTGCTTTTGAAGTTTTTGATGAGTTCCTACCTAAAAAGAAAAGACAGATGAAAGCTCTGACTTCACCTGTTAAAAAGAAATGGATACTTATATTTACTTGCCTTTCAACTAGGGCAGTATATTTTATTTCGGTTTTGTCTCTAACTACAGGTGACATATGGACAGCATTTATTACGTTCTTCGCTGATCGTGGGACACCTAAGTTATTGTTGTCCGATAACGCTGCCCAGTTCCATCTCATCTCTACGTAGTTACCAAAATTTTGGTCTACCTTTAATTCCGAATATACCGTAGCAGATAAGTTAAATGAAAGAGGCATTGAGTGGCATTTTACTCCACTCAAAGCATCTTGGTATGGTGCCCTGCATGAACGTTTAATCGGAGTTTTCAAACAATCCTTTTATCACGTTGTTGGACATCATCCTGTGCATCAGCACAATTTCCAGGCAGCCTTGAAAAATATTCAGGTTATGATCAATGAACGACCATTATGCCCTCCTGCAGATGAAGCTGAACAGTTAACTTTAACTCCAGCCCATTTCCTGCATGCCAATTTTTGAACTTTTACACTTGATCTTGATTCGGAGCTGGCTGAAATTATGCCAACTTCAAAACAACTCCAAACTTTATGGAGAATATACCAAGAGTATATTCACAAGCTTTGTGTAGCTTGGAAAAGATATTACCTAATACACTTGAGAGATACTCCTCCCAAGGGTGTACCTAACACCTATCGTACTTCTCCCTTTAAGCCAGAAGTAGGTGACTTGGTACACGTATTAGATTTTATTAATAAACTAGGTGTCTACAAAATTGCTAAAATTGTAGAACTTGAGAAATCCAGTGACGTAGAAATCCCCCACGCTAGAATTGAACTCCCGAGCAAGATACTGACCTCATGGCCACTAAAGTACCTTGCGCCTTTGGAGCTCAATTGCTCAAAACCAGTGGTTACCAATTATGTTCCATCTAAGTAGAGCCTTATTCTGAAAGACTTCACAACATATGCTGAAGTGGACTATGTTAAACTTGATTGTTCTAAATACTTCCGACCCTAACTGTCGTCAGGGGGCAGTCAAAATGATGGTCTGAGGCCCAGGTGACCTCTAACCTAGCTTTTTTTTGACACCCACTGCTGTTGTCGAGCACTTTTCACAAAAGAATGCGGACAGTAGGTGACAGTGCATGCATGCAACTTATCTTAGATTTAATTATCTAAGTGACTGAGATTTAATTACCTCAGTTAATTAGAATTTGCTAATTTCCTTTCTTATCCTTTCAGAAAATGAATTTTATGGCCATTAGATTCATATGTCTCTCCTCCGTCGCATTAGCAGTTCGCCATCCTGAAGCCAAAATATTTTTGACTCAGTAGTTATACTTTATTAATTTCTTTACTTTAGCATATATAAGTTTGTTTTGAATTGTTTTATAATTTTTTATTATACATTTAATATAAACTTGTTGTGTCAATCAATTTTTTCTTTCAGATCAATTTTTGTTTTTGAAAGGACTTCTGAAGGCCCCTTCTTGGTACACCGCCCTCAGTGTCGTGAGCTCCGCCCCAACCCTACTGCACACAACGCAATGCGCAGGAGTGGTTAATAGACACTGACGCTGATGTAGTTGTGGCAGTATGAGCTCTGACTTACGTGAGAGATCATCATCTATTTTGTTGTCCCTTGGACGTTAAACTATTTATAATAGTAAGGAACTATTAGCCCACTACAACTGCACTTTAACACGTTTTTTAAGTTTTATTTTTAAGAGTTCAACTTTTTCTTTTTAATTAGAATTTGAGGCACTTTAAAAACTTGTTCTTCATCGGAAAGATTGACAACTTCATCTTTTATGGGAGGTGTTTTACTTGTTTTAGCTGGTGTTGTACATGCAAGTAGTTTCTCCAAGGCGTTCAGGTGAGAAGTAAAAGTGAGGTCTAAATTCGAGGATAATGTTTTCCATGTTCTTTGCTCGTTCAAAATATTGATTGCATTGACAATCTCACTTTAAGGCAGGTCAAGTAATTTATCACGTAAGCAGTTTCAGTTAAGATACGGATAAATCGATTTGATTGAGCAAGTGAAAAGCGGGTATTACTGGCGAAAATATTTTGATAGTTTTGATTATTGTTTTTTAATAAATTTAATTAACGATTAAAAGATATACTATCTGGTTTTCCTATGATTTTTTAATGATGGTTCAAAAATGGTTTACAAGACAGAATCTAAAAAGATTTTACTAGGTATAAGTATGAGTATAATTAAAGTTTTACTTGCATTTTTACTGTTGAAAATCACTTGTGCAATTTAGCACCGTACAAAACATACAAGGATTATAAGGAAAAAATACAAAACTATAAATAATGATTAGAAACGGGTGTAATACACAGGAAAAAATCAAATTCATTTACACGAATATATTATGAGATGTTAACAACATGAAGAATGGAGCAACAATGTATGAACTAAACCAGAGAGCCGATCAAAAATTCATCTTTCGCTGATATGGGATGTAGATCCTTGAAACAAAGTAATTTCAAGGACAGAAGAATGAAGAGGTGAAAAGAGAATTGACAATAACTATACAGTCGAGGGTATGTACGAAGGTATGTACCAAGTAAACAGTTGTTTCAGTGTTGGTGAATAAACGCTTTTATTATAGACAGTTGAAATCGGCATCAAGGATTTTTCTTATCTCTTGGTCAATTATTGAAAGGATAGACCGATGGATAGTTACGAGTTAAAAAATTCATTTATTTTAGGAAATAACCAAGTTACAATATTTCTTTTATTCTTATTTTTATTTATTTTTTTATTCTCCAGTCTTGAATGAAGTTTAAGTATTCTTAATCAAACAGATATTATCTTTGCCGGGCCCATCTTTCTGTATTTAGTTTTTGATGATTTTTCTTTTTGTTTTTATTTTTTCATAATTGAGCTTAAAATCTTCAGACTATTGTACAATTCATTTTTAAAAAAGAACAAATATACAAAGTATGATTTGACTCTAACTTACTTAATTCGATCAGAGGTTAATCGTAAATTTTGACTATAGGAAAAACTGGTATTTTAAATTATTGGTGTATTGAAAATCTTGTTCACCTGTAAAAAGATTTTCTAATAAGTAACAATTACAACCTTTATGAGAAATAATGACATAGGGACTTTTAAATAGTTTAAAAATCTTTTTGGTGAAGTTCTTTTCTTTATTACTGAGAGGATGAGTTTTTGCATACACTATTTCACCAATTTTACGTTCGACTGGTTTAGGATGTGTTTTTTCAAACTCTTTTTGACGTTCTTCCAATTGTTTGTATACTCTATCTTTTACGTATTTTACTATGTCTTTGAACTCGTCTTCAGGTATGTTTTCAAATTTTAAATAGGCTTCAATGGTTGGACGATGTTGTAATCGTAAAGCAATTGGAGGGACACCTGTTACGATATGTTCAGTACAATTAATTTTTTTCTCTATTTTATGTAAAATCATTGCCCATTTTCATTGAGTTTTGTCATTTACATTCATTCTAATTACTTCTGAGATAAATTGCATTATACATTCTGTAGGATTCAAAGCTGGTTGATAAACACTAGTAAAATGAGTTTTGATATTATTTTTCTTCCACTGGATTATCCATTAGTAGTAAGTGGGCACTGCCCTAATTCAGTTTTCTATGCAAGAAGTTGGCGAGCATTCGGGTTTTCTTCAGCCTTTTGCATGTTATTCGAATTGGATGTGTCGAAGAAGTTTTGTTTCGGCTGCGACATTTTGGACAAAGAAAAGAGAGAAAAGGAACAAATAATAATGTTCAGAAAAAACACATCTAAGTTCAAAGACAGTTCTAAAATGGGTAATTTTGCTGTAAGTTTTAATTTACCATTACAGTTCCATTTTTCATTTTTGTATTTACTTATCTGTCCATGCAGGGGATAGAACTAAGAATTTTCAGCCGTATGCAAGTTTTCCAGTTAAGTTCTGATTGATTTAAGCAGAGTTATGTCTGAAATAAACTTAGAATATATTTTTCAAATTTTGATCACAAAGGAATCTCTGCTTGTGACGTCACAATGTTGAGAATATCTTTGTTTGGTGACAACAAAAGCATGTTGCGATGTTTTCTACTGTATCGCACGTAGGTTTGTTTATTCATATTGTTTTCTTTTTGTTGGAATTCCTACGTTTGCTTATCTCCTGAGTTTCTTTTATCTAGTGAAATTCCAATTTCCATCGCTTATTTTTGAGCGAGTTCTTATTTACTTACCAGATATTACTATTTTGGGAGTAAATCTTTATTTGCTTCACATTAACCTCTCAGACTTGCGATAAGGATGGGGATTTTTGAATTTTTTACTGCCTAAGGGCCCGCCTCTTTTTTGTGGCCATTTTTGTTTTTTGTATTTTCTGTGTTTGTGAGTTTATTGTTACACATTTTTCGACTGATTCTACCATATTTTTTTGTGAATCTGTCAGCATATTTTCTATGTTATTTCTTTGTAATCTCGTTATTCTTTTGTCATCACTTTCAAATAAGCCGGTTTCAATCTGTCGATTGAAATTGTTCTTGGTTCACCTGCGATGACTATCACAAAGCTTTTCTCATCTCCTGATACTTCTTTGTAAGGACCGGTGTAAGGTTTTTCCAGCGCAGATCTTATTTTCTCATTTCTAACAATTACATAAGATATATTGGCCAAATTTTTTGAGATGTAAATCTTTGGCTGGCCATGACAAGCTGCCTGTTTGAAAAATATATTTTCTTCATTTCGTATATTCTTTACCATGATTTTGAGGCTTACTTCCTTTGATTCTGTGAAGAAGTCCCTTGGGAGGCGTAGCTCTTCGCCAAATGCTAATTGCGCTGCAGAATGACTTGTATCAGTTTGTAGGGCAAATCAAAGACCAAAGAGAATGGTAGAAAGTACTTCTACCCATCTCTTTGTATCAAATTACATGATAGAGGCTTTGAGTGCTCTATGCCAGCTCTCAATTTTGCCATTGGCTTAAGAATGGTAAACTGTGGTATGACTGTGTTGAACACCAAGCTTATTGGATAACCCTTGAAAGAGCGAGCTCTCAAATTGGCAACCTTGGTCTGTAACTATGGTTTTGGGTATGTCATACCTAGCAATCCAGGTGTCGTATAACCTGGCAGCTACAGTTGAAGCTGTCATCTCATGGCGAGGTATTGCTTCTGGCCATCGTGCTGCCCTGTCTATTATTGTTAACAGGTATCTGTGACCTTTTGATGGTGGCAATGTGCCTACCAAGTCCATGTGTATTGTTTTAAACTGCTCTGTTTGCTTGAACAATTTGAGGGGCGAGCGAGTGTGTCATCCTACTTTGGGCTCTTGAAGTTCAGGCAATAGCGAGCCCATTTGTTGCAGTCAGACTTCATTTGTGGCCACACAAACCTTGCCGAGATTAAATATTGCTGCATTTTGGTCCAGCATGTGACAGTTTATGTACACTGTTGAAAGCCAATTTGCAATATTTTGTCGGTAGAAATTGCCTATTCTTACCTGTACTGATGTGACATGATATTAAAACATTAGTACTGGGAATTTTTCGCTGTCTCAATTTCAAAGTAGTATCATCGTTTGATAACAACTCTTGAAATTCTGCATCCTTAAGCTGTGCTTCAGCTATTTCAGCATAAGGTAATTGGACAGGAGTGGAGATTGCTTTGATTCTGCTTAGAGCATCAGCTGAAGTGTTAAGTTCTCCACTTATATGCTGCATGTCTGTAGTCAATTGACCAATATAGTCTAATTATCGTGCTCTTGTCCGCGATGCCAGTTCTGCATTTTGTGTGAAAGCATGTATTAGGGGTTTATAGTCTGTATACATAGAAAAACATCTACCCTCTAGTTGATGCCTGAGATGTTTCAACGCAGAATAAATTCCGAGCAATTCCTTATCGTATGTGCTATAATTCTTTTCAGTTTTTGAGAACTTTCTGGAGAAGAAAGCTAGTGGTAACTGTTTGTTGTCTTTATCCAGTTGGTACAAGGTTACACCAATAGTAAAATCTGAAGCATCGTTACTTACGCATAATGGAAGACTTTTGTCTGGATGAGCCAATAACGTTGCATTTGCCAGTGTTTCTTTGATTTTCTCATAGGCCTGTTTGGCTTCTTCATTCCAGTCAATTGGAGTTTTGTCTTTCTTTCTTTTTATTTGTTTTTATGAATGCAAAGACCTTACTTTGTTTGGCTGCTGCATTCTTCATGCAACATCCATAGAAATTCACCAACCCCAAGAAACACCTGTTTTCAGTGACATTTGAGGGTTTTGGGAAATTCAATATTGGTTTGTCTTTGGTCTACAGGGGGGAAATGCCTTTGGTTGAGACTTTGTAGCTGAGAAAGTAAATTTTGGTCTGTTTGTATAAACTTTTACCTATGTTGATAATAAGGCCTGCAGCGTGTATATGTTGTATAACAGCTCTTACGTTCTCCTCATGCTGTTGCTCACTGCCTTCTGAGCAAATGCAAATGACATCCTAGTATGCATATGCAAAATGCAATTCCCTAAACAGTCCATTGATGAATCTTTAGAAAGTTTGTGCTGAGTTGCAAAGTCCAAATGGCATTCGAAGGTATTTGAATAGACAAAAGGGTGTTATAAACACTGTCTTTGGTATGTCCTATTCAGCCATAGGAATTTGGTGGAATGCCCAGTTGATGTTAATTTTTGTGAACATCGTTTTACCCTTCATATTCGCATTGAAGTCCGTAATATTGGGGACTGGATAGCAATCAGGAACTTTTTGGCATTTAAGGCCCTGTAATCTCCAACAATTTTCCACTCTCCACTTGCTTTTTTGGTCATGTGGATACAGGAACTCCATGAGCTTTTTGAGGGGCGACATATGCCTTCCCCGATGAAGTGGTCATACTATTCCCCTGCCACTTTTCAGTTTGTGAGGCAGTAACCTTCATGCTATAGCATGGCAAGGCGGTCCTTCAGTTTCTATGTAATGAACAGTGTCATGATCATAAGAAGGATGCTTGCGAATTGACGGTTGAGTGACTCCAAGATAGTCAGACAGAATCTGTAAGAGTAGTTTGTTGACTTTAGTACAGCTGGGTATATTTGTGTTCATTCTGTAAGCTTGCTTTTTGCCATCCACGCAAAATTTAGTTTAGCTATCCATCAATTTGCCATTTCTGAGGTCAATGATCAGGCCAAGACGTGCAAGAAAAATTGCACCCAGGATCAGGTTTGGAATATCAGCAACTGTGACGGACCAAGTCATGTCTCTCCTAAGTCCTATTTTGACTTTGCTGGTCTCAAGTCTGTAAGCTGGAAGGTTTTGACCTTTCACAGTATGGAGGCAGTATTTCACAGGATGAACTTTCTGATATTTATTAACTGGCAACATACTGAGGTCTGCATCTGAGTCTATTAAGTACCATCTCCTGTTTGTCCTGTCCTTTAAAATCATGCAGCATGAGTAATTTTCTGAGGGGTCTTCAGCCACATAGATGGCCCCTCATTCTATCTTGACTCTTTTTTGGTGTAATTTTTCCCCACAATTTGCAAGAGTTGTGACATTTGGTTGCTTCTGCGCCAAACCTATTATGGAAGAAACAACTTTTATCATCCCTTCATTATTGGGACACGAATTCCTGGGTAATAGCGGACTTCTCCTCATTTTGCTGTTGATATTTTGGTGGCAACGCAGCACAGCAACCAAGTTGTTCTCAAATGCTGTGGTAGGGATGAGGTGGTGGTGCAGTTAAATTTTTATCTGATGACAAATTGACTTCTCATTCACAGGTGGCTCTTTGCAGGTCTCTTTCAACATCTACGAGAGTAGCTGGACGTTGACCTTTAGAGAATGGTTGTTTTAAGTCTGGCATTCCCTGTTTAAGAATACAAACAAATAATGCTTTGCTAGAGATTGATCTAGACGCTCGAAAGAAAATGATGAATGGTTAATTATATTTACCAAGACAGGGTCAATTTTTTGCTGTTGTTGATTTGGATTGATCAAGTTTTTCATGTATCAATTAATGATTTTGAGGGTTTTACTTTCAAGAAATGTGTCATAATGACTTTTAGTGTAGATGGTAATGGAGTGCTATCGCAGTCTCTTTTGGTCAAATTAACCCACAAATCTATTTTAGTAAGATCGTGTTAAAAAAATGTAATTCGAGAGACATGAATTAATTTTAGTTGGTTAGTTACCATTATCTACTTCTCCTTCCTCCTTTGTCTCGAAGAAATTTTCTTTTTTGACAAATGGCTCCATTTTAATTATAGACGAAGAAAAACTGCAACTATGTTGATGTTTTTGCGGCGGCTCAATCTTGATTTTGGAAGTACGTGAGCATGGTTGAGGTTGTTCAATTTTTTTTGAGAATTTGACCTGGGATTTTGAACAACCTGATCGGACATAATCGAGGTAGAGAATGAACGAGATACAAACGGGGTTTGTGAGTTAAGATTAACTACCTGCAGCAGCCCTTCACATCATATTCCAACGTTACTAACAAGCTGTTGAACAGTTTGTTTAGTGGTAGCATGGTGTTGTTCAGCTTCATTCAGCATAGCCTCCACTTGCTGGAGTTCCAAATAGATCAATTGGGGGACTTTCTCATCCTCGTTGTTGGAGTATCCACGTGTGGAAAGCGTTTGTATGACAGTATTATATGACTGATGGAATTCCTTAAGAAGCTCGAAGAGTGTTTCGATGGTACCCAAATCTGTGTTGAGTGCTCATTTGCAGAATGTTTCAAATTTATCAACAGTTTTCGACGGATTTTTCATTTCTATAAATATGAATGAAGAGAATTACAAATGGAGTACTTAAGGTGTGAACCACGTGTTCCGAAGAAATCCAAATATTTAAAAATAGGTTTTTCTTTCTTACCAGAAATTTTTCTAAACGATGAATTATGTTTCTTCAGGTTTTAACGAAATTTAATAATAAATAGTGGAATAAATCTTGAAAATTCACAATTTTGATCTTTTTTGTATAAGTTTTTTTAAGAAAGAACATCACCACACAACAATTACGAACAAATGAATATCAAGTGCGTAGATCCTGACGCAACTGCATGAGATCATGTGATTCTGATATCCAGTAAGAACGTTCACTGATGAATTCACTATTGATTGATATTCATATTGATGTTTATCTTTTAATCAATATATTTGAGATAAGAAATCGATGTTGGATCAGGTTGAAGATTAAAAACATTTTTTCAGATGAATATGAATCTACAAGTGACACTCGGATACTTGGGTTTTTAAACTACACTCACTACTAGTGCACTTGGATTATTTCAACAAGTTTCAAATGGTGTAACAGTTTACAAACAGGAACGGAAGCGAATAATTATTTCTTGAGTTCGGAGAGACGTTTGAAAATTCTACCATCAGGTGTACATAATATATAGCTATTTGAACCTTCTTTTTTAATTATTTCACAAGGGACCGAGATATTTGGGGTTCAGTTTGGAAGATTGTTTCTCTGCTTTATTTGAGCAAGTTTGGTTTTTAATATAAACAGAATCTCCAACATAAAATTCGGTGGTTTTGAATTTTTCATTTTACTTCTTTCGTTGAGAAAAAGTAATGCGTGTATTTTCTAACGCCTTCTCAATCATGTCTTTATGTTCATGATCTGACATTACTCTAGGTTTGCCTTTTTCATCGAATTTTATTTTTGTCATAAGGCTTGTAGGTGGAAACTTAGTAGTGGCATTTTTGATGTCATTGAGACGATGTTCAATATCAGGAATAATTCAGGCCAGCTACTGTGATTGATCAGAGAAGGATGCGAAAACTATCTCCAATAACCTTTATCCTAGTTTCCACTGGATTGGATGACAGAGTGTATGGTGAGGTAAAATGAGTTTTAGTTCCTAGTTTATCCTAATGATCTATCCAATTGATTGAAGTAAATTGACTACCGTTGTCATTTAATATACATTCAGGCTTGCCAAAATCATCTACGAAGTGGTTAACTCCATCGAAACATACATTAACTGTTGGTTGTCTTATCTCATATAATTTTGTAAAATTAGAAAATACATTCATTACAACGACAATTTGATGGAGTCCACGTTGACCAAAAAGATCAACTGAGAGTAGTTTTCCTAGCCTATCGGCGAAACAGACTAAAAGTGTCCTACATGTGTTAGGTTCAGACTTTTGGCTTGTTAACAAGTCCGTTAATTAGAGCAATATTCTTCAACATTTTTTTTTGGGACCTGACCAGTAGAAATATCTACGAACAATATCAAGGGTTTTACGAGAACCAGGATGAGTATAATTATTATGGTAAAATTCAATAATTATTTCTAGAAAAGATTGTGGGGCATATATCCGTGTTGTTAAATCTCTGTTCAGGTAATAGGCAATTCCTGTGATGAGTTTAAAGGTGAGGGAATGTTTTTGAAGTGCAGCAGTAATTTCTGCACTGGATTTATGCAAACTGATGATGTTGGACATGAGGGTATTCATTGTAATATTTAAATTGGCATCCAGTAGCATCACTACAAACGAGGCGTCAGATGGATCGGTGAGTTCGAATGTATTTCTCAGAGTCCAAAATTGACTTAGAGCATCTGCAGCAATATTCCTTTTTCCAGGAATGTGCAGGATAGCTTTGATAAAAAATTGATTTAAATAAGCAAGCCAATGGGCTACACGTGAACAATCATCTTTCATTGTTTTGAGGTATAATAAAGCAAGATGATCAGTTTGGACTTCAATATCATGCCCAACAAGGATATAAGCATTCTTTTTTAAAGTATAGATTATGGCCAATAATTCCTTTTCTAAAGTCAAATAGTTTCTTTCGTTCTTTTTAAATAGGTGATTACACATAGAGACAACATGGATTTCTTCGTTACCATTTACTTGGAAGACAATTCCCGAGATTGTGAAATCTGACGCATCGATAGCAATTTGAAAAGGATGGGACGGATCTGGATGGCTCTGGAGTAAACATTTCACCATTTCTTCTTTTAGCAGTTGAAAACTTTCTTTTTCTTTCTCTTTCCATTGGAAATCTACGGATAGTTTAATTATTTCGTATAGGGCAGCGCAAAGTTTGGCGCATTTAGGGATATGAGCCCTGTAATAATTCAGAACTCCTAGAAATGATAAAGTTTCCTTCTTGCTAGTAGGAGGACGAATTTGGTGGATGGATTTCACTCTTTTGGGATCAGGGCATACTCATTCCTGATCAATAATAAATCCAAGATATTTGGCTGATGTTTTGAAGAATGTACATTTATCTAAATTGATAATCATTCCACTTTCGGCAATCTTATGGAGAACTAATCCAATGTGAATCATATGTTTGTCGATTGTTGTAGAAAATATCAATAGATCGTCTATGTAGGCAGCAACACAGTGATCTAGATCTGCTAAAACAATTCACATTGTAGTTATAAATGCTAGCATTGCATCTTTTAAACCAAATGCAATTCTGTTAAAAACATAGGGTTTTCCGCGGAAACAAAAGGTAACATATTTTTGGGAGTCAGGATCTATCAGGATTTGATGGAATCCGTTCTTTAAATCAATCTTCGAAAAGTATTTCTCTCCCTTAAACCAGGTTTTAATATTATAAATAGGAGGAACAGTATCACCACTAGTTCCCATATACGGGTTGATTTTTCTTGAATCTAGCACTGGTTGAATCTCTCTGGTTTCCTTTGAGTGATGGTTAATGGAGAAAAATATTCACTCGCTCCAGATGAGATTACTTCATCACGGATCCATTGATCTAGCATCGCTTGTACTTCAGGAACTAAGGCTTTGGGAACAGATCTATATTTTGGATCGAGTTTAAAAATGTTTGGGTTCATTTGTAATTTATGAATGTATTTGTTACAACATCCTACGCAATTCACAAACAATTTATGATATGAACGGAGAAGATCTGAGAATTTTGATCGAGTAAGATCTGGCAATTCATCTTTCACAATCATGTTGGCAATTTGTTGTTCAATATCACTAGGAATTTCATCGTCTGACTGAATAATCATAATCGAGGTTAATCTTCCCAGTTGGGCTCCAGGAATTTGTATTGGTTGACTTGGATTATGTGGATCTGTGCAATTGAGTACTCTGCTTCTGGTTTTCGGATTAATATCATAGTCGTATAGAAACTGATGACCAAATAACAATGGTGCATTTAAATTATTGCATATTTAAGCAATAAAAGTCATTGTTCTATTAAATCCAGTATCAGTTGTAAAAATAAAATAGATACAAACATTTCCGACGACTTTAATTTTCAGTTTGCCTAACGCAGCTCCAACTTTCTGACAAAGCGATTTCATTTTCGAAAAGCAGACTTCTGGATTTTCAGCTTCAAGTTTTCTGAGAAAATTTTCTGTTATAAAGCTGTACTTGATCAACATAAGATATGTATTTATTTCCTCCTTCTTGAAGTTTTACTGTAACAGTGTAGGCATAGAAGAACGGTCTTTTATCGATGTACTCTTGAGTCTGGAGTTCTTCTGAATCAGAATCAACTTGATCTATTAAACAAAACCATGATGCTAATGAGGGTTTGTTGGTTTGTGATTGTTCACTGAATTCGCTATGTTCAACACACAAATTTTGATCATGATTTATGATCAGGCGAGCGCTAGGAATTTCTCGATCAGGTTTTTCGATGATATCAGTTATCAGGTGAGAAAGAGTTCTATCCATATCTCCAACTTCGTTTCTGTTGAAGCGTCTGGGAACAGGAATAATTCTTCATGTATCCTTTTCAGGAGGAGTGTCTACTGAAAGCTAATTTTGTTCATATTTCTTGATGAAACAGTTTTCAAGATCCAAGATGAATAAATCTGGGTAATCTTGTTTCAATTTCCAGATATGGCTGTTAATCTTTCATAAAATTCCACGGTAGATCGAATTTACCATCCTAGCAGGATCCAATGAGATTGTTGTTATGATAACCCTGGAAACACGATTATTCTTGAACAAATCCAAGACAAACAATTTAAATTCTGTTTTGAAGTCTTCTATGTTGAAATCAGCATGAAATACAAGTTCTTCCCCAAATCCAATTATGATCAAGTCCTTCTTGAAGACATTCTTCTTTACAATGTCAAAGAAACGGGAACGTGTTTATTTTTTCGAAACTGGCTATTTTTTCAGCAGCTAAACCTCATAATACTTCCATTTTGGGACAATGAATTCGTTTTTGAACAGTTGAGTAGGTTTGGAGTTTGGTGAACTTGATGGTGAAGAGTTCAGCCTTGGTTTTGAGTGATTCAGGCTATTAATCTGGCCGACAGTTGACGCCTCTATTTGTTTCTCAAAGACAGGTTATCTTTTTGGTCGATGCAATCCTCGATCTCTTCGATAGTAAGTTTTTCTTGATTGCAACTGGTTTCTGATGTTGTGGAAAAGTGATTGCTTTTCGTAGCAAATAGGTAGTCGATGGTGCAGTTGATTGAACTCCACCCATGTTTGGCATAAATGGACTTCTTGGGGATTTATGGAATATAATATTGAGAAATTGCATTTTTGTTGAAAAAGTTACAAAATCTGAAGCAAGCAGATTATCTTCAAAAGGTGGTGTTATCTTTTGTTGCATCAAAACAAATATTCTCTTTATTGTTTCTCCACATTCTTGAAATTTGTATACATATGGATTGTGTACGTGCAATGTTTCCATGACAAAGTGGATTGTAATGACTTTGTTGAATGAATTGAAACTCAGCTTGTTTGCAGGATTCATTCCAGTTGACCATCAGAAAATATTCACAAGCTGCATGGTACGCTTATTCTCTGGAATAGATTTTTCCAGCAGGAAAATGGTTGGTGTAAAACACAGCTCCAATTATTTGTACATTTGTACATTTTTCAAATTCTTTGATAAAAGAAATTGGACTTCGTTCGTCAGAATTTCCACTATGTTTTGTCATTTTTGATGGATCGAGTAATTGTGAACATCCATGATTGTAGAAGTTGTTGGCTCTACCCTGACAAGATGGTGTGGGTTTTGGGAACTCCAAAGGTGGTACAAAAGGTTGTTGATGGACTTTGTATTTCAGAACAGAATTATCCAGTGGAAAGTAGCTGGGTTTTATCGTATTCTGAAGTTGTTGAAAGATGTTGGATGGTGGAAGAGAAGTATTTTCAATCAAGAAGTAGTTTGGTAATGGAATCTAAACAAGCATTGATCGCAAGAAGATGTTCATAATGAGTTTTTTTTGTCTGTTAAAAATGGTTGGAAAGGGTTTTGACATGGTCATTCAGTGTACCTCTGGGTTTTACCGAGTCTGGGATTTGTAGAATATGCGAGATGAATGGGGAAGGAGTTTCATAAATGTCGTGTTCAAAACTGGATTAGCAAAGGGGTTCTGATTGTTTAAGAACAAGAGCAACGTTGGTGTTACTTTTTGGGAATTATTGCTCATCTGTAGATAATCTTGATTTCGAGTCTCAAATCCCTGTCATTGACAGAAGAATGGTGGAACACTTGTCTCTAAGATTTGAGTTCCGCCGAAAGTAACATGATCAGGTTTTAAACCAGGAAATAATTTTCTTGACATCTTTTGTTCCTTAGTAGGAATGGCACTAACCGCAGTTGACATTGGTTCACTTTGACTCGAAATAAAAGTTTAATTTTTTGGAAGATTGCTTAATTGTTTCAAGTTGGTAAGGTTAACAATAATATCCCTATAACATTGAATTTGTCTTTCGAGTTGCTCAAGTATAGCTCTCTGATCTTGACGACTTTTTAATTCTAATTGAGCCAGATTTTTATAGAAATTGGTCTGATCAACCCTCAAAGGTGGTTCAGGGACATCCGAATAGACGTCGTAGTCATACAATGCATTAACAGACCGTTTATCCGCAATATCCTTGTCAACAGGAAGTGAGCTTTGGCTGGGTTGATTCTCTAAGTCTGTTCTTCAAACAAGATCACCATCGATATCAAGGATTTGATTACCTCGATCGTCGAGAATAAATTCTTCAGTTGTGGGATCAGGTTGAGGATTATTGATCCCCGGTTTAATACTCATTTCACCAAAAGCAGTGCCAAGTTCGTCCATCAAAAGGAAAAATCGTAGTCCAACAAGCTAGGGGCTAATAGTGGGGGTAGCCCATCAAAGACTGCAAATTTTTGTAGCACGAAGATTACGATTTAATCACAAAATTGAATTGATCTGAAACAATGATGGGAGATATTCTCAGCTATTCTACTATATTTAACACAAATATTATAGTGTGAGAAGTAGGAGGTCTCAATCATCTTCATGAGAACAAAATTATCGGAAAGATTTGGGAATATTATTTTTGTGGAATAATAAGTGGGGACCAACGACTTATGATTTGGGAAGAGGCCAAAAATGTATGATAGAATTTTCAAAATACATGTTAAATTTATTAATACAAATGGAATTACATTAAGAGATTATGAACTTCCTTAAACTTATGAGTTTTTTGTTTCTTTTCTGCTAACTTTTTTACATTAAATGATCATTGATAGACAATATACTCGTTCATAATTATGTTAGGGTCCTTACATTCATACACAAATAAATATAAATAGGAATGTATAGGAAATATAAATTAGTGCAGCAAGCTGGTAACTTAAATGGGCATTATACTGACTAGAAAAAGACATTGGATGATATGAATTTAAAGATTGTTAACATAAGAAAACAAGACATATAATAAGAAAAAAATACACAGAATTTAGGTATGGCAAAAAAATACAAAATTACAAATAAATCAAAAGTAGTTTTTTCCCTTTTTAGACTTCTGAGTGGGCGGTTTAATGGGCTAAGTATACAAACACTAGAAGTACGATAGGGGCAGGATAATAACTGCAGGGAAACAACTCAACTAGTAATATATGGGAACATTAAATCACAAAAAAAAGGTTTCTCAAGTCTTACGACATGAGGAAATCAGCTATCCTACTATACACAAAAATAAAAGGTGACACGTGCTGCAGAATTAAAATCTGCGACTTGTCGATGGTTGACATTGTTCTTTAGTTTAAGGACAGTTAAGAACACAAACATCCATCAATCTTACGAAGGTTAACTGGTGTGTTCAGCACCGTGCTAAATTAAAGGGTGATCATTAATTGATCGCATATGAGAATGGCGGACCTCAGATGTGTCTATTAAAATTCTCAAGATAGATCTCACATCTAAATTAGGGAAACCAGAAACTGAGTGTGAGTGTGGTGAAGAAAAAAAGGTTAAATAAAAATAAATAAATCAACGGATATGGGATATGGCAATGGAAAATTTATAAAAAATGAAAATCACAAGGATGAGTCACAGAACACACTTACCTAAACTACAGTGTCCTGTCACGGTCGCCATAAAATTAATTTGTGACATCTGGAAACATCACAATTACAGGTGGAGCTAGGTATACTGTGACCATAGTTTAGTAGAACAAAAAACAAGAAGAAAAGTTGGTATAAAAATGGTATTAAAATCAGTAAAAAGAATCCCTAAGGAAAACAAAGAATACATCCCACATGCAAGGAGGCTAAATATTTGCAGTTATAGTTCAACACCACAGACTCTTTAGTGTACAAAATACGTCACTCATTGAAATATACCCTACAATTGATTCAACACAAGATGTAAGACAAAACCCCTACTCAACATTACAAGAGATAATTGTAATAAATAACCCGTTAGCCGACAGGAAAATAAAAGTCTTGTTGCTGCAAAACTCTGTTTATTACAAGTTAACTCCATCATTGAGAACATGGCATATCTCCAGACGAATGATAGCAACCAAATTGAAATCCAGCAAATTGATTTTGAACGGCAGATAGCAAACTCCAGTAGATATTTTTCAGGATCGCAAATTCATCAAAAAGGATTATTCTCCTGTGAGAATACTAATTGCAACAATTACAAACGGAAAAAGAAAAACATGTCAACTCCAATTTTTCAAGAGAAAGAACAAGTAACTTATTTCATGGTCTTTGACGGACTCATTCATCTTCTGAAAATCAAGACAGAAGACGAATCAAGAAAGAAAAGGAACAGACCTACAGGGAAAACCTAACTGTGAATTGGTTGTTATTATTCGTGTGTAATTACAATGTAATATTATATTAACTAGGTGAAAAGAGGAATGGCAAAGTATAGGAAAAAGTAGATGCCGTTTTATCTAGATAGCGGAAAGTACAGATTATGATAATATGGAAACAGAGACTCCAAAATATAATAGATATTGGAATAAATAAGGACGACGAAATAGTAAATTTAATCTTTCCCCAGTTTGGATGCCTCAACCATATCTCGATGGTAAAATTCTATGCAGGTTTCACGCATTTTAAGTGGTAAATAAGTTTGGAAAATGCCATATCTGCCTTTAGTTTGTGAATTCCACTTTCTAAAATTAATCGACCGTTTTTAGAAGACAGAAAAGCTAGTTGAATCTCAGGATCGTTTTGTTAAATTTCTGTAATCCGCTTGAGCTTACTTTGGAAAATTTTTGGAACAATGGTAGTTTGGTTTTGTATGATTGCAATGATATTGAAACAAAGAATTTTGGGGTTTTTGATAGATGACAGGGGAACTGTGAAATCAGGATCTTGCACAATAGCTGAGCAGTAGTATCTCGATAATATATTAGCTAATTGATTTTCTGAGCCTTTGTTATAATTATTTGCTATGATGTTAAATTCCTTGAGTGTTATTATACATCAAAAAATACAATCTGATACGTTCATTTTGTCATTACAAAACATCGTCAAAGCCTAGTGATTAGTATATATTATTATTTCAAAACAGCTTAAAAAGTATTTACACTTTTTGAGGGTGTATATTATTTCTAAAAGTTCTTTCTCGTAGGTAAAATAATACATTTTCGCTGAATTGAATAGGCGACTGACCATTGCGATAAGATGGGATTGGTCATTCTTGTCTATTTTCTAAACAAATCCCCCATCCTGTATGTAGATGTGTCAGTCATTAAGATGAATGGACGAGTAAAATCAGGGTGAGCAGCTAATAATGAAGGAGAAATTTCTTCTTTTAATTTAAGGAATGAAGTTTCTTGTTTGATTTCCCATTTGAAAGGAATATTGCCGCATAGCCTACAGAGAGGTTTGTCAATTTCTACACAATTTTGTATATATGATCGGTACCAAGAAATGATTGCACATCTTTTTTGCAGTGAGGCGTTGGGAAATCTTTGATAAGTTTGGTTTTTGATAGGTCTTTTTTCATTTTCACTTAATTCATATCCAAGGAAGTTTACACGTGGTTGAAAAAATCAGCATATATCTGGGTTTAGTGTTATTCCAGCTTGATGTAGTGTTTTGAGGATAATTTCTATATGTTTATAATGATCTTCTTCATTTTTGCTGTAGATCAATAAATCAACTATGTATGGAACTACGAAATTTTCAGTGCCTTCCAATGCTATTCTACTTGCTGCAAGGAAAGCTTGCATTGAGTCTTTTGTTCTATATGGTACCTGTGTAAACTTGTAAGGAAGTCTGTCGAATGTAAAAACCGTATATTGCATTGAATCTTGAGTGAGTGGGATTTGAATAAAAGATTTAATTACATCAACAACAGCGAAGAATTTGACTTTTCCAAACATTTTATTCATATTTTCAATATTTGGTACTAAATCTACACCGACTTCCATATATTTATTTAGTAGGCAAAAATCCCCACATGCTTGTAAAGTTCCATCACCTTTGGGGGTAGCTATTAATGGTACTGTATAACGTAAGTTGGATTTTCTGATTACTCTAGTTTCAAGTCAATATCTTATCTTCGGACAAATCACTTCACATTTTTTCATTGTTAAGGGATAATTTTTATACATATGAGGTTCATATGAAGGTTTAATTTGTATTTGATGTTTATACAAATTACAATAAATGGTTCTATGATTTCAAAATCCATTGGATTGTTTTCGATATCTATATCGTTATTAATTAGTGGTGAAAGTGTTTCAAATTTAGTACTATTTAGTCCAATAGTTTCTACAAAAGACACTTTAAAACCTTTTAAGATATCAAGTGGATCTGGAAGTTTTCCACTATCTACAAGTGCATGGATTTCTTTGTAGCTAAATATTTTTAACTTTCTTTTTTCACCTTTTAATAGAAGTGACTTACCACAACAAGTTCCTAGGACAATTTTGGCACTATAAATTTCAATAAATTCACCGCCTATAATTAATGGTATGTTAAAACCGTCTATAACTGTAAATGTTGTCTAAAGTGGAACTTTATTTGGACTTCTTTCAAGGAGACTGATGGTAGCATAAATATTGTGTTTTACTTTTGAGGCTCTTTTTCCCAAAGCACCATTTATAAAAATTCTGCATGCTGCTATTTCTTTAATTTCCATTGGATCAGTATCTCCTATGATGTGTTGATATAATTCATTACTGATAAAATTATATGGACTACCAGTGTCCACAAGTGTTGTAAGTACAAAATTGTTAAAAACCAGAAGAACATAGGGGGCTAGATGGTAATTTGGAATTTGAATGGTAATTATTTCCTTGTCAGCATCTACATCTTCATAGTCTTTAACTTCACCAAAACCATCTATAGCTGCAGTACAAGTTTTAATGGATTTTGTTGGTAGATGTTTAGGTATTTCCACTTCAAATGAAATTACTTTTTCATTTTTGTCTGGAATTTTTAGAAATTTTTTATCAGGATGTTTTCCTGCCTATTGAAACATTTTTTGATCAATTACCCAGGCTATTTTCTTTTCCATAAGTTCATAAGCCATATCGGTAAATTCTATTTCACTTTTATAGAGTTTATCTATCTGGTGGAATTGTGGTTTTTTATCTTTTGTATAGTAGGTAATACTCGTTTGTATTATATGGTTTTTTTTTATCAAGGCGAAGAACTACTTGATCTAGGTTCATATATTATTTTTCTCTTTCTTGAAAAAGTTTATGAACATTTGCATTTAGACAATTATGATCTAACCAGTATCGGTGATGTTCATAGTATTATTTTTTCAGAAGAACTTTACAAGCTACGATATTTATGACTCGGTGTTCTTTTAATTTTTGAACAATTTTGTGATAGTTATCAATGAATTTTTCTGGGTGAAAATGAGAAGAAAGATGTTCTTCAAATCCAAGTATGATGAGAACTTTTGTAATAGTTTTTGGAAATTTAACCATCTGGTCGATGATTAAATTTGTAGTATTTCCTTCTGTACAAAAGATATCAGACAGTAAGGAACATTTAGTAACATTAGAACTTGATATATTTTTCTTTAGGATTTTAAGAGCAATTTTACCTCCTAAGACAAGATGATCATTATAAAAGAAATAAGTTGGGATTAAATCATTACCTAAAAATTTAATCAGTTTAAGCAAATGTATTTTCGAGTCTGTTGAAGTATTTTGTGTTACTCCCGCTACTGGTATAGTTTTTTCCTGTAGTGACTCATTCTGTTGCTCCATCTCTTCATCGCTGCAGGGAGATCGAGATTCTAGTTTTCATGTAGATTTTGGTTGTTTTTGTCTTCACATGTAATATTTTCTACGTCTTCTTTTTCTTTAATCAAACGTTAGATTAATGGAGATTTTGAAAATCTGTTATGAGGTATAGAGTTAACTGTTTTACTATATTCTGATGTTTCTTTTTTGGGTTCTGGTTTAGAAACTTATAATTTTTTACAATCTAAATATCTTGTAACAGCTGTTTCTCTTTCTTCTACACTTTCCATGGTTGTCTGATTTATCCATTCAAGATCATTGATAGGTATATTGTCTAAAGTTTTTGCAAACTCAGGTAATATTCTTACTTTTTCAGTGTTAATTTTTAATCTGAGATCTCCTGGCATGTTCTTATGGAAATGTTCTACTAAATGTGTAGTAGAATGATGAAGACCAGAAAGTCTTCCTCGCCAATGGTAGAAGTAAGCTCTGAAATTTGTGAATCCTAAGTTTTTTAAGGATGAGGATTTAAATTGAAAATATAACATGTCACAAACACCAGTGTTCCATTCCTGTTCTAGAAAATGGGTTTCTATAACTTCAAACCCCATAGTTTTCTTCAATTCATGATGCCAAGTACAACACTAGTCTGATTCTTGAATTAGTTGGTAAAATAATTCAACAGCCTCTTTATCATCTGGAACAAGTTTTGCTACTCTTTCACAAAATTCTTTGAGGAATTGGAATGGAGAATGGTCATTGTTTTTTGAACCATTATAAGGGTCAACTTTGCAAGCTATTTCTTGCATTCTTTGAAGAGTTTTATTGGTACCTGAATTATAAGGCGTACTTTTCGCATAATTTGGAGGTACTAGAGTATGAGAACAAATATTTTAACTATCTTTTTTTGAACAATTTTCCTTTGACATCCTACTACAATCAGTTTCTTCTGCAGTATCTTCATCAGAAGAGTATTACAAAATTTGGAACAACTTCTGGAGACATTGACTTCATTAGTTGGAGTTGTGACAACTCTGGTATATGTAAAATCTTTAGGTTTTTGTTGTTGTTCATTTGGAATACTAGAATTTCTTCCTCTATAGTTGAGGAGTAATAATTCTCTTTCTCATTGTTCTTTTTCTTTAGCCGAGAGATAACGATGATAATTAATTTTGTCCTCGTTTTGTGACTTTTCCATAATTAATGGGGAGAATTTGGAAAAGCAGGAGGTGCAACGAGTTGTTGCATGTTTTGTGAGATTGGTTGAAGAGTATCTTCTATACACCAGGGTTGTTTATCAAAATCTTGGACCTCTTCTCTTAACTTTACTTATGTTGGAGTTGTTGTCCTCTATCATGGATTTAAGAGATTGGTTATGAACTTGGAGAGAGTCCATATTCTCTTTGACATCTAGGACAGTTTTTTGCATCACACTTATGTCATTTCCCATAGCTTGGACATCATTTCCTAAATCTTTCATGTGTTTATGGAAATTCACTTTTTTTTTAGACAAGCATTTAAATCTCTTATTAGATTTTGGTGGTCAGTAATTTTTTTTTAACAGATTCTGATTTTGGAGGCTTAGGATTCTTGTCAATCGCGTCAGCAAATTTATACTAAACACATTCAGAATTATTTAGATAAATATATCTATGGGTTTGATGTAATTTGTGGTCTTTACCTCCTAAAACTACAGTTTATATAGAGATAGGGTCATCCTCTAATTTTTCTTCATCACCTCTCATTACTTGGAACTGTTCGAGATCTTACAATTTTCCTTGGTACTCAAAAACACTTTCTTTTTCAAAGGCTCTAACATTAGATTTGACTGAAGTAGCCACTGTGGAAGCAATGATTGAGCATGAGATAAGTAAACCAAAAGTGGTGATTCTGACCTTGATAGCCCAAGTAGAATACAAGAGGTTGTTTAAAAATTTATAAAGAATGTAAGACAGTAGGTATCTTATAAATATTTAAAACCGGTATTTTGTTAAAGTGAATCCTTCTTATTTCAAGTTTGAAGATTTTTAAATTGGATATATACAATCCACATTATTTTTTCATATTTTTTTTAGGAAAACTTAAATATTGGTGGTAGAAACACAAAATATATTTTGCTCATAAAGAGCCTACTTACTAATACTACTCAAATGTTCAGAGGTCAACAAATAATTAGGTGTTCCGTGAAACAGGTTCATGTTAATTCCCTATTAGTTGAAATTTACATCATTTGTTGGGTAAGACCCAACAGACAAAATTGTATAAGACAATTAAACAACCGCTTAGTGTTTTGCAACAGAAAAAAATAAAATAAAGTTTTATTACAAGATAAGACACAACAATTTATAGATATAAGGTATCTATTAATTTACAAAAAGCAACAATCATAAGTTCAAATGAACATTCGTGACATATGGTGAATGGTAGGTAGATCAGTGGACACTCATAGGGTTTTTAAAGGGGTTTCAGTTCCCACAGAAAAACTTGGAATTAAGTTATGGTAAATAAGGAAACAATTTTGTTGTTTTAAAATCAATTTAAACAACAAAATCACAAGTGTAAATTAAGAGGGAAGCTAATCCTAAAAATTTATTTAAAATGTGACTTGAAAAAGGACAAATCTTTTGTAAAACACAAAATCGAAACAATATAATTTTTTCAGGTGCCATCCTTTTCTGGACCTACACAATAAGGTTTCAAAAAAGGAAAATCAAAACAAAATTCCAAATCAAAAACAAAACTAGTTTGACTTATTATAGACAATTGTAAACTATATATGAGTCTATAAGACATTATCAAGGCCAGCATGTACATTCATAAATATTAGTTCCATCGGGTTGACAAATATCAAACCTGGCAGTAAAAGTTACCAGTTTTGATATAACTAAATAGACCTTGTGACACAAAGTGTGAAGGACAAAACTTTAACTTTTAACTTAGGTAACTTATTATTTGAATGTTACGTTAAAAGGAAAAGCAACAAAGGGGACTGACCATTTTGAAAGTCAGTAAATTTAAATATATCTACTCAACGGGGTTTTTAACAAGCTAATGTGGGCAGATTGAATTTTGATAGTTTAAAAATCTTAGAGCTTATAAATAGTGGAAACACAAGTCCTTGTTTGGGGGCTAAATTTTGAAATTATATTATTAGATATTACTAAAGTAGAGTGAGGTGAAGTGAAAGAAATTAGGTGCGAGGAAAAGATAGTGAATGAATGTGAAAAGTAAGACAAAAGTAAAAATAAAATAAAACATATTTAATAGAAAAGTAGAAGAGTGGATGAGATATAGAAAGTGATTTTTAGAACAAGAATAACAGATTAGGATAGAAGTGAATATGAAATCAAAATTATGTTACCAAAAGATTGAGTTTAATAAAGACTAAAAGAAAAGAATTTAGTGATCAAAAGAGTGAAACTTGTGAGTTCAATTTTTAAGTTCCTATAACTTAATACTTCACCAATGTATAGTGAACTAACAAAAAAACACGAACGAGTTTAAAATTTACGTTAAAGTAAAAAGAAGAAACAGAGAAGATGAGAAATATGTGAAGTTTGAGAAAAATAATTAAAAGAGAATGTATTTGTATCAATCCCACCAGGATCATTATCAACCTGCTGAATTGAAAGGTTGGAAAAAATGTGGTTTGCCAAATTATGTTTTTACCTGTCACACGAAAATCTTTTTTTGTTGCCCCTACAAGTTTTCAATCAATCACTTACCTGAATTGATTATAAAGGTTTGTAACGAGCTACCATACATGTGTTATCTGAAAATGAAAACATTGAAGTAATAAAATAATGTTTTACAGGTGGAAGAATGATGGTGAAATTAAAGTATTGTCGAAATAAAATGATTAAATAAAAACAATCGGAATTTTTGAATACCAAATTAATAGTATCCCACAGTGAGAAATTCCAAAGTTCACTGTTTAGGAGAAAAACCAGAAGGGAAAGACCTACAGTTTGTTCTCACTGAACTTGTGTGTTTTTACATTTTTAAGAATTCAAAAAAATCAAAAATTGACCATGTTCTTTTCTTTGTTATATTCCTGTTTTCTCAAACTTTTACTTATTTAAAACCCACATCATCAACCACTGAATTTCTCTACCATATATGACCTCTTTAGCCTGACATGATGTTAATCAAAATAATCAAAAACGAGTTACAAAATACCAGTTTATTCTTAAAATGAAATAACATACCTTGTCTTCAAAAGACTATCAAATCCATATTTCAGAATCAAACGAGATATTATGAGTCAGATAAATGTAAAGAAAATAAGAAACACAAGATGAAATTATACAGCAAAATTTCATAAAGACAAATTCTACAAGTTATTATAAAGTTATAATCAAAAAGCATTTGTAGGACTTGCTAATGCGAAGGTACCAAACATAGTGATTTTTTCTAATCTCAGAAAGTTAGAGCTGGTACAAAATTCTTAAGGGAAGGAAAAATTACTATATCAAGTTCAGTTTTCAATAGCAGTTGAACAAATGAATAAGCTACGAGCAGAAACTGAAAAAGATATGGGGAAAATACATCAGATAATAAAGCTTTATTCTTCAAAGAAGAATGTAATAAGTTATCTGTTTTCAAAATTTTATGGATACTCCAGTGTGATGGAAGCTTTTGGCAAAATATATGTGCAATAATTAGTGGTGAGACATAGTTATCACATTTTTTGATTAATTTTGTCTTATATACTGTGGGTCTGTCATCTCCCATTGGCATTCCACCCATCAGTTCCTTGATTTCCTGCTTCTGAGTGTGCCCAAAAGATTTTATAACTTTTTTTATAAACTAATTGTATGGATCTTCTTCTGTATCAGGGCATTCCATGATGTCTGCACAAGCATTGATTATTTCTGCGTTGCCACAAATTTGCTCATATCTTTCATTTCTTGGTACTTGTTCTGCTCTAAAACAGGCAGAACTAATTGTATGAACCAAGTTTCAAAATTTTTAGGTAAGAATTCAAGAGTAATGACGCATTTTTTCCTTTTGTATATTTTTTCAATGGTTTCAAATTGCCTTTCTAGTGCTTTTCTTATGCATTTTTCAATATGTTCATTTAGCAATTCTTCTTGCAGCTTATTTCCAAGTTCTGCTGAAGCTAAAGCCTCTAATCTCTTTCATTTTTCTTCCACTGTTTCATTACAATTTACTGTTGATGGCATATTTTGTATTTGGGGTTTGGTGTTTTTTAAAATGGTGGTGAGCACTTTACCACTTCTAGTTTCCTGCTTTTTTGTTTTTGCTAAGCTGTGGTGTTGAACAATTTTTCTAAATTCACTAGATCCTTCCAATGAAACTGGGAACGTTTATTTATGGAGGGTATTTGCCAAAAGATTGAACTTTAAAAATTTGGTTACTAGTGTGAGAAATAGCACAGTAACAAGCACTGACAACTAGCGCCTAAGATAATCATCTGTCAACTAGGGCAAGTACTCACACTCATCAACCAGTGATAAACGCTGGACCAGCAGAATTCCATCTGCTGATGTCCAAGTCAAACATGGAGTTCACCAGGCTGTCAGCACGAATAACTAGAGGCAAATAAATTTGTACGTTGGTGTGTTAAATTGGCATTTGAACGCTGGGCAGCTAACCTGAGAACACTGGCAAAGGGTAGTACGTTCATTGAGGTTTATGTGCTGCCTGTCACGTAGATGATTGTTGGGTAATAAGTACATAGGTACTTGTCACTCTGCTAATAATATACACAGAACAAATTCATTCTGGGTTTAATCAGACATCATTTTGTTGCACGGCTAAATGCAGAACAAATTCATTCTGTGTAGTTGTGCCTATTTGTTTAAACATGCATGCACTTTGATATAGGTGTTTTTGCAATTGCCAAAACCTCTTTGTCTGTCGAAGGTTGAGCCTCATGAGGAAAAGTCCCCACAGTTACTGAAGAATAAGTCTAATTAGAAAAAGATCTATTCGATCAGTATATAAAAGAAATTGTAGCGAAAGAAATATATGAAAAAAGTAAAATTGATGAAAATGCCAAAAATACATACAAAAAATGAATCCAATTCCCAGAATTTCTCCCAAAAGATGTATAAACATGGTTTATACAACTGACAGGCTGTTTCCAACTTGTGGAGATTTCTTGAGAGCATAAATACAGACAATTATGTGGAGATATACCTATACAAATAATTAAAACTAGTAAAAACATTATGGAATATCCTGATAAATTAGAAGACTAGTAATGTTGGTTTGAAAAAATAAATAAATTATTTGGCATTAGAGATTGAAAAGAAATTTCAGAAATTATGAAAGGCATGTCTTTTGGAGATAACAGGCCTGCTGTATTCATGGCTAAGCTAATGAGAAAAGGTGATAACCACATATCACCATTGGTTATTGCTGACTGATTCTACCAAAAAGTACCATCAGTTGGGCAGTCACTTGGAACTCTTAATTTGATAAACACTACCAGTGATCAATCTTTAATTAATTTTGACAAAGCATCTGAATAAGCACTAGAATACTCAGGCGAAACTGTAGTTAGTGCTATATCAGCAGATAAATTTGAAATAGCAGAACTGAGAGTTAAAATTTCTACATTAAAGACACAAAATAAAAAGAAGAATAACAAAAACAACAGCAATCATAATGGAAATTAAAACATCCATTCTAAACATGGAAATTAGAGAGAAAGAAACTCTAGATGTCGCGATTGTAGAAACTCCAATACCAGAAGAAGTAGCCCTGGCAGAATACCACCAGGGGTGTGTAAATCTAGAACAAAATATAAAAATCCAAACTGGTGAGGTGAATATTGTTTTCACCACAACAAATTGGGAGAAAATGCCAGGATTTGCAAAATAACCTGTAGATTCAATGCAGGAAGAATGGTAAGAGATGAGCAAAAAAAAAAATTATTCTCAGAATTAGACAATGTTAGAAATAGTCTTGATAAATCTTCAAACAAGTCAAACTAGAAAGAGGGGTTATATCAGAAGTAACTAACCCCTCAGAAAATTACTCATGCCACTTGCTCATACAGGACAGGTCAAAATGACAGAATTTCTTACAGATACTGGAGCAGATATAGGTTTACTGCCAGCCAAAATAAAACAAGAGAATTATACTCCAAAATCCTAAGTAAATGCAGTTGATAACCATAATTTCTCTACATATGGAACTAAAAAATGCAAAGTAAATTTTGGATTCAATAGGCACCATTGCTGATGTTAAGTGCCCAATATTAGGAGCAAATTTCTTAGCTCATTTTGGATTATCAATTGATCTTAAAAATAAACAGTTAATATATTCAACTACTGGTGAATATATCAATGGTAAAATGATAAATTATCAAATATCTAAAATAGTAGATGCGTGCACACAACCTAATGATAATTTTGTTAAAATATTAAAAGATTTCCTCAGAATAACTGAACTAACTTTCAATCCAATTCCTACATATAAACATGACAAAGTTCATATAATTGAGACAGTAAGAAAACCATCCATACAAAAATAAGACACTTTATTCCAGATAGACTGAAAGTGGCTAAGGAGGTATTCGATAGAATGGTTAAAGAAGAAATTTGTAGACCCTTAAATAGCTCATGGAGTTCACCCATTCACATCATCCCAAAGCCAGGTTGAAAATGATGATTAGTGATAGATTATAGTTGCTTTAATTCCCAGACTGATACCCTGTTCCAAACATAATGAAATTCAATATAAATATGAAAGGGAAAGATCTGTATACAAAAATTGATATTAACTGGGCTTTTTAGCAGATACAAATGTCTAAAAATAATATAGTAAAAACTTCAATGAAAACTGCATCTTCAATGCGAAGAAATTTTGCACCAACATTCCAGTTACTCATAAATGGTGTTTATAGAGACAAAACATATGCTTAAGTATACATTGATAACATCTGCACATGTTCTGGTGGTGGTATTGAAGAATACAAGAAGAAAGTGAGAACCATATTACAGCATCTGCACACTACCTGTTTCACTATCAATCCTGATAAATGCGAATATGCAAAACCAAATATTAATTTTTGTGGGTTCACCTCTAAAACCCACAGGCAAATAAATTTGGAATTGCGTGTTTGTATGTTACCGTTTTGGTAAGGCAGCCAAACTTTTACAACATCTTGAACCAGCAACTAGCGAAGGACATTGCCGGTGTATATGTTAGGGTAAACACGCACGTCATCCACGAGTATTGGAAGATAGGTGCGTGTTTCGTGTTTAGACTAGCGCCTCAACCACAGCACGTGCGTTTTTGTGTGCGTGTTCGCGCTAGGCTAAGTTTGTAGCATGTCAGCTAAACAGAGAACAAATTTATTGCTTGTCTGATTAGCTTAAGTGCTACGAACACATATTTGTTTTTTAACGTCAGTAGACTTTATTGCGCGGACTTGGTGATGGACCATGTCTGCGGTCTGTCAACTGGGGCCAAAGCCCGAAAGAAGGGAGGACATGTTCCATAAAGCTACTCCCAACCAGTTTCACTGTTGGTGGAACAACTCAAGATCCGAAGTCTGGGGGAACCCATGGATGACTTATTTGTGTCCGGTAGGTGGCCTCGCATTATTGCGAGTGTTGGCATTTCCTCCGAAGATCAAGTCTCGGAGGACCACGCCGAGGGTATGTCCCGCGATAGTCCCGTCATAGTAGGATAGTCTACGGTGTTGTTGATAATTTTTTCGGGATTGGACACCACATTTTCTATTCCTACGTGGGTGGTGTTCCTGTTCATCCACCTGAGTATTTTTTTGGAAAGGAGTGTAACTCTAGAGAAGTGGCGATTTGGAAATGCCAGTATTTTGAAAGTTGTTTCAGATGACGGAGTTGGAAAATTTGAAGTTTGAAAATTTTGGCTCTGGTTTCGGGATTTTGAAAAGAACCTGATTTTCGGAGGTGAGGAAATTGCTTGCCATCCTAGCGTCAGGTGGCTCTGTGGTGTTAGCCACAGAGGAACAAGAAGCCGATTGTTCCACAGGAAATGGAAGAATTTTTGGGGTTTGGTGCGTTATCTCATTGAGAATTGACTCAACATCAGCAACTTTCTCTGAGGATTGAGAGTTGTTGTTGTTGGCAGGTAGAGGAGGTTTGGTTGCATCGGAAAGCAACATTTCTTCCTCGTAATCAAGGAGTTGATCAACTTTCATGGTAGTAGTTGAGGACATTATGAAAATTAAGAGAAAAAAACACAAGAAAAATTCTAGAGAAGATTGAAATCAAAGCAAACAGTTCTAATTGAACTTAAGAATGGTGCTTTGAGCTACAGTCGACATGCAAATGAAATGTGTTTGTCCGTTGTTGCAATGATATGGTTTGATTTTTCTCTTGCAATCAGCTGTTTGTGACGTCAGTCTATAGTGTGTTTTGTGTGTTTTTATCTTACCTTCGATTTTGAGGTTGATGTGCTAGTGTGTTTCGAAGCATATACGATAAGAGTGTGAGATTTTTATTATATCTATATATGAAATTTCTATATATTAGATTTTTATTATATCTATATATTTTTACTCTCTGCAAAATCGAGGTGATGTTCTTGTTGGTTTCTGATTGAATTTTTTATATGTTCCTTTTGTCCTGCCTCTTTGTTTAGGCTTGATTGGGCTTTCAGAATTATATGTATGAGTTATTATTTCCTCATTGAATCTGATTTTTTTCTTATTTTTGGTGTTTGATTTTACCATTTCACTATATGTGTTTCATGTTTTATTTGATTGTGAGTCAGATTTTATATTTGTTTCTTCAACTTTTTCGTCTGAATTTTTTGAATTTTTATTTTTATTTTCATTTATCATTTTGTCCCATTCAGCATTTTCACTAATTAGGAATGTTGGTTTGACCCGATCTATCGACACCTTCTTTTCCTTTACTGACATAAGTATTGTGAACATTTTTTCTGTTCGGTCAATTACTTTGTATGGTCCAGAATAGGGTTTTTGTAAAGCTCGTTTCATTCCTTCCTCTCGTAAGAACATGTGCGATGTTGTAGCTAAGTGTCTTGAGATGTAAGGTTTTTGTTTACCGTGAGTAGGTGCTTGTTAAGAAATTGATTTGCGTCATCTTTTATATTTTGCACTAAGGTTTCGGGGTTTATTTCTTTTGATTCTATAAAGAAGTCCCCTGGCAAGCGTAATTCTTTGCCTAATGCTAGTTGAGCAGTGCAGTGACCAGTGTCTGTTTGTAAGGCTGATCTTAGGCCCAGCAAGATGGTAGATAAGATCTCTACCCATCTTTTTGTGTTGGCAGCCATTATAGAAGCTTTAAGAGCTCTATGCCATCTTTCTACCTTCCCATTTGATTGGTGGTGGTAGGTTGAAGTAGCCCAATGTTTAGCACCTAAGGTTTTGGTTAGTTCATTAAATAATTGGCTTTCGACTTGCCTACCTTGGTCAGTTGTAATGCTTTGGGGTACTCCAAATCTAGCAATCCAGGTTGTATATAATTGAGTAGCTATGGTTTGTGCTGAAATTTCAATTGATGGAATTGCTTCTGGCCATCTAGTTGCATGGTCAATCATCGTAAGGAGGTATATATTTCCTTGTGATGGGGGTAATGGACCCATTAAATCTATGTGAAGGTGTTTAAACCAATCGGTGGGTCTAAACATTTTGAATGCAGATTTTGTGTGTCTTCCAATTTTGGCTGTCTGACAATTCAGACAAGCACGAGCCAAGTTATTACAGTTTGAGTTTATTTTGGGCCATAAGAATCTCGAGGTCATGAGTTTTGTAGTACTACGAGGTCCAGTGTGTGATAGGTTATGCACACTGTCAAACGCCATTTTTCTGTATTTTAATGGAATAAATGGACGTTCTTTACCTGTTGACACATCACATATTAGTAATAATTTTGTGTCAGGGAGTTTTCTCAGTTTTAGTTTGAAACTAGTTGTGTTGAAAGATAATAATTTTGGTGATTCTTCGTCTTCCATCTGGTCTTTTGCAAATTGACTAATGAATTCTAGCTGTCTTATTTGGCGAGGTGAGGCATGCTCACTTCTTTGCTCAAAGGCATGAGTTATGGATTTATGGTCCGTATTTACAGTGAAGCATCTACCCTCTACATGATGTCTGAAGTGCCTTATTGCTGCATTTATTGCCAATAACTTCCGGTTGTAAGTACTATAATTTTTCTCAGTTTTGGAAAGTTTCCTCAAGAAAAAGGCAAGTGGTTGATTGGTGTTATCCTTTATTTGGTATAAGGTTGCACCTATTGCAAAATCAGATACGTCTGTTGAGATACAGAGTGGAAGACTGTCATCCGGGTGAGCCAGTAACGTTGCATTGGCTAGCATGTTTTTTGTATTTTCAAATGGTATTTCTGCCTCTTCAGTCCATTCAATGGGCGTTTTGTCGCGCTTTTTATTGGTTTTAATAATGGCAAACAGTTTGCCTTGTTCTGAAGCAGCATTTTTTAGGCAACATCTGTAAAAATTGATCATTCCTAGGAACCTTCGAAGTTCTGCAACATTCGTGGGTTTAGGAAATTTCAAAATTGGCTCTACCTTTGTTTTTAGGGGGGCGATACCTTCAGGGGTTATTTGGTACCCAAGAAAGTCAATACTAGTTTTAGCAAATTTGCTTTTAGGTAAATTGACCGTAAGGCTGGCAGTGTGTATACGCTGTAATACGGCTCTTACATTTTTATCATCTTCATCAATTCCACCTTCTGAGCATATGCTAATATTGTCTAGATAAGCATATGCAAATGGTAGGTCCCCCAATATCTGATTCATAAAAAGTTGGAAAGTTTGATCAGCATTTCTATGTCCAAATGGCATTCGCAAGTATTCGAATAAACCATATGGAGTGATAAGTGCTTTCCTGCAGATATCTTTTTTGGCCATTGTTATGTGGTGGAAACCCCAATTAATGTCTATTTTAGTAAACATTGTTTTACCTTTCATATTGTTATTAAAATCCATTATATTGGGTACGGGGTATTCGTCTGGAATGGTTTTAGCATTCAGGGCTCCATATTCCCCTACTATTCTCCAAGTTCCATCAGCCTATTTGGTCATATGTATTGGTGTAGACCATGAGCTGTTAAGAGGTCGACAATTACCTTCTTCTATCATTTTAGAAAATTGCTTCTTGGCTTCAGCAAGTTTGTCAGGTGGCAATCGTCGTGCCCTTGCTGAGCAAGGCTGATCCCTTGTTTCTATTATGTGCACTGTATCATATTTGTATGTTGGATGTTTCCATATTGATTGTAGTAAAATACCTGGATATTCATTTAGTATTTTTAGGAAATTTTTGTCTACAGTTGCACATCATCCAATGGAAGTATCTAGTAATTTGTAGTTTTTTGTTGTGCCTTCCACATATTTGCCAGTGGTTAAGTCGACTAAATATTTATTTTTTAAATCGACTACCAACTCATAATAAGCAAGAAAATCTGCTCCAAAAATTGGTTGTGGTATGTCAGCTATGGTAAAATCCCATGACATATCCCTATGGAGACCAATGTCTATTTTGTATTGTTTTTGACAATATGCAGCAAATGTATGTTCGTCAACTGCATTTAATTTGGATTTTAAAAAAATTTCTTATTTTTATTTTTAGCTGGTAAAATGCTGAGATCAGCACCAGAATCTATGAGGAATTTTCTCCTTTTTGTCCTGTCTGTGATGAAAAGGCAGCGAGAGTATTTTGGTGAGGGATTGGTAGCCACCGATATGATCCCTCGGTCTAGTTTGACTTATTAGTCTTTTCTCTCTTTTTGATCTCTGCGAGGTGGATTTTCTTCTCCTGCACATCTTAGACCATTCTCTCCACCCATCGTTTACAGTGGGTATTGCAAGCCTTGTCTTTTTCTCCATATTTATTGTGGTAGAAGCAAAGAGCTGTTGACTAATTTGGATCTTGTTTTTTTGGGAAATTTGGATCTCCTTTGAGGTGAAGGACTCCTATTTTCATCATCTCTCTGTCCTTGAGAGCTTGACTGCCTATTTCTACATCTTTTATTTCTATTGGGGTTGCATCCCCTGCTCTTGGATCTGTTTTTGAAGTTACTCCTAGCAAATGTATATTCTCTGGCCTTGCAAATTTCCATATTTAACTCAGCTATTTCGGCTTGGAGTTTACTCAATTCATCTGCTGGGGCTGCTGTTGCTTGGATGACAGGTTTCCCTGTGTACTCCATTGCAGTTTCTGCAGATTTAGCTAGTGCTAGTAAGTCATCATCGGTTCTTGCATTTGTCAGATTTAGAGCACCCAGTGATTGTACAACTGAAGCTGGTATTTGCTCACAGAATCTATCTACAATTACCATTGGAGAGACATGGTTGTCACCTTTTTTAACTAACTCTGTCATGAATATGGTTGGTTTGTCATCTCCGATTGATATTCAACTCATTAATTGCCTTATTTCTTGGCATTGAGTGGTACCAAAGGTTTTTCTTATTTTTTCAATAAACCTTTTGTAAGGGTCTTCTTCATCCTCCAGACAGTTCATTATGTCTGGGCAGGCCCTAATTATTTCGGCTGGCATGCTACCACAGAGTTGCTGGTAGCGTTCTTCACAGGGAATTTGCTCAACCCTGAAGCAGCCAGTTAGTTGCATAAGCCACGTTTCTACGTCTTTTGGTAAGAACGTAGGAAGTTCAACTCTCCTTTTCTTATTTTGGAGGTGGCCAAACAATATTTGTTGTTTGTCCATGGCTTCTTCTATACTAGCTTTGATTAGATCTTGAATAAGCTTTTCCTGATTTTCAACTTCTTTGGAAGCGACAGTTTGGACACCTGGTTGCCTAGCTATATTTTGAGCTTGTTGATCAGCAGTTTCAACAACATATTCATTAACCATTGTAAAGAAATTCAACTTGTTAGAGGATCCCAGATTTACAAGTTGTGGGTTACCATGATTAGTGAGACCTTTCTTTATTTTTAGGCGTGTTCTATAACCCTTCCAAGTGGACAATCGTTTATTCTCAAAGGGGAGTTAAATTTCCCACAGTCAGTCTTCAGTCGAAGAGTCCAGCAAACATTTTTCTAGACAAGCGCGATTGCACGCACTAGCAGGCCAGCGGTATTCCGCCAGCTAGCATTTTCACACCTGCTTTCTAAAAAAAGTTCCCAACATGAAAATATCACATCGAGGTCACCAGGCTGTGGCTTCACCTCTAAAACCCACAGGCAAATAAATTTGGAATTGCGTGTTCGTATGTTACCATTTTGGTAAGGCAGCCAACCTTTTACAACATCCTAAACCAACGACTAACGAAGGACATTGCGGGTGTATATGTTAGGCTAAACACGCACGTCATCCACGAGTATTGGAAGATAGGCGCGTGTTTCATGTTTAGCCTAGCGCCTCAACCACGGCACGCGCGGTTTTGTACGCGTGTTTGCGCTAGGCTAAGTTTGTAGCATGTTGGCTAAATAGAGAATAAATTTATTTCTCATCTGTATAGCCTAAGTGCTACAAACGCATATTTGTTTCTTAACGTCCGTAGACTTTATTGCGCGGACTTGGTGATGGACAAAGTCCGTGGTCTGTCGACTGGGGGCAAGCCCCGAAAGAAGGGAGGACATGGTACCAACAATTTTCTTAGATAAAACATTACTTCTGCTGGTATTACTCCTTAAAAAGTCTGGGTTGAACCAATTAAAAATTAAAATTTTCCAGAGAATAAAATGGTCATAAAAATTGGAATAAATATTCCTCTATCTTTAACGTTTGAACGTAGATGTCGAGAAGAAATTTGCAAAAATTTATCAACACAAAAATTAAACAGTTATTGTGAGAATCAAAGTAAACTCGTGTGCACTTATAAAAACAGAAATCAGCTGATAAACAATGAAATAAATAGCAATTGCAATGAGATAACTTCCTTACTGCAAGCGTGATATAGTACATGCCCAATTAAAGATGTTTGTCAATGTTACTTATCATATCGACCAAAACTATTTCAAGTTTTTTCACTCGAATACTTTGACCAATTTAAACGCATGTGGAAACAATGATCAACAAATTTTGCTTGTAATAATCTTGAAGTAGGGAATTATTTAACAGAGGAAAAGTACTAATCCTTTATGTAGAAATGGAAAATGATGAGCTCGATGACAAAATTGTACCTAATTGAACATAAAAATGGTGGCACAAAATCATTCTTTTGTCGATCGCACTCTGAGATACATCACATCAAATTTTAGTAAAAATTGTTCAATTTTAACACCATTTTTCTTTTCTAAAATTGCTCTTGAATTATCCCAAACTTCTTTTTGTCTTAATTGACACTCATTCTCATATCCTTGCAAATATTTTGCACTTGAAAAAGCACATAATTTCTTCCATCAAATCTTCTGAACCATTGCTCGACTATGAGAAACCCCACCTTGCAGAAGAGCAAAAACAGATCAATCAGTAACATGACCTTATGCTTTCCCAAATTTCCAAAATGGTAATAAGTCTCGCTAATACATCTATTCCAAGGTCTGAAGTTAATTCAGTTATTCATGAAATGACTCAAAATCTTCCTCACAATCATCCTATCAATGAGATAACCTTGAATGCTTCATGATTTATGATCACCCCATTGACATAAACCCATTTAGGAGCATTCTGCCTTCTTGGTCCTAATTCATGATCCATCAACCTGAAACTCAACTGACACCATTCGTACAACAAAGGAATTCCATTCCAAATCTGAATTCCCAAAATCATACTCAGGCAAACAGCCACAAAAATAAAAAAAGAGGGTCATCAACCATGCAAATTACAACCAGCAGAGACTCCTGAACTATCACACAGGAACTTTTACTGGCCACACACCGGGCTAGAATCTCCACCATATCGTTTTGGAGGAACCAGGCCTTACAGATGATGTAATCCAGTGGGACAAACATCAGTCCAACATCCTCCCAACTTTTTTGGTATGACTGGACTAGGTCTTTTTTGACCAAAAAAGCTTAGGGCGAGTTGCTGTGGGAATGTTTCAATCACTTTCTCCATACAGACCTCATCCCTGCATCAATAGAGAGGTCACGCACAAAAGTTCTCAACCCAAATTATAAATACTTTGTCTGTATGCACTCATACAGACAATAGGCCTCTACACTCACCTGTAGATGACATGTTGGAAAGTGAGTACATAATTAGTATGTACTAATTGTTACAGTGCATGCTGCAGTTCATATATAGTACCACAGTGCCTAGGGACATTTGCCCTCAGTACTCAGTACAGATTGTGTTCAGTTAGGTACTAATCTGGCTGACTACCAGTAGTGAGATACGATTTGGTTGCCCTATATGCAGAAACACAAATTAGTTCCTTGAACTGAGTGTAGGTATAGCTACCTACACTAAAGAACAACAATTTTTATTTCTATGTCTTTTTAATTATACATTTCTATTTTTTTGTGCACTTTCAAATAACACACCTTAAACTGGTTATATTTTTATTGTATTTTCAATTTTTTTTCTGATAATTTTTTTGTACCTCGTGTTCATATATTTGTCAATACTGTTAAAGTAATAACCTATTTACCCATCATGTAAGTAATATTTACATAACGATAATAAATTATACACCTTTTCCCATTTTTTTGTTAAAATTTTTGCTATTTCCTACAAAAAAATTGCCAAATAGTAGTTAAACTTTTTAATCTTAACCGTGAAGACAGTTATTAACACAAGGCAAATGAATTTGAAGCCCTGCATCAATTGGCCAATAAGGCTATTTGCATAATTTTTGAAATAGTCAATTAGAAATCACACACCAACTTACTCCCAGTTGCTGCTATCCAGGATCTGATTAATGTGAAAGTCATTTTGGGGCACTCCAGGTCTACATTCCACAATGATGACATAAACTTGCTAAATAATGAGGCAAACATAGCCAGTACAATTGATAAAATGGTACTCACTGGACCAAAATCAATCGACCCACCACCAAGTTTCAATGTAATATTATGGATACTATCAACATGTCGAGTATTTCAGATGTGATAGACCCCAAATCACAATCATCAGAAAAAACAAGCAATGTCGTGAAAATAAAATCCAAGGGTGCTCAAAAAATTTTTGAAACCCTAATACACAGACACCCAAAATTGTTAAATTAAATAACTTAGCAAAAGAACTAAATCTTGCCAATGTAGGCAAATTACCCAATGTAGCTACTGAACAGGGAACCTATCAAATTAAAACTTTATCCTAAGATAATTTTTGATGAAACTAATAGCCAGGATTCACACTGTGAAAGTCACACTCACCTTAACAAACATCCAGCAAAAAAGGATTGTGCAAAACTAGCACAAATTGAAAAATCAGTTAAAGCAATGGAAATTATTACTTATAATCCAGCCTCAACTCACAGTGTTTGAGAATGCTGAACCAGGTCAAATCATCACTAAGAAATCCGAGGGAAAGTATCTAGAACATATTAGTAATAGAATCCCCACAATAGCCTCCAACAAATGCGAGCCTGGCTTCTTCAGGAAAAAACTAATAATTGTCTACTTTACTACATTATATAACATCTCTCATTTTCGTGGTGTTTTTAATAGAGAAACATTACCCAAACATCCATTTCCAAGAGAGAGCATGGTTATTAATTTGGATAATATTGAAAACCCTGGCACACATTGGGTTGCCTTTCGTAAAATAAATAATACATGTATTTATTTTAAAAGCTACGGAAATTTACCTCCTCCTATAGAAATATTACATTATCTCTATGGAACTACTATTTTATATAATACTACTAATTTTCAAAAACATTTCTCAACAATTTGTGGACAACTCTGTTTGTAATTTTTTATAAATACGTCTCATTTATAAACAATATATACATTCTTTACAAGAGCAAACAAACAATTATATCATTTTGCTACTATCAACATGAGTTACTTATTTAATTTATCTGATAATCATAACCATTTAGTTTGCAATATTTTTCCACCTCTTCAATTGGATAGAACTCAAAAACATAGCCTCGGACTATTTTACTTCATCGGTTTTAATAGTGTGAACAACATAATGGAAAAAAATAATAAATTCAAATTTTCTATTCCAGACACTGGTGTACCATTTGTGGTATGTCATATGCCAAATGGCTCATACAAATTTGACAAGTTAGCTATACAATTCAAGAATAGTGTACGATCAACAATTATTGACCGCTTCAACTATGAAGATGCATGAACACAACATCTTTCCCCAGTTGATGAAATCCTCTTGGAATACAATAAATTGCGACAAAAATTCCGTTTAATTTCATCAACCTTCTCTTTTCGTTTTCCAAAAGAAAATTCTCTCGGACCAGTTCTAGGTTTTTCTGAAGATCATCTTCCAATAACTACACAGGCTAATCTTTTAGAAGGTCGTGAACCAGTTCAAATAGCTACCATTCATTGTCTCAATGTTCTTCGTAACATTGTTTCCAATTCCTATATAAATGGCATTCCTTTACAATTACTGTACAGTATTGAAATAAATGTACCACTTGGTTTTAAAATTGTAGATGCACCAAAAGATATTATTTATTTACCAGTCACAGAACAAGACATATCATCTATTGAAATTCTCATTACTGATCAAAATAATAATCTTATCAATTTCTTAGGAGACAATATTACGCTTTTACTACAATTAAAATCCGAAAATAAATGAATAACTAATAAACGATATTTTCTACCAACTACTATTTGTAATAATGCCGTTCTTACTAAATACTTCATTTCAACTTATCAATCGTATTGGTTACGGATGTAATTTATCTGCAATTCACAGAAAAAATAATACGTCTTCCAATGTATATAAAAAGACTAAACGTAAACAAAACAGTTTTAAACAACCCCAGACTACGGTGAAATTAACACCGAAAGATAAAGCCTTTTTGCAAAATCTAAGATTGCAAGTACTTGTTTAATTATGACTCTCACTACTAATGTACGTAGTTTAGATATTTTAGAAAAAATAAATATCGATGATGGTATTACAAATGTTACTTTTTTCGTCATTATCCTTACACATCCAGCGGCCTTGCAAACAGTGATGAAATTAGAATAGGTCTTAATCAACGTAATGTTTACCCTTTTCCCTCCAATTCGGGACTTTTTATGGAATTAAAACTGAATAATTTCAATATTGAGCTTTACTCAATTGATTACAATGGGTTATCACATCTGTTCACTGATGCTTCTTATATATTAAATGGTTGAGAAATTGAGCATATTAATAATGTTGGTGTAACTTCAGCAATGAAAGCTCTATCACTCCATAATTCTCATAATAATGTTTATTACGATAATCATGGCTACAAAAAAGGTACAAATGACATTCAGCCATACAGCACATCAACAGCTAATGAAAAAATTTGTTTTCTTATGTCATTAAACCTGATTTTTGACTTTTTTGCTGACTATAAAAAACCAATTTTAAACATTTGATATGAACTCGTTTTGAAATGAGCAAGGCACGATAAAAATATTGTTATACGACATGCACCTATCCCCCCATTGGACACGAGTAAACCTGAACCAACCGTAACATTAACTCCCATCTCTTTGGGTATACCATCTTGAACTCTTTAAAAAATGATACGGCTTTATCACTACTTTTCCGAGCATGGGACCTAAATGAAAATCCTTCAGTTTCGGAAACGACAGATTTCAATTGGAGTTTAAAAATGATTAATAATGCTGATAGACTTTTGTATGTCATCGTTGCCTTCCAAACTGGTTGAAAATATGATGTTACGCATTCCATGGGTAACTACAAGCATTGTCACGTGCGTGATATTAAAGCCTATCTCGATGCCCAGTATTACCCTTACAATTCGTATAATGCGGACTTTGATGCTAATGATTATTCGTACTTTTACAAGGAATTTTATAAATTTGAGGCTTCATATGATCGCAGTCAACACCTCACAAGGTTTCCAAATCCAAATTATTCAAAATATGATTATAAATCTATTTGGCCTTTCTTCGTTATAAATCTCGCAACACATCGTTAAAAGCTGGAGTTTCCAATTTAAAAATTATAACTAAAATGAATAAGAGTATCCTAAAAAACACAACTGCATATGCGTTACTTGTTTACGAAAAATTGTTCACATATAAACCACTAAGTGAAGAAGTACTACGAATCTTTTAATTTTGCATACTATTCAATGGGTTGAAAAAAACTATGTACATACATAAATAATAAACAATATTTTGTGAAAACCTTCTTTTTATTCCATTATATTACAAACTTTTTTTACATTAATTTCTTCCTACCCTTACACTTCGCTAAAATTTATCAACAATATCGTTCCCTTCCTCCAACACTTCTTCTAGTTCTTCTTCTTCTTCATTAATTTTTTTCATTTCTTCGTGTTTACTGGCGGCTACTTCATTCCGTTTTAAAAATAATTCAAGTTCAACAAATTTGTGTAACAATTCCATGCAAGCATATTGTCCAGATTGTAATGTTTACATTTTCATTAATAACATAGACGAGTTTGGAGCTAAAAAAATATACTCATTTTCACGAATTTATGGGCAACATTTTCACACGACTTTTAAAGTTCTTCTAAATCTGTAACCAATTCAGTCATTTTCATTTAAACTAAAAAACAATAAACTTACTTCAACAACACATCATTTATACGTACATTTTATAATTATTTTTCCATGTCTTTTATACTCCAAATTCACCACCCTTCCTTTTCCTTCACTTCTGACAATGTATCCTCCATAACAATTAATTACTTACTCTGCCAATTACACTATACTTCATCATACTCATCAAAAACAAAGAGTTCAAATTATACTACATTAAAAACTTTCACTTTATAACGACTTCTCTTTTGGTATTTATTATAATCTCTCTCATAGCACAGTTGTATACGTCGTGGTTTTGGCCACCTGGATGTCGCCGGTTCAAATCACAGCAGCAGCAGAAAATTTATTAAAAACTTTAATAAATAAAAATTATCGGATACCGAATTTATTTATTCGGTATCCGATAGATAGCTCCAGTATATAAGTAACCAACATCCAACAGAAAGGGTTGAGGGGGAATCTATAATTTTTGATGTCACAGATATCTGGACTTGTAAAAATTTAAAAATATATCATCACATGGTGAGTGGTGAGAGGTGAGGAGGGAGAGGAATATATTATTCTGGACTTAGCAAAATTTCAAAATATATCCAGAGAGAGAGAGAGAGAGAGAGCAATTTTGTACTTCTATACAATATAAACTTGGACAGTATTCGAGCATAATACAATACACAAAAAAGACAATGATGTAGGACACAAAAAACATTAGACAAATAAGACAATGGTCTTCTTAGAGTGTAGGTGGGGTCTAAAACAATGGCAATATAACAAAGAAGTAGTGGTTGACAATAGAAAAATACGACAATGGTATTCCTAGAGTGTATGTCAGGTTCAGACCTGACATACAGTCCAAATAGGCCTAATATGATCAAATATAGGCTTTCCCTCGAAATTGACTGGTGATATATGGAAAATGGGCGTTTTTTAGGAAGTGGCTTTGAACCTGACATACGATAAAAGACATTTTTATACTACTATTGCGGTTTTGTGAACATTTTTCTTCAATTTTTTCGATTTAGTTACGTCCTAATTTTTTCAGTAATTTTGATTGAAATTCTAGGGGTGGCTGAGATACCAAGGAATAAGTGTAAAATGTTTTAGATTTAGAAAAACTGGTCTCATGGTATTATGTATCATACACCTGGTATTACTTCATTTGTCTACTATCATAATCTAGTTTGTTGTTCAAAAGTTATCAAAATATTTATCAAGATTTTAGTAAAAGTAAAATTTTGATAACTCACAAAAAGTGTGATTAATTGGAGAGTAGTTGAGCATTCAAATAGTTTAATAGTCTGCAATTAATCACTCAGAGTTACAAACACTCAAAATCACTTGGATTAATTAATGATTTAATTTCATGTAACAAGGTGAACCTCTAGTTTACCACGGTGTAAATTTTCTTTTGTACCATGAAACATTCTACAAATACCTTTTAAATTTTTGAAAATAATTATCATAATTAAAATTGTTCAAAAAAAAGGAAACTACATCTTTACAAAGTTGTGGATAATATAAAAGATCTCTCAAATTAGCTAATTCATGAGAAAAGTGACACATTTGAAAAACCATAAATTTTAATAATAATAATTATATTATTTCAATTCAGATAGTAAATATCACCTGTTTTATAAATAATATTTCTTTTAGTTGTAGGTTGTGAATAAATGTGAAAAGTAAGACGAAAGTAAAAATAAAAGAAAACATAATAGAAAAGTAGAAGAGCGGATGAGAGATAGAAAAGTGATTTTTAAAACAAGAATGATAGATTATGATAGAAGTGAATACGAAATCAAAATTACGTTAACAAAAGATAGAGTTTAACAAAGACTAAAAAAAAAATGAATTTAGGGGTCGAAAGAGTGAAACTTTTGAACTCAAGTTTCAAGTTCCTATAACTTGATATTTCACCGATGTATAGTGAAGGGGCAAGAAATCAAATTAATTTAACATTTGTGTTAAGGTAAAAAGAAGTAACAGAGAAGATGAAAAATGTGTGAATTCTGAGACAAATAATAAGAAGGGTGTACGTGTGTAGGTATTTGTATCAATGCGACTAGGATCATTATCAACAGTTGAAGTGAAAGATTTGAAAATATGTGGTATGCCAAATTGGTTTTCACCTGTTATATAGAACTTGGTTTTTTATTGACTACTTCAAGTTTTCAACCAATCACTTATCTGAATTGATTCACAAAGTACGTAACAAGATATCATACACGTGGTATCTAAAGATGAAAACATTGAGAAAATAGATGTTTTGCCAATGATAGATTGATGGTGAAATTGAATTATTGACAAAATAAGATGATTAAAAATAGAAAGCAATCGGAAATTTCAAATATCAAATTAATAGTATGTCATAGTGAGAAATCCCAAAATTCACTGTGGGGTAGAAAAACCGGCAGGTGGAGACCCAGGGTTTGTTCTATCCAAACTTGTGTAATTTTACATTTTAAAAAGGTCTATAAATGATCGAAAATTTACCCAAAATGATTTTAAATTTTATCCCTTTTTCTTCTAACTTCCTTATAGAAAATCAATCCATTATGTTCTTACCATTTTTCCACTCAAAGTGACCATGTTAGCCGGACATTATCAAAAACAAAAAAAAAAGTTGAAAAACAAAATACCAGTTATATTCAAGAAAATAAAACATACCAGTTCTTCAATATACGATCATCTTAACAATTAAAAAAAAAAACAAAATAATTCGATATAAAACGAAACATTTTACAAAACACAAGGTGAAATTATCGACAAAATTTCACATAGGTAGAAAATTTTTCAAGTTCAAAATAAAATATTAAGGAAAAGAATTCGTAGCTGTTGTACAAGCAAGAGTTCCATATGGAATGATTTCTTCTAATCTTAGAAAACTAGAGCTAACCCAAAAATTCGTGAGAGAAGGAGAAATCACTCTATCTAATTTCAATTCTGATAGTAGCTGAACAAAAGGGTAAGTTAGGAGCAGAAATGAAAGAAGATATGGGGAAAAATCGTCAGATAATAATTTCTATTCTTCAAAAGAAGAATGTAACAGAATTAGGTATCTAGTTTCAAAAATTCTTTGGATACCTCACACTTCATATTAAATTAGAAAAAATGAATTTAATGTTTTGATGTTGCGAGAGTAATTCAATACTTTTAAATTACTTCAACAAATAAGATAATATTCAGAAATTATCTTTTATTAATACTTCACTTCGAATTATTACAAGATGTAAACTTATTACTATTTCTTAATAATAGTGAAACCTGATATCCATAACATCGAGTATGGACCTTAACGTTTCTACTCGACTTCAGGTTCAGGAATGAATATCCCTTTGAAATGAAGACAAGACATAACCTTCGTTTTCTTTGTTTCAATCAAATATGGCCAACCAAAAAGGTTGCGTGACATGGAACATCCGCCAAATATGATGACACTTGTTGTCAGCATATTTGGTGGTGTTCGTCCGTGGGAAGCCAGGTATCATATAGACAGCTATTATTCCACAAATTAGGAATAATAGTTGTCTATAATTTGTTCGACACGTTTTTGTAGACGAAACGAATTGTCTGCAAAAATGGGACGGAACAAAGGTCCGCGGGCGAAAGAAAGCCCAAAACTCCTGCATTGTGAAATTTTGTGTTCCTGAAAGTTTATTGTCCTAATCTATTTTATTTTTAATTCTATTCATAATACAATTTTATGTTTTTCACAAATATGCCTTAATTTTACGTTGCGGAATTTGTCATCGCCTAAAAATATAAAATTTGTCATTTAAGCATAAAAATTTTTTCAATTTTGCAAATGGATGAGTAAAGAAATTTGTCACAATTAAATTTATTATGCTTATTTAATGCTAACTTTTACATCTTATTATTAAAATGAGTTTAAAATTATGGACCATTAATGATGTATTGCTCCCAATGCCAAATCATTTATCTGGTTGTGCGCATTGGCAGCAACACAGTTTAATTTTAAGTTTATGTAGACTAGAATTGCTACTATGATGGTTAGGAATCCACACCAGCTGATCAGTAGTAAGTGTACTAGGTTGATCGTGTCCTGGTATCCTAGGTCTGGAATTTTTAATTCAGCTGATTTCAGTCATTCTTTGAGTTTATGGATCGGAGTTATTGATGAGAAGTAAAGGATATTGTCATGCCATTTGCTGTTGTAGGCAATGGTTATGTTGGGAAATTTGAACGATTGATGGAGACCGAAGTCAAGTTCCATGAATTGGTACTTTGTCCAGACTAAAGGCAGGTGATGTTCGATGAGGATGTCCTTTTCCGGTTTGTTTATGCATGGAAATCCTGCTGGGATAATAGTTTCTGCACTGTTTAAGTTTTGTAGCTGCTGAATTTCCATTATACATGGGACTGTGAGTAAAGTTGCTCCAGGCCATGAATAATTAATGGTTATACTGGTCCTTGTTTTCGTTATAGTGTTGACTGAGATTAACGGATTTTTGGCATTTGTGATTGCAAATTGGTTTGTTTTTATTTGTTTTACTATGATTTCCCCGTGGTTTGATTCACATTTGAAGGTACATTTCTTTACTATTTCTTCATATTTCATGCCTTGAAATAGGACTCTTGCGCAGTTTCCTTTGTTGCTTGTTGTGTGGTCTTGTGGAATGAAGCACAACAGGCTGTTTTTGCTGCAAAGGTTAATATCAGTTCCAGTTATTATTCTTGTTGAATCATCTAATTTTTTGTGGGTTAAGATTGAAGGTTCTTGATCCAATGAGCAAATTTTGAGGTCATGCATTCTGAATGTCAAAGGGATAAAATTATAGATTTTGTATTTCGCATGGAGGTTTTGGAGAGGGATTTTTACTTCTATGTCTATTTCATCTCCTGTAACATAACAATTTACTAGTTTTGTTTGGTAGTAGAATTGTATTGATTTTTCATCCAAAGCTAGTCCAAAATTTGATTTTTCAGCAATTTTCTTGATTTTTAAGATGTCTTCTTTTAGGGTTTTCTCGTTTATGAAGGCTGCAGGAAGATGGTTATTTTTGCACGATAGAAATAGATGACTAAGTTTAGCATGTTCGGTGACTAAACTAGCATGTAGTGTTCTAGCTGTGTCAAAAATAAGCTCTCTCCTTGCTTCTATTATGATTTTGTTATTTTGGTTTTGGATTGCGTCTTTGAGAGCTTTAACATTTTCTTTTAAAATTTCGGAATTGTCGAATTCAATCTTCTCAAATTTTTTTATGTCATTGGTTACATTTAGTAATTCTGCATGGTTTTCAATTAGTGAGTCACGGAGTTTTTCATATTGTGTTTTCAGGTTCTTTTCATTTTCTATTAGGTTGTTTCCCTGGGATAGTGTCATTACATTGCAACACCATGTTTGAAAGTCACCAAGGATTTGGATTCCACGTTTTATTCTTTTTGACGTTTCTCTATCGAATTCTTTTATAATTGCTTTGCTAATTGTCTGAATTTCTGTAATTAGGTCTAAAATTTTTAGTATATTTTTAGACCTTTGTATATACCAAATATTTTCCATAGACATGCAACTTTGCAGTTTTCTGATTTCTTCTAGCCATTCGGGTGTTTCGATGTTTTCTCTTCTTGGAATTTTCAGGCTGTAGACTATGGGAATAGTTTTCTCATAAGCCTTAATGAATTTGTTTAGTTCAAAGTAAGCTCCTGATGAGGCACTAATAGTCGTCTTCAAACCTGTATTCTGTGTTTTGTGTGTGAGTATGGTGATTGTAATGAAAACTATAACGTGGTGTTTAATCATCATATATTCTGAAATCATTGCAAATCACACAAAATTTTGCTGTTAGTTGCAGTATTAAATTTTTTGGTATGGTGTTTAGTTGTTATCTTTAATAAAAAGGAATTGTAGAAAAAATTTTATTGATGCGCAATATTTCTTTGATTTTTATTTTTTTCTCATAAAGATATATCTATGTGTGCAAATTACTCTATCTGTATTGGTATGGGACTCTGGAATTTGGTTCGCTTTGTTACCATCGAGGGAAGGCCTTGGAAGATGGCGAACTTCAGTATATTTTGATTGTTCAGCAACAATTCATCGTGCTTTACAAATAGGATATATATGGAGGTATCGCAGTCTTCTCGCCATATTCGACATGTTGGTGCGTTTCAATTTTCTTCGGCCATGTCCATTTGTATTGGAATATTGATTCATGATTTTCTTTTTCCTCTTGTTTTTCACTTGTATATATTTTTTATTTTATTTGTTTCGTAATTTTAATTTTCTTAATATCGAGGATCATTTTCTTCAAAATTTTAACGAAAGATTGAATTTTGGCATGGATCGTGCAAGTGAACAGATTCTTCAAGAAATGCCGTTGTATCCGACTCTGGTGGAGCTGCGTGCATTACCAAAATTCATGGTTCCCAATAGTGGTGTCGTAGAGACGAGTGAGGGGTTTATGTTAACCCAGGCCTCTTTGCCTTATCTGTGATGTTGGTTGCCTCGATGTCAGTGTCTATTTACTGGTGTTGTTGGCTTTTGGAAAATTTTCAAAGTCATGCATTCGTTCCTGTCAGCTGACTATGGGCTTTCTGGAGTTAATTGGTATCAGAAAAATTTTCTGGGTAATTTGCTAACGTCTTTTGGTTTGTGGAGGCATGTTCTGCCCCAGAGTCTCTGTGAATGCTGTCTGCAATCAATGGTTCATCTGGCATCAAAATTCAGTTTCCTTTTCCCAGAGGCAAGTCTATAGCGATGGGAAGGATCCGTTGTTTGTTTCTCGATGTTGGATGTAAATCCTTTGGACCTGACTGGGTACGCTGTTGGCTTAAATCTTTTGACTGCGGTCATAATGGCTATGCAGCCATTAAATTTTTGTGTCAAAGTGCGGTTTATCAGTACAAACACAGCCTACGCTAACACTATAATGGATAGGTTTCAGTTTCAGTCGCTGATTGAATATATTGTTCGATTTTATCGCCAAAAGATTGTGATTAATGACTCTCCGCATTGTATTGAGGTTATGCGAGTGTTGGAGCCATCGGAGAAGATGACCATAGCTCACGACCATTGTGTGCTGCGTGGAGCAAGTCCAAGGAGTGAGCCGTCGGAAGGTCCAAGTAAAATGGTTGTTGCAAATAGGCGCATGTTCCTTGTTCCTCGGCATCAGCAATTTAGGCGTCAGTTGGTTTCACCAGATCCCATTCCTGATCATCCTCAAGAAGCTGAGGTTCAGGATGAGATGAAACACGATAATCAGACTAAAGAGGCTCAGGATGATTGGTGATTTGTGAGTTAATTTTTATAAATAAAAAATTTTGTTTTAAATTTTGAAGGGTAAATATACACGTAAATGGTCCTTATAATATACATATTCTATAAAAAAAATTATTAATAAATATTACGAATTAATTCATATGGGTTATAATATGTTTTGGGGGGTGGTTCGGAATATTTCCTAATGTATTCCTCTAGACCTAACTCATTCGGTTTTTAATTATTTTGGGGTAAAGGTTGGATAGGTAGGGACAAAGGTTGTACTATACTATTTCCCGAATCACACCTATTGAATAAATTATATTCTTCGGTATACTGTTTTTGTGTAATTGAGCAAATTTTTCGTAGTGCTATTCTCCTTTTTTCTGGGTCTTTTAATTCGAATTTTCTTCTCCATTCAAAACAATCCTTTCCTTTTAATAAAACTTCGTCAGTAAATGTTACCCTTTTTTTGTTTTATTCTTGTTGTCTGATTTTTTAAAGATACCTTTTTGAGGTTTTCCTCTTGGGTGTTTGATAATGATTTTAATATCATCTTCGGATTTATCCTCTTCAAAAGTTTTTTCTTCCTTTGGTCTACCTCTTTTTCTTTTAGGATTGGACCCAAATTGTCAGAGATGATATCCTCAATTTTTGGTGGAGAATTAGTATTACAGCGAACGTTATAAGGTGTAAGTCTTCTTACATGAACTGTATCGTCCATACTATTTCCATCTTCAGAAATTATGTGAATTACATAATTTAGGTCTGAGATTTTACGTACTATGCGATATGGTCCTAGAAATTTTGGTTTACCTTTTCCGTAATTTATTGGTGTTTTTAACAAAATCAGGTCGTTGATTTCATAGGAAATATCCTCTCGTCCTTTATTATATCGTTCAGAGTATTTAACTGTATTCTGTTTACCAAGATTCGGAATTGTTTTTGGAATTTTGTCTGCTTTACTTATCTGTTCTTCTCTTGTTTTTCTGATAAGTGGTGACGGGATGTTCAAATTTATATGAGGTTCTCCTTCATAACCATGCATAAGATAAAATGGATCATAATTATTTAAACCTTCGATCAGTGTCATGTTGTATGTCAATGCTACATTATGCACGTGGTCTGGCCATTCTTCGCTATCGGTACTTTCATATTTCGCTAACATTTTTTTTATTGTTCCGTTCATTTCCTCAACTTGACATTGAGTCTGCGGTGAATATGATGTAGAGTAGAATATTTTTATTCCGTTATTTTTGCAGTAATTTTGTACGTGTTCATTTGAAAAATGAGTTCCGTTATCACACGTAATGTTTGTTGGTTTTCCATGATGATGTACGATCTCTTTCAGAAATTTAATTATGGAGTATGCGTTTGGTTGGGTTACTGCTTTTGTCCAACAATATTTTGTCGTTTTATCTATACCTACTATAACATATTTCTTTTCGTTGTTTGTGTTAAATTTTCCAATAAAGTCAATTTGAATATGCGCTAGTGGTGTACATTCTTCAGGATTAATTGGTTTTAGATATCCATATTTTTCGCTAAGATTCTTATTAATTTGACATTGGTGGCACAAACGTACGTGCCTCGAGACTATTTTGGGCATTTGCATAAAGTAGTATCGAGCACGTGTTTTGGCAAGAGTTTTACGAATTCCAAAATGTCCTCCCCTGCTTTGACTCTCATGACATATATTGAGTATTTGAAGTATGAGGGAGTCAGGAATTACAGGTGCAGCATAATGGTATTCAAAACGATCATTATGTCTCCATAAAATTCCATTTTCATCAAGAAAAAATGGATTTAGGTTGCGTGATCATCTTATTTTCAGGCTTTTTCTTAGCTCTTTTTCGTTACCACATTCTAGAATTTTGATTATAGTTCCCCAATATTTGTCTTCACGCTGTAAATCCCATAAGTTATGGATTTCAGGGCCAGAAATACTGGTTGGACTTTCTATTTCAGAATTATCTGATATTTCAGAAAGTTGAGAATTCGTGGATATATCGGAGATTTCAGATCTTTCCAAATTGTCGGATAGAATGGAATTTCGATCGTCTTCCGAATTATTACTTTCTAGTTTTGATTCCACTTTCTTTTTCATGCTACGAGTTATTGCTTTGATTTTTTTATTTGGAATGATAATATTGGGAGGATCAGGTGTTCCTTCCAGTATTATGAATTGGCTGTTTCAAAATTCTGCATAACATTCTTCTTCTTCTCATAAAAAAGATAAATATTCTGCAATTATATTATTTTCACCTTTGACATGTCTGATTTTAAACGTAAATTCTCCTAATTTCAAAATTAATCTGTTTAATTATGCATTTGGTTTTTTCATGCGACTTTGATATGTTAAAGTTTCATGATCTGTAAAAATATTAAATTCTTTATAAACCAAAAATTCTCGGTAATATTCACAAGTTTCTGTGATTGCCAACATCTCTAGATCAAAAGAACATAAGTGTTGTTGACTTTTAGGTAGTATTTTTGAGAAATATCCTATAGGATGTGGCTCTTTTGTTTTCCTATCAACTTGCATTATTACTGCTCCTATAGCTGTTTTTGATGCGTTAACTTCGACATATGTTTCAGCATCAGGATCATAGATGGTAAGAATTGGTTCAGATGTGATCAATTCTTTTATTCTGTCAAAGGCTTTTTGCGCTTTTTCGTTCCATGCTATTTTATTATTGGCTTTAATGTTTTCCTTTTTTGTTAAATCTGTTAACGGTGCTGTAATTTGCGAAAAGTTTTTAATCATTTCTCTATAATAATTTTCTAAACTAATAAATCTCCGTAATTGACGCAGATTATTCAGAGGTTGCGATTCACGGATTAGTTTAATATATTTATCTAAAGGTTCTAATTTATTATACCAAATTTTATGGCCTAAGTATTCGATACTTTTGTTGAAAAAGCTGCTTTTACTTGTTTTAATTAGTAAACCTGCTTCAACTAGTACTTTTAGGACTTCTTCCAAGTTTTCAAGTGTTTCTTCAAAGGTTTCGCCTAATACACATATACCGTTTAGATAAACTAATACTTTATCTTCTAAAATATGGTTAAACAAATTGATCATGGTTTTTCAAAAAATGCTGTGGCTTGAGCTTAATCCCAAAGGTATGGAGTTAAATACGTAGCTTACTCCACCAACATTTATTCCTGTTACTGCTTTCGATTCTTCATCAAGTGGAATTTTATAATAACCTTGATTGAGATAGATCGTTACAAAATATTTCTTATCTCATAATGCATCCCAAATTTCAGGGAGACGAGGTACTCTACTCGTATCTTTTTTAATAATTTCATTAACACCTCTATAATCTACTAATAATCTAAACACGCTATTTGATTTCTTCTTAACAAATACAGGGCTCTCATATCTAAAGCTTCCTCTTTTGTTTTCAATATTTACGATGTTGACGTACGTAGGTTCTGTTTGATCACAAAATTCTACACATATTTCTGGCGGTAATAAATTTATAGAGTCAAAAGAAGGTTCGTCGGTTGGATTTGAATTTTTTGTTTTAGTTTTATCGAAATTTTCCGGACTTTTACGTGAATTTGCACCGAATGTTGGATTTCAGCTTATGAGGACATTCCTTGTCCTTGAGGGACTAATGGCGACAAATCAGCACTAGGCTGTGAGGGTCTGTTGACGAAAGTTTGATTTAGAATTGATTCTTCTCCTAGGAAGACTTCGTCTTCGTCTTGAGGAAGAGAAAAATTGGTAGTAGCTGAAATTGATTTTTTAGGGGACACGTGTCTGGACACTTTGGACAAAAGTTTTTCAAAGCTTGAACTTAGACTGCATCGAGCTAGTCTTCGTTCTGTTTCTTCTCTCTTTTTCTTTTCTGTCTCTAATCTTCTTCCTTTAGATTCTAGATCTTCTTTTTCTGTGTCTGAGAAAATTTCTTCAGCTTTGTTTGGGTCTTTATTTTTAATACTTCTTGTCACTCTACGAAAACTTTTACATTCCTCAATAAGTCTTTCCAGATTAGTTATTCTCTCAAATTTTTTGGTGTTGGGGTATGTGTATTGTATGTGTAACAACCAATGTTTAGAGTGTCTACCTTTATAAAGTTTTTTTCTGAAGTTCAATACGTGTTCTACCATCTATCCTTCTACTTTTGCTGTTTTTAGAATACGATAATGAAAGGAATTAGATACGCAACTTCCCCAGTGGTTACGAGTGGGTAATTTTCCTCTCCCGATAAATTTTGGTACAAATTTTTAGGATTATTTTCAAAATTGGAAATATTTTCCTCGGCTTTTGAATCTAAAATATCAGGGAGTGATGCACTTGTACCTTCACTTTTTTCAGACATTTGCAAAGTTTGGGAAATTTTACATTTTACAACGTTATTCGCGACATAAATAACAGTTTTAAATTTTTTCAAATTAATAAGTGGTAAATTTACAATTTGCTTACAGTTTTTTGACGGATAATTTTCTGTAGATCATAGCAGTGTGTCGGATGTTTTGTTTGAATTGACGGCATTGGTGAGTAACTTCCTATTCTGTTCGCTATGCTATGGTCTTGGATACCAATTGGGCTGACTTTGTTCCTTTTTGGCTTCAGGAACACTATCTGGACGACTTTCGACTTATTTTTAATTTTATTTTTATTTTTGTTTTTTGTTATTAATTTAATTTAAGTGATTTATTTTTATTTGTCTTAATCGAATGTTTGCAGTCCTCTGCTATAAAAATTTGATTTCATAGACAGCTGTTTAATTTTGTTTTTAGAAATTGAATTATTTCGGCCACGATTTATTTCGATATCACGTATTGAATTGAAGAAAAAGAAAATATTTTATTTTTATAAAAAATGAGAAAAAATATTTGCTCTAGCAAAACTAAATTAGTGTTTTTGCGAGCTATCAGAAATATTTTTCATTTTTACAAACGAAAATATTTTATTTAATTAATCCGATTTAGAAAAACAAGAAGTTTATTTGAAAAATTAGCGTAAATTTTACTTCCGAAGGTTTTTTTGTTTGGGCGCCAATTTGTTGCGAGAGTAATTCAATACTTTTAAATTACTTCAACAAATAAGATAATTTTCAGAAATTATCTTTTATTAATACTTCACTTCGAATTATTACAAATACTTTATAATTAAATTTATTACTATTTCTTAATAATAGTGAAACCTGATATCCATAACATCGAATATGGACCTTAACGTTTCTACTCGACTTCAGGTTCAGGAATAAATATGCCTTTGAAATGAAGACAAGACATCACCTTCGTTTTCTTTGTTTCAACCAAATATGGACGACCAAAAAGGTGGCGTGACATGGAACATCCGCCAAATATAATGACACTTGTTGTCAGCATATTTGGTGGTGTTCGTCCGTGGGAAGCCAGGTATTATATAGACAGCTATTATTCCACAAATTAGGAATAATAGTTGTCTATAATTCGTTCAACACGTTTTTGTAGACGAAACGAATTGTCTGCAAAAACGGGACGGAATATTTGAATTAAAAGATTTTTTTACTTATAAGATTTAATATGCACAATAGTACACCACTCCCAGTTTCATGGTATACTGGGGTGTACCCACATAATATGAAATATAATAGAGGATGTATCCCCATCTTATTGCTGCCATAAAAAATGCACCTCTTTTAAAGTTAGCTCCCTATCCTTACAGTAAATTTGTTCGCTGGTATTCGCACAGATTAACGATGATGAGATATTTTTTCTTCAAATTATTAATTTAAATAAACGAATAAATACAACTGAAAATTTAGGAACTACATCAAACTAAATTTTGTAACTTAAAATGAGACAAACATTTTACCATTCCCTCCTCAAAAAACAGTGCATTTTTGCACCTCTCATGCGTCCTACTTTGCATTTAATATTATGTGGGTGTATCATATGAAAAAAGTTTTACCCATTTTAAGATAAAATTTAAAAAAAATGACCCTTGAAATATCCCTTTTGGTTTTGTTTTGTATATGAAGGTTCGTTCTTTGGTTCCAAATTTCTAACTCAATTCTACCCTGAACTAGAGATAAAAATGAAAAAACTCTTCTATACAGTAACCCAGGCTCCCCTACTTTAACTAACTTCTGAGGATAAAATGTCGAAATGCACTGTTCACCTACATCTAATTATATATAAGGTAGGTGTTCTCAAAATTATAATTTTTGCTATTTAGATGTTACTCAGATAGCATGGATATTCCTTGTTCGTGTATTACTTATGATATGATGCAAGGATTCTAATATGAAAACATTTGTCAAGAAGACCATTATGCATAACATTAACTGATGAAGTGGGCTGTAATTCGCATATAGTATTAAGAGAGTCAGATTATATTTATTTGCACGTATATAATTTTTATGATTATTTTACTTTACTTTGGTTACTATTAAAAATTAATTATTAGTACTTATATTTTAGAAAATATTACGATTCTTATTTAATTAAATTTTGAACTTACGACAGTTAAGTTTTGGTTATTATTGCTCAACTTTGAGAGATTCCCCTTCATAACCAAACAAAAATTATCATTCGCATTATATTTGGTAGTATGACAATTTTTCAGGATCATTTGGTAAAAAATAATTGCAGAAATTTATTTGTTACTTCATCAGTTAGGTATACATAGGTGTGAAGAAATTTGATAAAGCACAAATTTTTCAAGAGAATTGTCTCTGCAGCGAAATAATTTCTAATTATGGAAAATTGATAGATTAACTTGGAATATTTGAGAATAATTTCATTAAAATTTCATTTGCATAGTATGATTGTTGGTGTGGGAGTTATGGTTGAAAATTCAGATTTCAGGGAAATCTGTTTAAAATAATTTTATTTGTTACAAACAAATCTTAGTGTAATCCTCTAAAGTTTTGATTGCCACATTTAGTAATCTATGTTCCGACCAAAGAAAATCTTCTGCCCTGCAGTATACAATGAACTATTTTTCCTTCATTTTTGGGAAGAGAGTTTTGACTGTAAAATACAAATTTAGTATGATAAGAAATTTTTTCAATACATCAGATGGGTTAAATGTAGTCATACGTCAAAATACTCAATTAATTATTACTAATCTTATTACATAGCCCAGGTATATAATCTATTAACATTTAATCTGTTTGTACTTTGGTTTAGCTATTTCATTCGGTTTAAACTTGAAAATCTGGCATCTTTCTGTCAAAGGCTATTCTCATTTGACTTATACAAATATTTCTGGAAGATTCATCTGAACTCATTTGTTTACAAATTCAAGGAAAATGTATCGTGGTACAAGAGAAGAATAACTTTCCTTCTTCCAATATACTCGAGATATAATTTGGATGAAAATCATATATCACAAAGTATGGTGCCATGCTATGGACAACATAGACCAATTAGATCAAGCTGGGATATGGATGATTATTATGAAGCATTCTTCATAGCAACGATCACAACTTTGGAAGTTGTTTATGTGTTTCGAAAGGAAATAATAAATAACCAAATAATATTTGTGATTGATGAGAGAATTGAGCTTTCAAAGGAAGAACAATACTTTCATCCACTACAAAATTTGGAATATTTAAATAATATAAATTACATTTTGAACACGGTTCAAACAATCAACTATAACTCTAGAGAAGTCGAATTAATATATTTCCGCGAAATGATTGAAAAAAAAAGTAGATTTGCGTGAGTATTTCTCATAATTTTTATCATCTCAAATAAAAATTAATTCTAAATGAAAGAAAATGAGCATAGCAAGTGACTCAGATTTTCTGAGATTGCTAACATTCTTTATCATCAATTTTCTCTGTAAATGATGATGATTCATCGATAAAAAGAATCTTAGGGGATAACATCCTATCCAATAATATTGTTTCAAAAGTTATGTTATTCGTTAAATCAAAATCATTTTAATTTCTTCTAGTGATGTAGAGCTAAAATATTGAAGCAGGCCACTGTGTTGGGGAACAGATTCTCGTTATTTTTCAATCATAGCTGGAGAAAAATTAACAAGAAGTATCATAAATTTAAGTTCAATTATTTACATTTTTGGGAATGAGGAATTCAAACAAATCTACTTGCGAGATCTTTTTGTGTTTCAAAATGATTATTGGGGAAAAATCTTTTGAATTATTATTTTCACTTCAGATATCTGTATACAAGTTGAGGAAGGAAGGTTGGAAGGCGTTGAATTGAAGGACGATTTATTTTTAGATCACGAAGTCCAGAACACGAACAAAAAATCTGATGGAGGTTACATTTAACCACGTAAATTTTATGTTTGTTTATTAGTATTATATTTTTGTATTGAAAGATGGGATTGGAAAATAAAATATTTAAAGAAAAGAAAAACTATTAAGAGAAGCCTAAGTAAAAATTACATGAAGTATTGAACTGTATGCGCATTTGTTGAAGTTAAACAAAAAATGAGATGGCTGACAAGCTACATAAGAATAAGCAGTCCAGTGCTTCATTTTCTTAACATCGAAACTTGAATGATTTCTGATACGAGATAAATGTGATACCATCGAAATATATAACATAATAGAAAGAGTACTTCCTGTAAGCCAAATGAAAACTGGCCTGCGAGAATGTGTTAGAAAGAGAAAGAATGGTAAAAATATATTCCTATCTCTCTTTCTCTCATTGTTTGTATGATAAACAGATGATAAATCAGCGGAATACTCTGTGATAATAAGCTGTAATGCTTATGAAAGTTAGTTAAAAGTGCAGATTTTTTATTTCAAGTGAATTAAATTAAATTTTGGTACATGTACCTAATTGGTTTAAAATAAAAAGATTTGTCATCTTTAAACAGTAAAAATGGATGCAACGTTAACAAAAAGCTGAGTAAGTTGTAATATTTTTGACTTTAATATTTTTGACTTTAATATTTCTTGATTATGTGATTCATTGATCATTTCCACAAAGTACTTTTAATGCGTTCTTCTTCGTAAAATCTTCGTTTATCTGTATAAAGCCATTTGCTGAAACAATCTTTATCCTTCTCTTTTGATGGAAATCTGTAAGTTTATGTTGATTGAACTACTACGATTGAAGGATTATTGGTCAAAATTGAGTAAAAAAAAGACACAATTAAAATCACAGTGTAATGAACACTGAATAATTTACTCGTGAAACAAAATATCAGGATTCAGATCGCCAGCAGGTGTGCAATTAAAAGTTGAACAATAGTGTTTCATTGTATAACTGAAACATTTGAGAAACATAAAAAATTATATCAGAGGAAAATATTTAATAACTTTTACAGTAGAAAAATTATTCATTACAAATGTGAAATTCACTTTTTTTTTCATTTTGAATTAATAAACAGACTCTTAAAAAGCTTTAATAAGCATTAAAACTCATTATCACTGTTGGAGATAGGTACATTGATTGTTTGAGCACTTGGTGGCTACACTGATTTATTATATCATGACTACTAATTCTCTCTATGTACATTTGTTATTCATTTCTCTTTCTGGTGTTCAATGAGTTGACATATTACTTGTTATTCTCTATAATAAAGTATATCCACTCGGTGCGGTACTAGGAGTATTTATATTATTTATTATATATTTACTTCATCTCTTATCTACTAAATACTCAATGGACATATTGCCCCCAAATTTATCAATATCCATTACAGGAATATGATTAGTATTAATAAGCAGTTTATAATGGCCAAATGCTAAACTGGAAATTTTGTCAACATAACTACACTCTTTTATCACACTGTCTTATGATTAATTGATAATACTAATTTATTTTAAGAAATTGTTCGAATATTATGACCCAATACTCTAAACAATGTCTGATTTTTCGTAATAATCTTAGAATTAAATGAAAAATCGTAATACATATGGAACATTAATTGTCTGTTTACTATGTTTTTCAAGACACTTTTCCCTTTTTTTGTTTCTTTATTTTCACTGGAAATAATAAATGTGTATATTTTAGGAGAAGAGGTAATAAGTTTAGCAATAATTTTTCCCAACAATTCATTTTTTTAAATTCCCAGAATTTTTTTATTTATATTGCTAAATAAAATTCGATTTGTAGGATATTTGTAAAAATCAAAGTATTCAGGATACATGGCTATATACTGTGTTAAAGAATGATCATTAGATTCAAAAATGAAACTATCCGTATCCATATAACATAAATCATATTTTATGCTGCCAGAAATTAAAGGCATTTTATTGTAATAAAATTTGTACATTAACACTTTACTAATATCTAAAATTGAAGCGCCCAAATTAATAGGAAGATTTAACATAATTTTTGTTTTATAACTATGACTGACTAATAAATTTGAATTAAAATAAATTAATTATTTAAAATTACGTAAAGCTACTAATATTTAAAACTTTTAAATATTATTAACCAAATTAAAAAATAATTTTATTCTCGGATTTTGTATAGTTTTTCCAAACATTGCCTTATTTAAATCATTGAATAATTTTTTTTCAAAACTTAATATGCTATTTGTACAAAGTTTCATGTTCATAGCAATATATAAAGTCAAAATATCCGACCAAAAATCTTATGATTTTATTAATTTTTTTATTTTTAGACCATTTTATAGTCGTAATTTAAGAATGCGATAATGAATGTGATGATTTTCTCTATCTTCTAAAGTACACAATAATTTCATTATACCTTTATTCGATCATATTTCAGGAAAAAAAGAAAGGCAATTATGAATATCATATTGTTGGACTACAGGGAGTTGAAATCCGTTGAAGTATGTGAGTAGATGAAAATTAATTATTATATTGGAGAATGAATAAATGAGAATACATAAGTAACGCACTAATAAATAACTTTAATGATGAGAGAGGTATTCACATGAACAGACACAACTCACAAACTGAACAGATAGACGACGCAACTGAATGGGAACTGGAGAATGTCAATACAGTGTTACCAACAAATGATTGAACAATAATTAATGTACTGACACATATACATGTGGATGATATTCAATATCTACGTTAAAATATATCTAACTTCAGCATTATCAGATAAATTTAAAATAAAATTATGTGTAAATACATGATACAAATGTTCATCAACTTCGACAAAATTTGAAACAGGTGAATACTGAGTCATCGCCAACAGATGTAATTAATTTTCAGCAAGGTATGCTAAAGAACAAGGTGGTTAAGATGAATCATATGTTTTTACTGATTAAACATGATTGAATTCAAAATATCTCATCATAATGTTTGTAATACCTCCTCTAATAGATTTTTCAAAAATACAACACATATTTGTTGGGATACGATACCACACAACCTCATGACATGACATTATTCGTACCCGACTTCGCATAACCTGTAAATAAAATATATAATATGTATTTGTACTAGGCCATGCAACTGCACTGATTCCCAGCTGGGAAAATATTTTGATAAACGAACTTTTAGTTTGCCTCTGATATTTTTTTACGTTATCGAAATACATTCATGATGGTTCATTTTTTGTTTCTTTTCTGTGTGATCTTCGATCAATCTTCAATGTGGTAGCAGAGCATGGCATAGAAAAGTACGTTTTTTTTTCATTATTGATGTGTCTTAAAATTTAATATTTATTCAAATTAAATGAAGGGCTGTGTCCCATTTAATTTTTATTTTATTTTACAAAAAAGAGAATGGCTAAGTTCCATTAAAGTCCGAATCGGTGATGTACCGAAGTGAAAACAAATTTAAAGTGATATAGTTTCATGAGCTTTGCTCCATTCAATAATTAAATTTAAGGTAAATGTGAATGGCAATGAAATTGAGGGTCACCGATACTGAGTACAGAATTGAAAATTTGGAAAAATTGAATCAACTTCGAATCCAATCTGTGGTGTGCTAAACCTTCAAATCACATTAAAAATGGTTGGATAATTTTCATTCTGCACTAATTTGGTGATTGAGAATTGCATTTTTTCCATTCCTTCATCGATCTATTTGCATTTTGTTGGACCTGGTAATGTCGAGAGTCGAGTTCCCATTGATTTTGATGGATTGGACTTTGTAAATGGACCAAGGATTACTGTGAACCAAATGATAAGTGATACAACAATTAATTAATTTCATTTTATGCTTCATTCATTTTATGTTTCCTCATAATTTGTGTCGCAAAACATCATTTTTTGTGTGTAAATTTTGTATCTTAGCCCAAAATTTCCATGTTCATGATCAAATTCAACATTAGTTTGAACCTAAACATTTTTGGAAAGTTTTGCTTTGTTAAAATTTAATACATTCTTGTGTCATACAATCAAAATAGTTATCTTATGCATGCTTTTATGCTTTTAACAATAACTATATTTGAGGACAAGATAAATTTGTTGTAATAATATCAAACCTGAATATTTCTCTTTTTGATCATAATACAATATTTGATCTTATACAATAATTTATATTTTCAAGTCCGAACAGTAACGTACCTTTTCATGGTCACTGAATACTTTCGACTTTGGATCCACTTCCAAATTACTATAATTTGATGAAGTTGAAATTTTAATTTTTGATCACTTTTTTTTTTATTTTAATTAAAACACATCGAAGCTATGGATATTCGAAGTATCATATGCAGATTCATCATGGTATGGTGAAGAGAATTGCTCATCAATGGTAATATTATAAATTAAAATTAATACATATCGATTTGAATTGATTTATTATAATTAAATGATTTGCATTCCCAATCGCGTGGTTGAGCCCGTGTTATTACATTAAAAAGCGGATGAGCCTGTGTTACCCATTATATATAAGTTTTTTTGTTTTGAGGTCGGGTTTATCCTTTGATTTCCTAAATTTTACGAAAACTATAATTTTAATATGTCGAGGTTCGATACTAAAAAGGATTTTGATGAATGAAACTATGATGCATGGAGAACTACTATGATCTCCATGCTATACCTATGCAAAGGGACTATATCATATAATACACGATAAAAAGACAGAAATATTATTCTTAGGTCTAAATTTAGATAATTTTCTCAATCCTGAGGCAGCAAATTCTAATCCTGCAATTTGCATGACAAAGTTTAGAAATCAAGAAAAGGGTGAGGCACTGATTTACCAAGGACTGAACAGTAAATTAATTGGAAAAATAAAAAATCACAGAACAGTAAATCAAATTTTAAAAACGTTGGACGAGCAATACAGAAGTTGTACGCAAGTAACATATATAAACACTAAACAAGCTTTTCAGAAATTAAAATTCAATAATAGAGGAAATATGAGGAAATATTTGGATCCTTTTCACAAGCTGTCCAACGTATAAGGGATTATGGAAAAATTTTGGAAAAACAGGAAGAGATCGAACAATTTACTATTTTCTTTAAATATGGATTATGATATAACAAGATTAGAATTTAATAACCAAAAAACAATTGACACTTTACATGCTATATTGATAGAAAGGTCTGACAGGCTATATGATGAGAAAATGTGGCATTATAATAATAATAAAAGAAACTATAATTTTCCACAAAATAATAATAAAAATTTTAAATATCAACATGGTGGAAATTATAATAGATATAGCAATAATAAAAATGACAATCCAGAACAGGGGAAGACATATAATAATAATCAACACACAAATATGCCTGCTAATAGTAATAATTATAACAAATCACAGTATAAACCAAATGAAAATAATAAAACTTTACCAAATTCTGATAAAATAGACACCCACTTTAAATGTCAAGTAAAGGACATTTGGCAAATTTCTGTCGGTCAAAGAAAGAGGAACTGAAAACCCAAAATAACAGTACTGATGGTCCAGCACAAAATACGAGACATGGAAGTAATAATCATGATAGTAACAGAAATTATAATAAGAATAAAAAGGAAAATGAGGTTCAGTTGTCTATGATGTGATATAAGGATTCTGTTAGAAGCCTAAACAAACAGGATAGCAATTTAATAAATTTAGTAACTGTGGGTTCACCTCTAAAACCCACAGGCGAATAAATTTGGATTTGCGTGTTCGGGTGTTACCATTTTTGTAAGGTAGCCAACCTTTTACAACATTCCTAAACTGGCAACTAACAATAGGCATCGCTGGTGTATATGTTAGGCTAAACACGCACGTCATCCGCGAGTATCGAAAGATAGGCGCGTTTTTCGTGTTTAGCCTAGACCACAACACGTGCGTTTTTGTACGCACGTTCGCGCTAGGCTATGATAGTAAAACTTCGGGTAAACAGAGAACAAATTTCGTTGCTCGTTTGTTTAGCCTAAGTGCTACAAACGCCTATTTGTTTTTTAACATCCATAGACTTAATTGCGCGGTCTATCAACTGGGGCTGAGCCCCAAAAGAAGGGAGGACACGGTCCCCACATCTACTCCCCCCAGTTTCACTGTTGGTGGAACAACTCACCTTCCAAAGTCTGGGGGAACCCTTGGACGACTCATTTGTGAGGGTATGTCCCGCAATAGTTCTGTTGTAGTAGAATAGTCTACGGCGTTGTTGATAATTAGCTCGGGATTGGATACAATGTTTTCTATTTCTACGTGGGTGGTGTCCATGAAGGTCCGCCTGAGTATTTTTTCGGAAAGGAGTGTAACTTTGGAGAAGTGGCGATTTGGAAATGCCAGTATTTTGAAAGTTGTTACGGACGACAGAGTTGAAAAATTAAAAATTTGAAAATTTTGGCTCTGGTTTTGGAATTACGAAAAGAACCTGATCTTCGGAGGTGAGGAAATTGCTCGCCTTCCTAGCATCAGGTGGCTCTGTGGTGTTAGCCCCAGAGGAACAAGCCGCCTATTGGTCCGCAGGAAACGGAAGAATTTTTGGGGTTTGATGCGTCATCTCATTGAGAATTAACTCAACATCAGCAACTTTCTCTGAGGATTGAGAATTGTTGTTGTTTGCAGGTGGGGGAGGTTTAGTTGCATCGGAAAGCAACATTTCCTCCGAGTAATCGAGCAGTTGGTCAACTTCGATAGTGGTAATTGAGGACATAATGAAAATTAAAAGACATTTAAAGAGAAAAAATATAAGAAAATTCGACAGAAGATTGAAATCAAAGTGAACAGTTCTAATTGAACTAGAGAGTGGTGCTTTGAGCAACAGTCGACAGGCGAGTGAAATTTGTTTGTAATTTTTTGCAATGATTTTGTTCGATTTTCCTTTTGCAATCAGCTGTTTGTGACGTCAGTCTATAATGTGTTTTGTGTGTTTTTATCTTACCTTTGATTTTGAGGTCGACGTGCTAGTGTGTTTCAAAGCACTTGCAATAAGAGTATGAGATTTTTATTATATCTATATATGAGATTTCCATATATTGGATTTTTATTATATCTATATATTTTTACTCTCTGCAAAATCGAGGTGATGTTCTTGTTGGTTTCTGATTGCGTTTTTTTTATGTTCCTTTTGGCCTGCCTCTTTGTTTAGGCTTGATTGGGCTTTCAGGATTATATGTGTGAGTTATTATTTCCTCATTGAATCTGACTTTTTTCTTATTTTTGGTGTTTGATTTTACCACTTCACTTTATGTTTTTCGTGTTTTATTTGTTTATGAGTCAGGTTTTATGTTTGGTTTTTCGTCTTTTTTGTCTAAATTTTGTGAATTATTATTTTTATTTTCATTTATCATTTTGTCCAATTCTGCATTTTCACTAATTAGGAATGTTGGTTTGACCAGATCTATCGACACCTTCTTTTCCTGTCCAGATACAAGTATTGTGAACGTTTTTTCTGTTCAGTCAATTACTTTGTATGGTGCAGAGTAGGGTTTTTGTAAAGCTCGTTTCATTCCTTCCTCTTGTAAGAACACGTACGATGTTGTAGCTAAGTGTCTTGAGATGTAAGGTTTTTGTTTACCGTGAGTAGGTGCTTGCTTAAGGAATTGATTTGCATCATATTTTATGTTTTGCACTAAGGTTTCGGGGTTTATTTTTTTTGATTCTATAAAGAAATCCCCTGGCAACCGTAGTTCTTCGCCTAATGCTAGTTGAGTGGCGGAATGGCCAGTGTCTGTTTGTAAGGCTGATCTTAGGCCCAGCAAGATGGTAGGTAAGGTCTCTACCCATCTTTTTGTGTCAGCAGCCATTATAGAAGTTTTGAGAGCTCTATGCCACCTTTCTACCTTTCCATTTGATTGGGGGTGGTAGGTTGTAGTAGCCCAATGTGTAGAACCCAAGGGTTTGGTTAGTTCATTAAATAATTGGCTTTCGAATTGCCTACCTTGGTCGGTTGTAATGCTTTGGGGTACTCCAAATCTAGCAATCCAGGTTGTATATAATTGAGTAGCTACTGTTTGTGCTGACATTTCAATTAATGGAATTGCTTCTGGCCATCTAGTTGCATGGTCAATCATCGTAAGGAGGTATTTATGTCCTTGTGATGGGGGTAATGGACCAACTAAATATATGTTAAGGAGTTTAAACCAATAAGTTTGTCTAAACCTTTTGAATGCAGATTTTGTATGTCTGCCAATTTTGGATGTCTGAAAATTCAGACAAGCACTGGCCCAGTTGTTACAGTCTGAGTTTATTTTGGGCCATACGAATCTCGAGGTCATGAGTTTTGAAGTACTACGAGGTTCAGTGTGTGATAGGTTATGCACACTCTCAAACGCCATTTTTCTGTATTTTAATGGAATAAATGGACGTTCTTTACCAGTTGACACATCACGTATTAGTAATAATTTTGTGTCAGGGAGTTTTCTCATTTTTAGTTTGAGACCAGTGGTGTTGGAAGATAATAATTTTTGCAATTCTTCGTCTTCCAGTTGATCTTTTGCTATTTCAGCATAAGGTAGCTGAGATTGAGTTGTGATAGCTTCTATTTGACTTAAGGCATCAGCTGGTTCATTCAGCTCTCCTTTAATATACCTTATGTCAGTCATAAATTGACTAATGAATTCAAGCTGTCTTATTTGGCGAGGTGAGGCATGGTCACTTCTTTGCTCAAAGGCATGTGTTATGGGTTTATGGTCCGTGTATACAGTGAAGCATCTACCCTCTATATGATGTCTGAAATGCCTTGTTGCTTCATTTATTGCCACTAATTCCCAATTGTAAGTACTATAATTTTTCTCAGTTTTGGAAAGTTTCCTCGAGAAAAAGGCAAGTGGTTGATTGGTGTTATCCTTTATTTGGTATAAGGTTGCACCTATTGCAAAATCAGATACGTCTGTTGAGATACAGAGTGGAAGACTGTCATCCGGGTGAGCCAGTAACGTTGCATTGGCTAGCATGTTTTTTGTATTTTCAAATGGTATTTCTGCCTCTTCAGTCCATTCAATGGGCGTTTTGTCGTGCTTTTTATTGGTTTTAATAATGGCAAACAGTTTGCCTTGTTCTGAAGCAGCATTTTTTAGGCAACGTCTGTAAAAATTGATCATTCCTAGGAACCTTCGAAGTTCTGCAACATTCGTGGGTTTAGGAAATTTCAATATTGGCTCTACCTTTGTTTTTAGGGGGCGATACCTTCAGGTGTTATTTGGTACCCAAGAAAGTCAATACTAGTTTTAGCAAATTTGCTTTTAGGTAAATTGACCGTAAGGCTGGCAGTGTGTATACGCTGTAATACGGCTCTTACATTTTTATCGTCTTCATCAATTCCACCTTCTGAGCATATGCAAATATCATCTAGATAAGCATATGTGAATGGTAAGTCCCTCAATAGCAGATTCATAAAACGTTGGAAAGTTTGAGCAGCATTTCTAAGTTCAAATGGCATTTGCAAGTATTCGAATAAGCCAAATGGAGTGATAAGTGCTGTCTTGATGATATCTTTTTTGGCCATTAGTATGTTGTGGAAGCCCCAATTAATGTCTATTTTAGTAAACAGTGTTTTTCCTTTCATATTGTTATTGAAATCCATTATATTGGGTACAGGGTATTTGTCTGGAATGGTTTGAGCATTCAGGGTTCTGTAGTCCCTGACGATTCTCCAAGTTCCAATAGCCTTTTTGGTCATATGTATTGGTGTAGACCATGATCTGTTAGAAGGTCGACTAATACCTTCTTCTATCATTTTAGAAAATTGCTTCTTAGCTTCAGCAAGTTTGTCGGGTGACAATCTTCGTGCCTTTGCTGAGCAAGGCTGACCCCTTGTTTCTATTACGTGCAATGTATCATGTTTGTATGTTGGATGTTTCCTTATTGATGATAATAAAATACCTGGATATTCATTCAGTATTCTTAGGAAATTTTTATCTACAGTTGCACAACTTCCAATGGAAGTATCTAGTAATTTGTAATTTTTTGTTATGCCTTCCACATATTTGCCAGTGGTTGAGTCAATTAAACGTTTATTTTTTAAATTGACTACCAACTCATAGTAAGCAAGAAAATCTGCTCCAAGTATTGGTTATGGTATATCAGCTATTGTGAAATCCCATGACATGTCCCTATGGAGACTAATGTCTATTTTGCAATGTTTTCTACCATATGCAGCGAATGTACATTTGTCAACTGCATTAAATTTGGATTTCGGAGAAAATTTCTTATGTTTATTTTTAGCTGGTAAAATGCTGAGATCAGCACCAGAGTCTATGAGGATTTTTCTCCTTTTTGTCCTGTCTGTGATGAACAGGTGGCAAGAGTATTTTGGTGAGGGATTGGTAGCCACCGATATGACCCCTTGGTCTAGTTTGACTTATTAGTCTGTTCTCTCTTTTCAATCTCTGCGAGGAGAGTTTTCTTCTCCTGCACATCTTGGACCATCCTCTCCGCCCATTGTTTACAGCGGGTATTGCAAGCCTTTGCTTTTCCCCATATTGATTGTGGTAGAAGCAAAGAGCTGCTGACCAGTTTGGGTCTTGTTTCTTGGGAGATTTGGATCTCCTTTGAGGTGTTGGACTCTGATTTTTATCATATCTCTGGTTCGAGAGCGTGACCGCCTATTTTTCTAATTTTTATTCATATTGGGGTTACATCCCCTACTCTTGGAACTGTTGTTAAAGTTACTCCTAGCAGATGTATAATCTCTAGCCTTGCGAGTTTCCATTTTTAACTCAGCTATTTCAGCTCGGAGTTTACTTAATTCGTATGCTGTAGTTGCTGTTGCTTGGATGGCAGGTTTCCCTGTGTACTCCATTGAAGTTTCTGAAGCTTTGGCTAATGCTAGAAGGTCATCATCGGTCCTTGCATTTGTCAGATTTAGAGCACCCAGCGATTGTGCTACTGAAGTTGGTAGTTGCTCACAGAATCTATCCGCAATTACAATTGGAGAGACATGGTTGTCACCTTTTTTAACCAACTTTGTCATAAAAATGGTTGGTTCGTCATCTCCGATTGACATCCCACTCAGTGATTGCCTTATTTCTTGGCATTGAGTGGTACCAAAGGTTCTTCTTATTTTTTAAATGAACCATTTGTAAGGGTCTTCCTCATCCTCCAGACAGTCCATTATGTCTGGACAGGCCCTAATTATTTTGGCTGGCATGCTACCACAAGTTGCTGGTAGCGTTCTTCATGGGGAATTTGCTCTACCCTGAAGCAGCCTGTTAGTTGCATGAGCCACATTTCTACATCTTTGGGCAAAAATGTAGGAAGTTCAACTCTCCTTTTCTTATTTTGGAGGTGGCCAAACAATTTTTGTTGTTTTTCCAAGGCTTCTTCTACACTAGCTTTAATTAAATTTTGGATAAGTTTTTCTTGATTCTCAGCTTCTTTGGAAGCGATAGTTTGGACAGCTGCTTGCCTAGCTATATTTTTAGCTGGTTGATCAGCAGTTTCAACAACATTTTCATTTACCATTGTGAAGAAATTCAACTTGTTAGAGGATCCTAGATTTACAAATTGTGGGTTACCACGATTGGTGAGACGTTTCTTTATTTTTGGGCATGTTCTGATACCCTTCCAAGTTTGACAAAGTTTATTTTGAAAGGGGGAGTTTAATTTCCCACAGTCAGTCTCCAAGTGAAGAGTCCAGCGAAGATTTCCGCTAGACAAGCCAGATTACTCGCATTAGCAGGCAAGAGGTATTCCGCCAGCTAGCGTTTTCACGCCTGCTTTCTAAAAAAAATTCCCAACGTAAAAATATCACATCGAGGTCACAAGGCTGTGGATTAACCTCTGAAACCCACAGGCGAATAGATTTGGATTTGCATGTTCGGGTGTTACCATTTTGATAAGGCAGCCAACCTTTTACAACATTCCTAAACCGGCGACTAACGATAGGCATTGCCGGTGTATATGTTAGGCTAAACACGCAAGTCATCCGCAAGTATCGAAAGATAGGCGCGTGTTTTGTGTTTAGCCTAGACCGCAGCACGTGCGTTTTCATACGCACGTTCTCGCTAGGCTATGCACATAACACGTCGGCTAAACAGAGAACAAATTTCGTTGCTTGTCTGTTTAGCTTGAATGCTACGAGCGCCTATTTGTTTTTTAAGGTCCGTAGATTTAATTACGCGGACTTGGTGATGGACCAAGTCCACGGTCTGTCAATTGTGGCCGAGCCCTGAAAGAAGGGAGGACATGGTCCCCTCAGTAACTAATAGAAATCAAGGAGTGATCTTGCCTTTGGATTATGTTTATCTGAATAAACTCATTATGTTAGATGGTGGTGCTCTTGTACACGTAATCTCAGATCTGTTTAACCTAGGTACTCCAATAATGCTGATTAAACCATTAGAATTAGAATGTGCCATTCAAGAAATTTATTTATTTGCACTATGTACATAAGAGTCGAAAATTTATATAAGAACAACAGGTCATCTGTCTTAAAAATGTCCACTATGTTCCTTCATTAAACATCGACTTATTATCGGGCATCAAAATAACCGAGAATTGAGTTTTAGGGATTGACCAAAATTATTCCTCATCAAATATATATGTATGTGGAACTGATGAGGTGTTTTTCAAAAATCCTAAGATCAAAGGAGTTTACATGGTCAGTTATGAAATTGTCAATGACAAAATATCTCCTGATTCTTATTACCAATCAGATTATTTAGAAAAAATATGCCTTTTTAATAATAATTCAAATAAATTGGATTTTATGCCTAACATTAAAACACAGGATGAATGAAATGAATTTGAAATAGAGGAAGAAGTGATTGAGGAAAATGAGGAGGTAGATGAAGATAATGAAGTTGGAATTAGTGATAAAAATATAGATGACCTCAATAATAAAACGGAAAATGAACAAAATTTAGAAAACCGAATAAATGAACAAAATATTAATAATAACAATGAAATAAAAACTGAACAAAAAAGGAAGAAGGACGGATTGAAAATGTAAAAGATGAGGATACAGGATCTCAATTAATAAATAATAATTATTGTGGAATACCTCGTTGTGAAAAAGTATTCTCCCCAGAAGGCAAATTCAACAGAATTTAAGCGTGTTTAGCCACTTCGTATTTACCATACGGGTGAGCCAAAACTAAGGCAAACACTGGGGATTTTAGAGCCAGTTCAGACAGTTTATATACTGCCTTATTTACACGCATACAAACACACCTATGTAAAGAATACGTACGTTAGTGAGAACAACCCGTTTACATCACCCCTTATTGTGATAGGAGATGGTTAGCCGGTTTGTGTACTGATTGTGACATTATTCTGTTGTCACAATTTGGTACTCGTACAGTACCTGCATGTACTTTTAGGTGATTAAGATCGAACGTAATTTGTGTGTTTTACGTTGTGAGGACAAATATTTGCCTACCCTTTGGTGGCAGCAACTGTCATTGAGGGGTCCAAGCCCCTATCCCTCATACATGTGAGTCCCCACAATTATAATGATAACATAATAAATAGTGACGATCAGGATTCAAACAAACGAGCGATGCAATCTATCACAAATAAAAAATTAATATGGCATAGGCGATTAGGGGATTCATTGAAAATAAATTTAATAATCTCAAGTATGATCTTAAGAGGAATTCCTTCTGGAATTAACTTCCATGATGACTACTTCTGGCTATGTGAGACATGTATGAAGACAAACTCTATGCATCTAGATCATAATGGAACTTGCTTACGTCTGAATAGGAAACTTGAGGTGGTCTTGTCAGACACAATGCGCTTGTTCTCACTAGGTATTTTTGGTGAGAAGTATGTATTGATCTTTGTAGATCACATGACCAAATACACATTTGTTGTACCAATAGAAATGAAGTCAATAGTTTTCCACAAATTTAAGAAATTATATCTAAAATTAAAATCAAAATTTCCAGATTGTCTGATTGCAACTTTGCACTGTGATAATACTTGTGAATATTTTAATACTCAAATGAAGTCCTTTTGTGATGAAAAAGGTGTGACATTGGACCCCGTGGTATCATATTCCCCAAATTGAATGCAACTGCCAAAACACAGAACCAAAAAATTATATCCTGCGTTAGAGCGATGCTTTTTGACATAAACTTTGACTTTAGTTTCTGGTCCAGAGCCATTCTTGCATCTGTTTATACCATAAACAGAAGCACAACTAGAGCAAATAAAAATAACTTAAAACCTTTTGAATTGTTTTACAGTCATAAACTGGACATTTCAAATCTTGGATTTTTTGGAGCAATGGCTCACCAACATATTCCTGTAGAGATAAGACAGCAACAGTCCAACAAAAACAAAAGAAAATCAATCCCTAGTGAACATCCTAAGTTAACATAGCAATCAGAAAAAGTCATTTTTGTTGGATACACAACTACAGGCTATGGCATAGAGGATCCAATTATTAACAAATCACATGTCACTTGTGATGTTAAGTTTGAAGAGACCAAAAATATAATACAATTAAATAAAGACAATAATAATAAAATAAATAGTTTGGTCATAAAATATGAAAATGACCCTGAAGAAACTCCAGCTTTGTTAAATCTAATTAACACTAGGAGTAGCCTATACATTGAGGATTTTATCCCTCAAACTTTTAATGAGGTACAAGTAAAACCTTTTCGTGACCAATGGCTCTCTGCAATTCAAGATGAACTCAAATCCTTAGCTGAAATGGGTGTCTGGGAAATCTTCCTGAAACAAAAAAATGTTAGATATGTTGACACCAAATGGTGTTTCACAACTAAACCCAATAATTCGGGTATACATATACCAAAGTATAGATTAGTCTCCAGAGCTTTCAAAGATATAACAAATTATTTGTTATCTCGAACATCTGCTCCAGTATTCCAGTATTGGCTAATCCGTTGGATAATGTCCGTAGCCAATAATTATAATTTAAATCCACTTCAATATGATACCAAAACAGCCTTTCTAAATTCAGAAATTGCATACCCTATCTATATATCACATCAACTAAAGGCTGCAAAACTAGGTGATAATAAATGCCTGAAATTGATAAAATCCATTTATGGACTTAAAACGTTGTCCAGAAGTTGGTATGATTTAATGATAACATGGGTAGTTCAAGCTTGGTTCACCCAGTTAAAAATCAACAATTGCTTATATGTAAAGCAAGATAGTACTGACACAATGGCCTTCCTAATTGTCTATGTAGACAACATTCTTCTTGCCAGCAACAATGAGGAATGGACGAATAATTTAATATCATTTTTTAATACATACTTCACAATTAAAATGGAATCAGACCAAAAATTTTTTGTAGGCTTTGAGATCAACCGTGATATCATACAAAAAACAGTCACTTTAACACAGTTTAAGTATATTGATAAAGTACTCCAAAAATTTAAATGACTGATGCAAAACAAATATCAACGCCTATGGAGACAGGCTTAAAAATAAATAAACCTACAAATGGCAAGGTTGATACCGAATACAGGGCGATGATTGGAAATCAATTGTATGTCACTAGGTTGACGAGACCAGACATCGCATTTTCAGTGTACTACTTCTCTCATTTTCAGTCTGCATCTGCGCCCAAAATTAAAAATTATGTTCGAAGGATAATCAGGTATTTAAAATCCACTCAGGATTATGCCTTGGTCTTCCATTCGGAAAAGTCTCAAATCAAAGCTTTTGTCGATGCATCATATGCCCCTGATGTTGAAGACACCTTAATAAACATAAATAATTTGCGAAAGGGCACTCTGTTTATGGATACATGGTTTTCGTATGCGGTGACTATCTCAATTGGGTCATTCATCGACAACGAACGGTTGCAGACTCATCAACTACAGCTGAGCTTATTGCATTATATGATACACTTGACAATATCACTGTAGTCTGGAGATTAGTGGAGAGAATATTCTCTGTAACCAAATCTGTGTAGGAGTTTGAAGATAATATCTCAGCATCACGGTTGCATCAGGGAGCAGGCAGAAGCGATCCAGGTCTCTCCTGATTAAGTGTTATGTCTTATTAGAGGCTTTTCAACAAAAAATCATTACATTTAATCACATACGTTCTTCTAATCAATTGACCGATGTTCTTAAAAAATCCCTTGATTGGAAAACACATGAAATTCTAATTTTAGAGATACTCCGCGTAAGTCAACTTTTTGGATAATTTTTTTAAAACCTTTCTAAATTTTGGATGTTCTGGACTTGATCTGAGGATGGATTCCGCTCTTTTAACATCATTCCTAAACTGTGCAGTTCAAAATTTTGTTACAACACAACTTTATATTTTTCTTTCATTAGGTTCCCCGTAGCTGCTCTGCCTTTCTTATTGGTTATCAGTATCCCTTTATGCTTCCATTAATTCCACAATAGTTTACATCCTATAACTCTTTCCTATACAAACACAAATAATTTTACAATATACATATATAATTAAGATGAACAAACATCGATTCTCTCTCACCATATCACAGCATTGATACATAATTTTATTATATATACATTTTTTTAACACTCTCGCTGCCAGACAGGGTTTCACCAAAATCAGTGTAAAAAATTTTTTGAGCCAAAGTTTAAATCTCATTTATAAGGGTCTAGATAACATATATTTATCATTTTTTCATCATACCATTCTGTGTAAGGGAGGTTTTCACCCGTGTGCAATATAGCACACATGGCCTGAAGAGCTAAAAAGATACTTCCACCCATGAGCAATCTGGGTGGAAAATACAATATTAAGAAACTGATAAGACTTTTGGGAATGCCTCAACAATTGAGAAACAATCAATTTACGAAGCTGAAAAGGTACTTTTCATATGCTACTCTATAGCATTCTTGAAACACCCATCTTTTGTTACAATGTTGCCAAATTTCTCTGCTGTTCCAGAGTTAGATGTATTCAAGCCAGTAGAAACCGAAAATCACATTTATTTTAATGTAAACTGTGTTCTCTACAGCACACAGTCAAAAAATATGTTGGTATGATCCGTGTGCAATACAGCACACACGGCCTGAATGGCAATTAGATTTGTGTGCACTGGTGCACACATGGCAGCGAGAGTGTTAAATAAAAGCACGAACCATAATAAATTAAGATTATATACACAGACATCTAGCCTATACCATGAATGTTATTTTTTTATTTTTTATTATATATATGTGAACCATTTTTTAACTGACGACCATTATTTATGTAACTGTAGCTTTTTGATAACACTTTTGTTATGTAACACTATATGTTTTTAAATGTTTGTGATTCGTTTATTTATTAACCATTTTTTTTTTCTAAAAAATATTCGGTTATATGGAATCGCAGGGGGGTGTTGGGAGATGATCCCACACAACCTCATGGCATAACATTATTTGTACCCGACTTTGCATAACCTGTAAATAAAATATATAATATCTTTTTGTACTTCACCATGCGGCGGCACTGATTCCAATCTGGGAAAAAGTTTTTATCAACAAACTTTTAGTTCGCCTCTGAAATGTTTTGTACGTTATCAAAATACATTCATGATGGTTCATTTTTTGCGTTTCTTTTCTGTGTGATCTTCAGATCAATCTTCAACAATATCTGCTTCTTCAGCATTAAATAAATATAAATCTGTGTTTAAAGTTTTTTTCATCACATCATATGCCTATCCTGGTAAAGTCAAATATCTAACCGGATCTAATTTATATTTTCTTAAACACATTTTTCAAAATAATGTAAAATCATCAGCCAATAACAAAGTATCAACTACACAATATAATGGTGAAAAATTGGCAAAATTTTGACCCTTAAAAGATTTCCAAACTGTATCAGAAAATCAGTAATCCTCATTGATAATATTCTCACCATTATTCAACTTATCTTGAAATGCATCTCTAAGTGATAATTGCCTTTCTCCTAAAACTTGATCATTTTGAAAATATTACTAGGGAAATGTTTGTTTTGGTTTAACTAACTTATTTTGCTTCTCTATCAGAAAATTTTTATCAGTATGGAACGAATTCAGTAGGAACTAATAAGGCGCACAAATTTTGTAAACTCAATATTAAAAATTTGTAAGAATCAATGAACTTTAAAGAAAAATTTTCAGGTTTACAAACTGAAAAACTAATATAAGCTTCAGACGTATGTGGAATAACATCGATATCATATTTTCCAAAAGGAGCTTGCAATAAAAGATGGAAATCATATTTACTGCCATTATGAAAAAAAATTGGTAAATAATTCTATCCCTTAAATTTTAAATTACAAGTAATATGAACAACTCCAAAAATAAAGCCAGTCATATGGCTATGACGAATACATCTTCTTTGATTTTCTTTCTTAAGTTTATTATACAACTATTACCTACCTATCACATATTTTAAACCACGAATCTCATTCTCCTTGACTAATAAGCATCAATTTTGGATACTTGTTTAATTTTTCAGACAAATGTAAACCTAACTGGATAATATATGAAACAAAATGTTAAGCCTCATTTTCTCCAATATAAGAATGTGGACAACATAATTCTCCATCAATATGACAGGAAATAAATGATTTATACCAACATTTGAAGGAACTGTTAATACTGAACTATAGGCAATTAGCTTATGTTGCACTAATTATTTGTTTGCAACTCTTTAAAATTCTTACATCTTTGTCAACTAATCATTTACAAAATTTCTCTCAAATTTTCACTTTGATATGTTCCTAACATTATCTCAAAATCAGAAAATACAACAAAATTTAACGGATCATCATATCCTCGAGAAACAAATATAAATATTTCATTTTATTTACAAGCTCATAATATGACAGATAAACTTCTTTATTCATACAATATTTTTTATGATCTTCTAATTTCTCCGTTGCATTTTTTCCACAAAATATGCCAAACATCTTTTACAAAATAAAACTCTACTAAGATTAATAGTGAATTGTTTACATAATAAAGTATTTAAATTTGCAATTAAACAATAATGTGTTTGTCTGTTAGTGCTGATTTCTATTATTTCTTCTTATTCTAATTCATCATTATCATCATCGGTAACATCTTCTTCACCATTATTATTGTCCCTATCGTCATCACCTCTTCCTTCTACATCCGATTTGTAATTATTACTCTTCGTCAATAATATCAAGTCTATATGATATATAAATTTGTAATCACATTTTTAACAGGATACAAAAGATTTATCACATTTAAAGCAAATACATTAATCCAAATTATAGGATTTTGTTTTTCAAAATTTATAATATGTCTCAAAGATGTTAGAAAAAGTATGTCATCGAAATTTAATTATAAGCCTAAAATATGACGCATATATTCTGTACATTCCAACGTATTAGCATTCAGGATTACCACATTTTGTCTATTATTTGAAAAAACCTAAAACAATATGTAAAACATTTTTCATCATTATTTTTAATATTTACAATACTTCGTGAATTTAGAAGTGAAGATGGTAATAAAATATGAGAAGCTACGTGAGTAGCATAATTCATATCAGTTAACACCCAAATAATACTTTTCAGATTCTTCTAAAATTTTATTTTCATAACTACCTACTATACACTGCATCATTTCAGTTTGAATATTGTGGCAAAGAGACTAATATTTTCTTGAAAAAAAAAAAAAATACATCGTCTCTGTGGAATACCTTGTCGTGAGAGATATTCTCACCAGAAGGAAATTCTACAGAATTTAAGCGTGTTCAACCACTTCAGCCACTACGTACACAAGTACGGGTAAGCCAGAACCAGACCAAACACTGGCGATTTAGAGCCGGTTCGGATGGTTTATATACGGCTTATTTACACACACACATAGATACGTATGTAAAGAAATACGTACGTATGTGGAGGGGCCAGATCGCATCATCCCCTACCAAGATAAGAGATTGCTGACTGGTTCATGTATGGGTCGTGATGTTATCGTATTATATCACGACTCGGTACTTGTACATTACCTGCATGTACTTGCAGGTAATTACGATCGAACGTATTTATATGTTTTACGTCATGTAGACAAATAATTTGCCTGCCCTTTGAAGCAGCGACTGTCGTCAAGGGGTCCAAGACCCTTCTCTTCATACTGGTGGGTCCCCACAGCTACTCCCCCCAGTTTTTGCGCCACAAAAATGATCACAAATTGCAAGGCCTGGGATAATGTGCGGGTTTTATTTTCGCATCTGGTTGGCCTCCCATTTTGCCAGGGCGCTACCTACCACAGCCCCGACACACCCGTAAGATTCCTTACGAGCGTATATTTGGGCCAGGTAATTTGCCGGGCTGTCCTCTCCCCTACGCCTCGATGGTCTGTTTTTCAAGTAGGCGTATGGGAAATGACGGGAGTGAGGGGGCATCGGGTGTTTTAACTTTGGCTGCCTTAGCATTGGGGAGTTTGAATTCCCTGCTGCTAATGTGGCCATCTTCGCATTTTAGTTTGCTGCCCTCTTGGCTGTGAACAAAAATTTCATCAGTTTCCTTTTTTCCTCCGGAGTCGGCTCTGGCTTTGGGGGTTCCGGGGTCAGAGCCAATTCTGTTGGTGACCGGAGAGGAGAAATGATTGGAGGCAGCAGAGATGTCATCTCCGCTAAGACATCGACTACGGGAGGAGCTGTGTCCATGACAGCTCATCCTCGATCCGGTAAAGCTCTGTTTTCTGTTTGGTCTTCTGCTGAGTTTCTGAAAGCTCAGCAGTTTTCCAAACAGTCTTGGAGGTGGCGGACTTCAGGAAGGTGGTTGGCAGCGACATAGGAAACAGACTGAAGGAAAACAGAAAACCAAAAATATTTTAGAAAGCACGGCTGTATTATAAGACAGTTCTAAAACGGGTGAATCTACTGCAATTTTTGATTTATCATTACACTTTCGTTTTAGCTTTTTCGTACCTTTTTATCAGCTCATAGAGGGGATAGCGCTTAAAATTCACGGTCGTATTCATGTTTTCCAGTTAAGTTCTGATCGGTTTAAGCAAAGTTATGCCTGAAATAAACTCAGAATATATTTTTTCGAATTTTATTACAAAGAAATCTCCGCTTATGACGTCACAACGTTGAGATTATCTTTGTGTTTGACAATAAACGCACGTTGCGATGTTTATTTCCATATCGCACGTGGATTTGTTTATTCCTGTCTTTTTCTTTTTGTTGGCATTCTTCGTTTGCTTATCTCCAGAGTTTCTTTTTGTCACATGGAATTCCAATTTTCATTGTGTATTTTTAGCAGGTATAAACTTACATAGAGGATATTACTTTTTCGGGAGTAAATTTTTTTTTTCGCATTAACCTCTCAGACTTGAGAGAAGGATGGGAATTTTTACCTTTTTTACTGCCTAGGGGCCTGCCTCTATTTTGTGGGCATATGGGGGCATTAGGATCAAATGTTTTAGTTGTAACATCTTCCAAAATTTTCACAGGCTTTTTTATTTTTTGTGTTTTCTTTAATTGTGAGTTTGTTATTTCACATTTTTCAATGGATACTTCTATATTTGTTGGTATATCCGTATGTATATTTTCTACGTTCTCTCTCTGCAACCTTTTTATTCTTTTGTCATCGCTTACAATGTATGCAGGCTTCAATCTGTCGATTGAAATTGTTCGAGGTTCGCCTGCAATTAGTATCACAAAGTTTTTCTCGTCTCGTGATACTACTTTGTAAAGACTGACGTATGGTTTCTCCAGCGCAGATCTCATTTTTTTGTCTCTAACAAACATGTTGGAAGTATTGGCAGTGTTTCGAGACATAAATCTTTTGCTGGCCATGGTGAGCTGCCTGTTTCAGAAAGTTGTTGGCATCGTTTCTTATATTTTGTACCATGATTTCGGGGCTAACTTCCTTCAATTCTGTGAAGAAGTCCCCTGGGAGGCGTAGCTCTTCGCCAAATGCTAATTGCGCTGCAGAATGACCTGTATCCGTTTGTAGGGCAGATTGAAGGCATAAGAGGATGGTAGGGAGTACATCTACCCATCTCTTTGTATCATGTGACATGATAGAGGCTTTGGGAGCTCTATGCTATCTCTCGATCTTGCCATTGGCTTGAGGATGGTAAGCTATGGTATGACTGTGTTGAACCACAAGCTTGTTAGATCGTTCTTTGAAGAGCGAGCTCTCAAATTAGTGAACTTGGTCCATGATTATGGTTTCAGGTAAACCATACCTCGCAATCCAGGTATCCTATAACCTGGCAGCTACAGTTGGAGCTGCCATCTCATGTAGAGGAATTCCTTCTGGACATCGTGTTGCCCTGTCTATTATCGTTAACAGGTATCTGTGTCCTTGTGATGGTGGCAATGGGCCTACCAAGTCCATATGTACTGTTTTAAACCACTTTGTTTGTTTGAAAGGTTTTGAGGGGCGAGAGAGTGTGTTTTCCTACTTTGGACTTTTGACAGTTCAGGGAACTGCAAGCCCATTTGTTGCAGTCAGACTTCATTTGTGGCCATAACAACCTTGTCAAAATTATATTAGCACTACATTTTGGTCCAGCATTTGACAGATTATGTACACTGTTGAAGGCCAACTTGCGATATTTTACCGGTAGAAATGGCCTATTCCTACCTGTACTGATATCACATGTTAATAAAACATCAGTATCAGGAATTTTCAGCTGTCTCATTTTGAGAGTAGTATCATCGTTCGATAACAACTCTTGCAATTCTGCATCCTTAAGCTGTGCTTTAGCTATTTCAGCTTAAGACAATTGGACAGGAACCGAGATAGCTTCGATCCTACTTGGAGCATCAGCTTGAGTGTTAAGTTCTCCACTTATATATATATATTGGATGTCAGTAGTCAATTGACCAATATTTTCTAATTGTCGTGCTCTTCTCAAAGATGCTGGTTCTGCTTTTTGTGTGAAGGCATATGTTAGGGGTTTATGGTCAGTATATACAGAAAAACATCTACCCTCTAATTGTTGCCTGAAATGCTTCAACGCAGCAAAAATTCCGAGAAATTCCCTATTGTATGTGCTATAATTCTTTTCTGTTTTTGTGAGCTTCCTCGAGAAGAAAGCTAGCGGTAACTTTGTGTTGTCTTTATCCAGTTGGTACAAAATTGAACCAATAGCATAATCAGAAGCATCAGTACCCACGCATAACAGCAGACTTTCATCTGGATGAGCCAAGAGTTGCATTTTCCAGTGTATCTTTGATTTGTTCAAATTCCTGTTCGGCTTCTTCATTCCAGTCAAGTGGAGTTTTATTTTTCTTTTTACTTGTCTTAATTAGTGCGAACAGCTTACTTTGTTAGGCAGCTGCATTCTTAATGCAACATCTATAGAAATTCACCATTCCTAAGAAACGCCTAAGTTTGGCGACATTTGAAAGTTTCAGGAAATTCAGTATCAGCTCTACCTTGGTCTTCAGGGGGGAAATGTCTTCGCTCAAGAATTTGTATCTGAGAAAGTCAATTTCGGTCAGTGCATATAAGCTTTTACCTATGTTGATAGTAAGCCCGGAAACGTGTAAACGTTGTATGATGTCTCTTACATTCTCCTCGTGCTGTTTCACACCACCTTCAGAGCATATGCAAATGTCATCCACGTATGCATATACAAATGGCAATTCCATAAACAGTCCATTTATGAATATTTGGAAAGTTTGTGCCAACTAGGGAAGTCCAAATTGCATTCGAATGTATTCGAATAAACCAAAGAGGGTTATAACCCCTGTCTTTGGTACATCCTAGTCAGCCATAGGAATTTGGTGGATTGCCCAGTTGATGTCAATTTTTGTGAACATCATAATGATCAGTGTCATGTTTATAGGTACAGTGCCTGTGGATTCATGGTTGAGTGACTCCAGGATAGTCAGACAGGATCTGTAAGAGTTGTCCGTTGACTTTTGTACAGCTGGCTATATTTGTGTCCAGTCTGTAAGCTAGCGTTTTGCCATCCACAGAATTAGATTCACTATCGATCAGTTTGCCATTTCTCAGTTCAATGATCAGGCCAAAATATGCAAGAAAATCTGCACCCAGGATTGGGCTTGGAACATCAGCAACTGTGAAGGACCACGTCATGTTTTTCCCAAGTCTGATGTTTACTTTGCTGGTCTCAAGTCCGTAAGCTGGATGGTTTTAACCATTCACAGTATGGAGATAGTATTTTGGAGGGAATACTTTTTGAGTTTTGTTGACTGGCAATATGCTCAGGTTTGCACCCAAGTCAATTAAGTACCTTCTGTTCGTCCTGTCCTTTATGAACAGGCGGAATGAGTATTTTTCCGAGGGATCTTCGTCTGCATAGACGGCCAATCTGTCTAGTTTGACGCCTCCTTGGGATAAGATTTACCCCACCATTTGCATCTGTTATTGATTTTGGTGGCTTCTGCGCCAAACTGGTTGTGAAAAAAACAACTCTTATCATCCCAATTTCGAGACTGGTTTTTGGGAGATGATGTTTGAGGGGGAGTTGAACTCTGACCCCTTTTTTTGGAACTGCATCTTCAGTCTCTGGACCGGGACTGTCGTTTATTGCTATTGTTGTTGCTAATGTTTTGTTGTTTCTGCTTTTCGATCATTGTCGCCAGCTACTATTGGATTTCATTGAGCTTTGGCTTTTGTTCCATTTTACTTCATCAGTCAATTGAGCTTTTTAGGCTCGAAGTTAAGCGATCTCTCCAGTCTCTGCAGACACTGCATTTACCACAGGTTTGAACAGGTATATTCTAGCGTCTTGTCTGCTGATTTTGCAAGGAAGTCCTAGTCTGTGGATGTATTTATTACGGTCGAACCTATGGCTGCTAGGCACTGCACAACACTTTGGGGAAGTTGCTTGCAGAATTGATTGCCTATGACGCAAGGAGTTACGATATTGTCCGCCTTCTGTCTCAATTTTGCCATGGAGATTGAGGGTTTGTCATCCCCCATCTTCTTACGACCCATCACATCTTCAATGATTTGGTTCTTTGTCTTTCCAAATACATTCTTGATCTTCTTGATGAGCAAGGCATACTTGTCCTCTTCTGTCAAAGGGCATTCCATGATGTCCGGAATGTGGCGGATTATCTGCGGGGGCATGCCTCCACAGATGTGTAGATACCACTGGTTCAGAGTTATGTTCTCGGTCTTGAACCTGCCTACCAAGAGTATGAACCATAAATCTACTTCGTTTGGCAGAAATTCCGGGATCACTATCATTCGTCTATAGAAGCTAGGGCTTTGCCCTGGCTGTAACTGCAAAAGCTGCATAATTTGTGCGAAGACTTTGGGTGTCAGCTGTGGCTGACTACTACCTCCTTGCAATGGATGTGGGATTTCATTCCCATTTGGTGGCGGGACCATTGCCTTGTCTTTCTGATGACAAGCGTATTCTACAGAACTACTTTCTACCCTGCGGGGTGAAAACACTGGCTCTCGTGTTTGTAAGACAGGTGTTTTTGGGACAGAACTTTGGCTTAGAGTTCGACAACTTCTCAACGTTTTTTCTGCTAGTTGTTCTTTATTTATTGCAGTTCCCAGTTGTGCTAATTCTGGGTGTTGAGGACCTTCTTCCAAATTTGGTAAATTCTTGGAGTGTTGAGTCATAGTTGGGGGGTTGGAGGATGAGTCCAACCTTCTTCCTCCAGGTCTACTGTCTGGTTTCTCTTTGTTTATATATTTTAAAGAGAAGAGTGTAATTTCCCACTTCAGCAGACTCTACTTCAATGACCAAAAGGTGTCTTTGTCTGCAAAAAATATTTTTATTTGCTGAGCAAGTGAGTTTCTTGCCACTGCACCATGCCAAAATTTTTGTAAAAGCGCAACGAGCCTGAAGACACCTCACGACGTAGCCAAAAAATCACGTCAGGGTCACCACTGTGGAATACCTTGTCATGAGAGATATTCTCACCAGAGAAATTCTACAGAATTTAAGTGTGTTCAGCCACTTCTTACACAAGTACGGGTAAGCCAGTACCAGACCAAACACTGGCGATTTTAAAGCTGGTTCGGGCAGTTTATATACGGCTTATTTACACGCACCCATACATACGTACGTAAAGAAATACGTACGTAAAGAAATACGTACGTATGTGAAGGCGGCCAGGTCGCATCATCTACTACCGAGATAAGAGATGGCTGACCAGTTCGTATACGGGTTGTGATGTTATCGTATTATATCACGACTCGGTACTCGTACATTACCTGCATGTACTTGCAGGTAATTAAGATCGAACGTATTTATATGTTTTATGTCATGTAGACGAATAATTTTCCTGCACTTTGGGGCGGCAACTGTTGTCAAGGGGTCCGAGCCCCTTTTCCTCATACTGGTGAGTCCCCACAGTCTCTAACACAACGTTAATTGTTGTACAGCAGATAGTTCTTTTTCATCAACTCCCATAGTATGAATCCAACGATTATAACCGATTAACCAAAATAACATATTTTAATTATACTTTGATCAACTTCTTTTTCACCAATTCTTCTCATATAAAAATAGATAATAAGGAATTTACATTTTCCATATACATGTCCAACCCTTGAATGTTTTTTCAGTCATCTTCTTAATGTTCTTTTACATTAATTATATTATAGCTGCTTAAATGATTGGATAATGCGTTTTTCCCCCTGTAAATTTTAAATTCATTTTATTACAAACAAAACAATCATGATGTGTATAAGAACAAATATGGTCTAAGGTATTTTCATTGCGAACTAATTGCAGAGACGTATGAAATTCTTTGTCACAAACTACACATTTACTTTTATCAGATGTACCATCATCATCATCTACTTCCATGACTCTTCTTTTTTTTTTAACGCGATACATGTCCAACTTCTAGTTCAAATGCATGCTTATCAATAACCGATTTATTGTTATTATGAACAGGAGTATCTTCATTATTACTATTCACCATTGGTGTTGTTCTTGTGTTTAAAGATTGACTTTCATCTACATCATAATCAGGATCCAGCTGCACAGCATTAATTTCATGTTGTTTACTTACTTTTTAAATTATTCATAAGGCTGCTTGAGGGGCTAAAATTCCTATGACAAATTTTACATTAATACTTTGAAGGAAGTTCATTTTTAACTGTTTCAACAGAAAAAAATAACAGCAACAAAGTGTTTTAACTACAAAATACAATAACAATAACAGCAGCACTAATATTAAATGACTGACCATTGGGATGTTATATATGATCTTGCAGACTCTCCTCTACATGCCCTTCCAATATGCGTAAATTTGCAAGAAATAAGTTGAGTTAAAATAATAAGGAGCTTCCTATACTCATCTCCCTTATTTGCTTGTAATAGCCCTTTAATTAAATATTAACGCTTGAACACCATTATGATACAATGTTCAAATCCCAACAACTCAAAAAAACTTTTTCATATTTAATATTAACAAAATTCTCGATAAATAACAACAATAAAGTATCATCATTATCATCATTATCATCATTATCATCTTCAATGATGATGTCATAAGTCATTTCAAATTTTTATCATTGACAACAAAAACAATAACAACATCGTGTAAGAATTCATACATATGTATACATGTATATTTCATAGTGCAAAAACGTATGTCGGGTTATATTATTGATATATTATTCTGCCAATAACATATGTTGGGTACGAGAAAAAATAATAAATACAGCCTATTACTCATCTCGGGTATATGTAAAAATAAATGGAGAGGGCTGTAACTTATCTTAGGTCGACGAAAAAAAAATTACAACAGGGTGTAACTCATCTCGGGTACATGGAGAAACTCGTGAGTAGTAGGAAAATGTTTATTAATGTATGTCAGGTTTCAATGTTGAATGGAAAAACTTTACATAATTATGTTAATGGTAATTTTGATGTTCAACATCGAAACCTGTCGTACACTAATGAATATTCTCCCATTACTGCAATCTGTTTGTTTAATTATTCCAGAGCAACCATTATGAATATCAGACCAACGTCTTTCAGAGTAACTTCAATAGTAGGAAATTTTCCTTAATTGTATGTCAGGTTGAGGTCAACACACTGATTTACACATTTTTTTTATATATCACAAGTTAATTTCACCAGAAAGCCTATGTTTGACCATATTAGGCTTCTCTAGACCATATGTAAGGTAGGAAACGCAATATACAGTTTTTGATTTCTGTTGACTTATCATCTATCGTCAACCACTACCTCACATACAACCTTACATAACAATTGTTCTGGTATTGTTCTATTTCCATTGTCTTCATATCCTTCACGCAGGCTTTCTATTGTCCTTCTCTTCTATTGTCTATTTCTCAAATTTTTGCCAATCACGTATTTACAAAATTTCTCTCTTTCTCTCACTGGCTTCAAGATTTTTGATATTTTTATAAGTACAGAAATGACTCATCTACCTCACTCTGCACCATGCAAATAATTTTTCTAAATTTTTACCTAGTTCGTAATGATGATGTTCAGCACCCTCTGTCTGACATATTTATTAATTTGATATCTTCTACATCCAATTATTTTATTTACGTATTGAATTAACTTAAATTCTCATTAATTTTTTCTGCTGCTGGGATTTGAACCTGCGACATCCAGATGATATAACCTCAACGTAGATTACTGAACTATTCAAGAGACGATAATGTAGAAAACAAGAAGGTTAGTTTTAAATCGAAAGTGTTGATTTATTCCATTCAAATGCACACATGAAATTGTGTTTCCCATTGTTATAAGGAAGAATGCATTTTAATAAATGTTGAAATACTAAGGGATATAAATCCTGAGTTTAAAAACAATTGTGAGTTATTTAAGTTTTTGACATGTATCAGTATTGTCATTGAAGTAAGATTATTGTTTTCAAGTTTAAAAGAGAATGACCGAGCTAATAATATATTTGGAAAACCTTCGTAGGTTGTGTGAAAAAGTTACACAACAAATATCTGAAATTCAAGTGTATTTTTTTACCTCCAAATTCCTTTATGTTATTAATGAAAATTGAAACACTTCAAGCTGGTCATATAGTGTGCATGGAATTTATACATAAATTTGTTGAACTTGAATTATATTTAAAACAAAATGAAGAGTCCCATGCCAAGCACAAAGAAATGGAGAAAATGAAAGAAGAAGAAATAAACATTTCACTGGAGGGTTACGACACTGTGGTTACATGCTAATATGTTTCAATAGTTTTAATATAGGTAGTCAGTAAGTAGATGTAAAAATTGTTTATGAGTTTCAAATAAAAGAGTTTTTGCAATATAATATGTTCATTATTTATTTAGTTAATAGTTAATTTTTCAACAGATTTATTAATATTACAAGTATTATGAATTTCTGGTACAGATAAATTTTTGAAGAAAAATTTTCATAAAGAATTGTGAAAATATTTTCTCTGTATACAGTTTTTAGATATTCATAGTCTGGAGAGTGGGTAGCATAATCTAATAATGAATATTGAACTGTTTTCCAAGAAGGGAAAGTTATACCAGATGAAAAACAGATTATTACTTCACAACATGGGGCTGATATAAAACAACCCCATTCTATTTGATGAATATGTGTTGTTAGATAGTAGTTGCATTCATAGTAACTTTGATCATGAACTGTTTGTAATTGAGAATTGAATGTTTCATAGTTAATATTATGTAATTTACAGTTGTATTGAAGTGAAGTACCTTAATTAAAAATTCTCTTATATACCAGTTTTATGTTGAAAAATTATTAATACTTCTTCACTTAAAGGTTTATTTGAAAATAATATTTCATAAACGAGCATTGCATATGCATTTGTATTTTTTGGTATGTTTTTATTCATTTTAGCCATAATTTTTGAATTTGAAACTCCAGTTTTCAGTGATGTGTAACAATATTGTAGGTATATTACAAATAGAGGCCAAATATTTTTATAATCTTATTTCAAATAATGTGGATTTGGAAATGATTTTAGTCGCTGACCTTGATTGTAAGCAGATTCAAATTTTGAAAATTCTTCGTAGAAATAAGGGTAGTCTTTTGCTTCAAAGTCTGCATTACTGGAAGTACTGAGCATCTAGATAGGCTTTAATACCTCATAAGTTACAATGTTCCTAGGTAAACAATGATTAACCAATATAATTTTATACCTTTTTGAAAGCTCACGATAGCATATAATAGCATACGAGCACTCTTAACCATTTTAAGACTCCAATTAAAGTCAGTAGTTTTGGAGATGAGGAATATTTATACAGGTCTCATGGCTGGAATGAGAGTGATGTAGCAGTGTCATTTTTCAAAGAGATTAAATAGCAAACACATATTTGATAATTTACTATTATATATAGTAGATGCTACAAAACTGAAGTAAATGTTACAGTGACTTCTGTTTTTACTTTTTCTGTTTCTGGAATTACATTATATGTACAAAGATATTTTTATCATAAGTAGCTCTTTTTAAAACTAGCTCATGACCAACATGTAAAGTTGACTTTTTTTAATCTTTGAAAAATCCCAAAATCAAATGTAATGGAATGAGAACATGAATTTGTTCATTTGATGTTCACGTAATATACAATTAATAAATATTTGTTCCTTGTCTGTAACAGTGATTATAGTAATAAACATCATTATGAGAATTATATACTAATCCAATTAACATTTCTAAAGTTATTCCCACATTATTATTGCGTTCAATTTCTTCTCCATTTAACATGTATGATTCATTGTTGAAAAGATTTGATAAACCATAATAATCAATGTTATAGTATGCAGTATTGTAATTATATAGTTTTAATTCCATGAAAAGGGCTTGATCTGATGGAAATGTGTAGATATTATGCTGATCAACACTGATTCTCATTTCATCACTGTTTTCAAGGCCACTGGAAATATATGGGTACTGATGAAAAAAATTCACGTTAGTAATACCATCGTCCATGTTAATTTTTTCCAAATATGTCTAAACTAGGTATGTTAGTAGTGAGAGTCATAGTTAAATGAGTACTTTGTGTCCAATATTTTGTTAAAAGGCTTCATCTTTTGGTGTTATTTTCTCCGAAGTCCGCTGTTATTTAATACTTTTTTGTTTATGATTACTCTTTTTATGTATATATTAAAAGAAGTACTACTTTTCCTTGAATTACTTATAAATTACATCCATAATTGAAACATGGAAATGTAATATTTAGTAAAAAAGGTAATATTCTTTATTTTCCGATTTAATGTAAAGTAAAAGTGTGATATCATCTCCTAATAAATCTATAGGACTATTGTTTTGATCAGTAATTAGAATTTCAATGGATGAGATGTCTGGCTCTGTAACTGGTAAATCAATAATGTCTTGAGGATATTTAACAATTTTAAAACCAATTATTACATATAATTATTCATACTTTTACTAAATTTATTTGAATCCGACATATAATAAATAAAAATGTTGCAATTGTTTGCAATACAATTGAAAGTGTTATTAAAGCATTCCTCTATGGCGCACTTTAAAATATTCATTCTGATGAAGAAAATAATTTACAAATGTTGTTTACAAAGCTTAGTACCAAAATATCATATAAATTTTTATCAAACTTATACAGCAGTTAAAGCAAGTATAGTTGAAAGAGCTATTTGCACCTTAAAACAAAAACTTTTTCACTCATTCACTATTCAACAAAACCATAAGTGGTTCAACATTTTGCAAAAGATTACTGATGATTATAATAATTATATACATCGATCAATTAATATGAAACCTATAATTGTGACTAGTGAAAATGCAAAAAACATTAAATTATTTATGTTGAATCGGTTACAAAAAGATAAAATCAAAATAAATTAAATATTGAAGATCATGTGCGATTTTCAAAATATAAAAGTATTTTTTATAAAGGGTATATGACAAATTGGTCAACAGAAATTTTTCAAATAAAAAACATTTATATTGGAATTCCTTATACATATATGTTAGAAGAAGAAAGTGGGGAGGAGTAGTTGGGAAATTTTACTCTGAATAATTGCAAAAAGCGAACTTTCCTGATACATATCTACTGAAATAAATTATAAAAAAAGATAAATTGTGGGGACTCTCCTGTATGAGGTATAGAGGCTTGGACCCCTCGACGATAGTCGCCCCCAAAGGGCAAGCAAATTATTCATCTACGTGACATAAAACACACTGAAGTATATTCGATCGTAATTACCTGCAAATACATACAGGTGATGTACGAGTACCGTGTTGTGGCACAATAAGATAATATCACAACCTGTACACGAACCGGCCAACCATCTCTTATCTATGTAGGGGATGATGCAAACTGGCCACTCTCATAGATGTACATATTTTCTAACGTACGTGTCTTTGTGTGCGTGTAAATAAGCCGTATATAAACCGCCCAAACTGGCTCCAAAATTGACAGTGTTCACCTTGGTTTTGGCTTACCCATACTTATGTATGAAGTGGCTGAACACGCTTAAATTCTGTAGAATTTCCTTCTGGTGAGAATATCTCTCACAACAAGGTATTCCACAGTGGTGACCTCGATGTGATTTTTGACTACGTCCTACGGTGTCTTGAGGCGTGATGCGCTTTTTCTAAAATTTAGTGCATTACACTGGGGAGAAACTCGCTTGCTCGGCAAATATAAAAATTTTCTGCAGACTAAGACACCTTTGGTTGTTGAAGTAGAGTCTGCAGAAGTGGGAATTTATACCCATCTCTTTGAAATATATAAACAAAGAGAAACCAGACAGTAGACCTGGAGGAAGAAGGTTGGACTCATCCCCCAAACCACCGCCCCTTGACTTTGACTCGACACTCAGAGAATTTATCCGACACGGAGAACACCCAGAATTATCATGACTAAGGACTGCAGTAAACAAAGAAGAATAAGCAGTCAAAACATTGAGAAGTGGTCGAAGTTTAAGCCAAAGATCTGACAAAAAAACACCTGTCCTACAAACATGGGAACCAGTGTTTTCAAAAAGCAGGGAAGAAAGTAGTTTTGTGGAATACGCTTGTCATTAGAAAGACACAGCAATAGTCCCGCCACCAACTGGAAATGATAACCCACAACCATCACTGGGAGGTAGTAGTAAGCCACAGCTGACACCCAAAGTCTTGGCACAAATTATGCTGCTTTTGCAATTACAGACAGTGGAAAATCCCAACTTCTATAGAAGAAGGATAGAAATCACGGAATTTCTGCCTAATGAGGTAGACTTGTGGTTGACACTCTTGGAAAGAAGGTTCAAGAACGAGAACCTAACTCTGAACCAGCTGTATTTACACATCTGTGGAGGCATGCCACCACAGATAATCCGCCACATTCCGGATATTATGGAATGCCCTTTGACAGGAGAGGACAAATATGCCAGGTTTTTCAAGAAGATCAAGAACGTATTTGGAAAGACAAAGAACCAAATCATTGATGATGTGATGGGTGTGATGGGTGGTATGAAGATGGAGGATGACAAACCCTCAATCTTCAGTGGCAATTTTGAGAAAGAAGGCGGATAATATCATAGCCCCTTCCATCATAGGCAATCAATTCTGCAAACAACTTCCCCAAAGTGTTGTGCAGTGCCTAGCAGTCGTGGGTTTGACCGTAATAAATTCATCCACAGACTAGGACTTCCTTGCAAAATCAGCAGACAACGCGCTAGAATATACCAGGTCAAAGCCTGTGGTAAGTGCAGTGTCTGCAGAGAATGGAGAGATCGCTCTACTTTGAGCCCAAATAGCTCAGTTGACTGATGAAGTAAGAAGGAACAAAAGCCAGAACTCAATGAAATCCAACAGCAAACAGCAGCTGGCGACAAAGATCTAAGCCAAGAAATAACAACAACAATTGTAGCAGCAGCAGCAAAGGACGACAGTCCCAGTCCAGAGACCGTAGATCCAGTTCCAATAATAGGGGTCAGAGTTCAACTCCCCCACAAACATCGTCTCCCAAAAACCAGTCTCAAAATTTGGATGATAAGAGTTGTTTCTTTCAAAACTGGTAAATTCAATAACAGATGCAAATGGTGGGGTAAATCCTTTACCAAGGAGGCGTCAAACTAGAATGAGGGGCCATCTATATGGCCGAAGATCCCTCGGAAACACACTCATGCCATAAATGCCACCTGTTCATAAGGACAGGACTAATAGGAGACGGTACCAAATAGACTTGGGAGCTGATGTAGCATATTGCCAGTAAGTAAAAATCAAAAGGTACTTCCGCCGAAATACTATCTCCGTACTGTAAATATTCAATACCTTCCAGCTTACAGACTTGAGACCAGCAAAGTAGACATCGGACTTAAGAAAAACATGATGTGGTCCTTCACAGTTGCTGATGTTCCAAACCCCATCCTGGGTGCAGATTTTCTTGCATATTTTGGCCTGATCATTGATCTGAAAAATGGCAAACTGATCAATAGTGAATCTAATTCCGTGGATGGCAAAACGCTAGCTTACAGACTGGACACAAATATATCCAGCTGTACAAAAGTCGACGGACAACTCTTACGGATCCTGTCTGACCATCCTGGAGTCACTCAACCATCAATCCACAGGCACCATACCTATAAACATGACACTGATCATTATATAGATACTAAAGGACTGGCTTGCCATGTTAGAGCACGAAGGTTACTGCCTGACAAACTCAAAGCAGCATGGGAGTACTTCCATCGCATCATCGAGGAGGTTATATGTCGCCCCTCAAAAAGCTCTTGGAGCTCCCTTATCCACATGACCAAAAAAGCAAGCGGTGAGTGGCGAATTGTTGGAGACTACAGGGCCTTAAATGCCAAAACAGTTCCTGATCGCTACCCAGTCCCCAATATAATGAACTTCAAAGCAAATATGAAGGGTAAAAGATGTTCACAAAAATTGACATCAACTGGGCATTCAAACAAATTCCTATGACTGACCAGGACGTACCAAAGACAGCAGTTATAACCCCCTTTGGATTATTCGAATGCCGTTTGGACTTCGCAACTCAGCACAAACTTTCCAAAGATTCATCAATGGACTGTTTAGGGAATTTCCATTTGCATATGCATACTTGGATGACATTTGCATATGCTCTGAAGGCGGAGAGCAACTGCACGGGGAGGATGTAAGAGCCGTCATACAGCGTGTACATGCTACTGGGCTTGCTATCAACGTATGTAAAAGCTTATATGCACAAACTGAAATTGACTTTCTAGGCTACAAAGTCTCGACTGAAGGCACTCATCCCTGAAGACCAAGGTAGAGCCAATACTTAATTTCCCAAAACCTTCAAATGTCACCGAACTTAGGCGTTTCTTGGGGATAGTGAATTTCTAATGACGTTGCATGAAGAATGCAGCAGCCGAACAAAGTAAGCTGTTTGCACTAATTAAGACAAGTAAAAAGTAAGATAAGACTCCTCTCGACTGGAATGAAGAAGCCGAATAGGCCTTTGAGAAAATAAAAGATACACTGGCAAATGCAATGTAATTGGCTCATCCAGACAAAAGTCTTCCATTATGCGTGAGTACTGATACTTCAGATTTTGCTATTGGTGCAACTCTGTACCAACTTGATAAAGACAACAAGAAGTTACTGCTAGCTTTCTTCTCGAGGAAGCTCTCAAAAACAGAAAAGAACTATAGCACGTATGATAGGGAATTGCTCAAAATTTTTGCTGCGTTGAAGCATTTCAGGCACCATTAAGAGGGTAGATGTTTTTCTGTGTATACTGACCATAAACCCCTAACATATGCTATAACACAAAATGCAGAACCGGCATTGCCGAGAAGAGCACTACATTTAGACTGTATTGGTCAATTAACTACCGACATTCAGTATATAAGTGGAGAACTTAACACTCCAGCTGATGTCTTATGTAGGATCGAAGCTATCTCAGTTCCTGTCTAATTAACTTATGCTGAAATAGCTAAAGAACAGCTTAAGGATCCAGGATTTTAAGAGTTGTTATCAAACGATGGTACTACTCTCAAAATGAGAAAACAAAAAATTCCCGATACTGATTTTTTACTAACATGTGACATCAGTACAGGTAAGAAAAGGCCATTTCTACCGGTAAAATATCGCAGGTTGGCTTTCAACAGTGTACATAATCTGTCACATGCTGGACCAAAATGTAGTGCTAATTTAATTTCAGCAAGGTTTGTATGGCCACGAATGAAATCTGACTGCAACAAATGGGCTCACAGTTGCCTGAACTGTCAAGAATCCAAAGTAGGAAAACACACTCGCTCGCCCCTCAAATCCTTCAAACAAACTGAGCGGTTTAAAACATAACACATGGACTTGGTAGGCCCATTGCCACCATCACAAGGACACAGATACTTGTTAACGATAATAGACAGGGCAACACGATGTCCAGGAGCAATTCCTCTACATGAGATGGCAGCTCCAACTGTAGCTGCCAGGTTATACGATACCTGGATTGCGAGGTATGGTTTACCTGAAACCATAATCATGGACCAAGTTCACCAATTTGAGAGCTCGCTCTTCAAAGAACTATCTAACAAGCTTGTGGTTCAACACAGTCATACCATAGCTTACCATCCTCAAGCAAATTGCAAAATTGAGAGATAGCATAGAGCACTCAAAGCCTCTATCATGTCACATGATACAAAGAGATGGGTAGAAGTACTTCCTACCATCCTCTTAGGCCTTCAATCAGACCTACAAACGGATACAGGTTATTCTGCAGAGCAATTAGCGCTTGGCAAAGAGCTATGCCTTCCAGGGGACTTCTTCACAGAATCAAAGGAAGTTAGCCCGAGATAATGGTACAAAATATAAAAAACGATGACAATAATTTTCTGAAACAGGCAGCTCGTCAGGGCCAGCCAAAGATTTATGTCTTGAAACACTTGGCCAATACTTCACACATATCTGTTAGAGATGAGAAAATAAGATCTGCTCTTGAGAAACCATACGCCAGTCCTTAAAAAGTAGTATCACTAGATGAAAAGAACTTTGTGATACTAATAGCAGGCGAACCTCGAACAATTTCAATCGACAGATTGAAGCTTGCATATATAGTAAGCGATGATAAAAGAATAAAGAGGTTACCAAGGAAAGATTTAGAAAATATCCAGACAGAATCACAAACAAATACGGAAGAATCTGTTGAAAAATGTGAAACAAATAAGTCACAACAAATGAAAAGTCTGTGAAATTTTCAGTCGATGTTACCACAAAAACATTCGATCTGGAGGCCCCTATATGCCCACAAAAAAGAGGCATGCCTTAGGCAGTAAAAAATGTAAAAATTCTCATCCTTATCGCAAGTCTGAGAGGTTAATGCGAAGTAATACAAAATTTACTCCCGAGAAAGTAATATCCGGTACATAGAAATACACCCGCTAAAAAATAAGCGACGAAAATTGGAAGTCCATGAAACAAAAGAATCTCCGGAGATAAGCAAACGTAGGAATACAACAAAACGAAAAAGACAGGATTAAACAAATCCACTTGCGATATGGAAATAAACATTGCAACGTGAAATTATTATCAAACACTAAGATAATCTCAATGTTGTGACGTCACAAGTGGAGATTCCTTTGTAATAGAAATTCGAAAAATATATTCTCTAAGTTTATTTCGGGCATAACTTTTCTTAAACCAATCAGAACTTAACTGGAAAACTTGCATACGGCCGAGAATTTTAAGCGCTATCCCCTCTATCACTTGATAAGAAGATTCGAAAAAGGTAAAACGAAACTGTAATGGTAAACAAAAACTGAAGTAAATTAACACATTTTAGAACTGTCTTATAAAACAGAGGTGTTTTCTATACGATATTTTTGGTTCCTCTTCCTCTAAACACATATTCCTAAGTCTCTACCAACCACTTCCCATAAATCCGCCACCTCTCAGACTGTTAGGAAAACTGCTGAGCGTCTAAAAATTCAGCAGATTTCCAAGCAGAAAACAGGGCTGGAATGAATCGAAGAGGAACTGCTCATGGACACAGCTCCTCCCATAGACAATGTCTTAGCGGAGATAAGATCTCCGCTGCCTCCAATTATTTCTCCTAGTTGGTCCCAAAAGGAATCGACTCCAACCCCAGAACCCTCAAGACCAGATATGAAACAAGCAGAGGCCAAGGAGCCCATGAAATTCTTGTTTACAGCATAGAGGGCAGCAAACGAGAAGGCAAAGATAGCTACCAGGGCATTGCAGAATTTGAACTCTCCAATGCTAAGGAAGCCACAGTTCAAAAGTCCACTACCGCCTCACTCCCGTCATCATCACTACACCTACTCAAAAAGTCGACCACCGAGGCGTTGGGCACAGGACAGCTGGGCAAAATACCAGGCCCGAGTCGACGCTTGTAAGCAATCTTACGAGTGTGTTGAGGCCGCAGTAGGTAGCGCCCTGGCAAAATGGCCCGCACCTCCCCCCAGGCGTTGCGCATTTTTGCTCATTTTTGCGACGAAAAAACTGGGGGGAGTGGTTGTGGGGACTCACTTGTATGAGGTATAGGGGCTCGGACCCCTCAACAACAGTTGTCCCCAAAGGGCAGGCAAATTATTCGTCTACGTGACATAAAACGCACTGAAGTACGTTCGATCGTAATTACCTGCAAATACATGCAGGTAATGTACGAGTACTGAGTTTTGACACAATAAGATAATATCTCCAACCATACACAAACCGGCCAACCATCTCTTGTCTCTGTAGGGGATGATGCAAACTGGCCGCACGTACGTATTTTGTTATGTACGTGTCTTTGTGTGCGTGTAAATAAGCCGTATATAAACCGCCCGAACCGGCTCTAAAATCGCCAGTGTTCTTCAAGGTTTTGGCTTACCCATACTTATGTATGAAGTGGCTGAACAAGCTTAAATTCTGTAGAATTTCCTTCTGGTGAGAATATCTTTCACGACAAGGTATTCCACATAAATCAAAAGGAATTACGATTGTGAAATTTTTCAGATTTGATAATTTTGAAAAAAACCTCTAAATTTACAACCTAAAAAATTATAAATACAGTTTTTTGAAATTTTACTAATTATTATCGTATTTGCCCTATTTGCCCGAGTCACCACATCACATGGAGTAAATATTATTTTCAAACATTTAGGGCAATATAAAATGCATTATGTATATCGATATAATTTAAATATTGTTATTATTCTTTTAGAAGAGTTTCAACAACTTTTAGATAATATTGAAAAACATTCTAAAGAAAAAGAAAAATTATGGGCAATAATTAATAAAATTAGCGCAAATGTAGATAAATTACCCAGAATTTTAGCTAATTATGAAGAAAATAATAAAGTATTAAGAACAACACTTAATCAAGTCAAGCTTGATTTAGATAAGTTGATAAAACTTTTATCAAATTACGAAGAAGATTGTAAGAGAAAGGTTATATTATTAAAATCAATCGATCAACTTAATAAGGTATTGATTAAATACCAAACTTTTTTGAAAAATTTTTGGAAGCTTTAGAAGAGTCAAATAGGTTTAATGAGAAATAGTCAAATTTAGAAAAAAATTTATCATCGTTTATTGATAAACATAATTTTAACATTGAAGAAAATTTGCGAGAGTTAGAAACGAAGTTCGTCACAAATTTTGCGGGACACACAAAAATATTATACACGTGGTTAATCTAAGTAGCAATCATATTCTCGATGAAATACATAAAATGAGGCGTCGTTGAAGATTGTGTGTGGTGGTAGGAGAAATATTTATATATGACTTTTTATATACATATAATGAAACAAAATTAGTATTTAAGAAAGACGCCGTTCTTATTGTCTTCATCTTATAATTTCAATTCACAGTTGACATCATCATTGTCAAATGTTTTTATTGATATCAATTTATTTACTTCGAGACATTTTCAACCTGTACTCACATTTAGAAGATGTGAAGATGATTTTCTTATATTAAACTATAACTTATTTACCCGGTATATCAAAATGGTGTATGCATTTATTTCGTTTTTTAGTTTAGAAGAAAATTATTTACTCTTGCCGCAATAACCTACTCAAAATATTGGTAATATTATTCTCGAATTTGATATTCCATGATTAACATTATTTTATTAAAAATTCTGGTCAACATTTTAGTATCACTCGTGAAAAGTGGATATCACTTAATTCATGAGATGTTGAGCTGCATCTTCTCCCAAATAAACATGTGATTCAAATATTTTTTCATCTTCCTTGGTAAATACATAGTATTTATAGTCTACTTGTGGTGGAATTTTTACTATACTACTATAACAAATAGCCTCATGTTCTACCAACACTTCTGCTGTACTTTTTAATTGTCTCACATCACTATTTATAGTGCGTTGATTAAATATACGTCGTTCAGGCATTATATTTTGGGAAGTTGAAGGCATAGTAGGTATACTTCCAAAATTAGTGTAGGCACATAAAAAAATGTAATGATTCTTCATAACCTAATTTGAAAAATTAAAATTTTTCTCCTTCTTCAGCTAACACTTAATATGCAGGCTTCACTTCACTGTTATATCAATACTCTTTATGTTCACTTAATTCATCTGCACAATCAACTCCTCTGAAATTTGTTAAAAATCGTTTACAAAGTAAAACCTTTCAAGTATTCGACCCATATTGGTACTACACACTCATCAGTCACATAGTGAGCCAGTGGATTAAATTCCACAAACTACCTTGAACTACCTTTTTGCATTCATGGCTATATATTTTGTCTGCAGAACTAAATTAAATACTGAGCTAGGCTCCCAAACACTTCAACGAAGAACATGCTTTGCCTACTCTGGTGTTTGTGTGATGTTATGTATTATTCAACGCACACACCAACAATTAACATATTCACTATTCTCTTACATGCACACTTCCAAAAATTTGAATAATCAACCTTCAAATTACTTTACTATTCATATTTTCATTTAAAGGTTTTGTTTAAAAAGAGATATATCTGATGAACTTATATCAATTATTCCTTCTGCATCACTCACTGAACTCTTTGTCTTTATTCTTATTGTTAACTTAATAACTGTCATATTCTTTCAAAATAGTTGTTAGTCATTGTGGTGTTATGGTGAAATCTAATATGGATTTCAGTTTCTTTGATCCAGATATAACCAAATTGCTGGAAACATACCAGAAATATGCAACAAAAGTTAAATATTTATCCCATGATCACATGGAAGTAAAAATAGAATTTAGTAGTTATGAATTCGACAATCAAGTTGCAGAACTTTAGGCAACAACAAAATATCTGGAATACCTCATTGTGAAAAGCATCTACATGGAAAAACTTGTCGCTCCAAAAATACTTTTTTCAACTACTTATCTAGAGCCAACATGTGAATAAGATGCTCAAATGTAGGACGATGATGATGATCAACAGAATGAATTGTTAATTGTGGCTATAGAAAAAATCGATCAATTGCAAAAAAATCTATACAACTTGACACCTATGCATCATTTAACTTTCTGTTAATAAAAGTTGTGATTACCTCAGACCTTTGCCTTACCATGGAACAATATGAGGAAGTGGCATTTTTGCCTCAACCTTGAAATAACGAAAATGATTTCACCTTTTTAAGTGAATCAACGTACTGGCAATGACCAGGGGTGTGTGCCACATTATCATAATTTTATACAGTATATTCATAACCTGGATATGCCTTATTCTTCTCATTCCCTCAAAATTAAAAATTCTTTGCAAACTGGTTTTTTGTGTTAAATGAAATGAAATTCCCATTAAAACTTATATATAACAATAGTTCTGAAACAAATGTTATTCAACCAGTAGACTTGAATGCTATGATGGTTATCAAAAATTAAGAGAATTTATTTCATCTGCCAAAAGAACAAATGATAATGATTTTGATACTAGAGAAGTAAAACATCTAAGATATTAAAATTTTAACTAATTTGTTATAAATTGTATATAATAAAACTATTTCTTATGATTATTATGCTTCATTGCTTATGAGTGCTTTGCAATTCAATTGTTTCATCGTATATATGAAACAAAAAATATTGCACATCAAAAGAAGAAATATTCACTTTGTAAAAATAAAAAACACTTGAACCACAATGAAAATAACATGTAGAAAAACAATGCATGTAAAATGTTTTATGTTAAAACACTTGTCTACATATTAGAGGAAATATAAAAAAAAAACTGAATAGTATCCCAAAATAATTATACCCTGTTGAACTTCATCCAATAAAAAAATGAAAGAATAATAACTCTTCCTCAAACAAGAAAAAATATAAATGTGCAACGTATATTTTTCTCTATTTTTTAAATAAGATGAACATATTCGTTCACACAGTCTCGAATACCAAAAATGTAGGTATTCATTAATAATTAAAACTTCCTATAGTTCTTTGTAAACAACTAAATTACCCGTATTAGTTTTATGAATATAGATATAATGTCTGTATATTCATGACCTCATTTTGCCCTTCCCTCAAGTATATTGCGAGTCAACACATCCCTAAAATAACAAATCCTTACTTCACCTAGCGTATTCATCACTTTAACTTACATACCCATGACAGGTATATAAACCCTCAATTTGAAGGAATTGTTACACAGTGCTAAAAGTTAGCTTTCTAATAGACAGTCTTTGTCTAAAGGGTTTAATCCCAAATGTTCAACCTAGTCTATAGTGTTTGAAATATTAATTAATGTACTTGTGTCGTACAAATTATTATTTTATTAAAAGTGTTAAATCAATCTTGTGTTTGAAATATTATTAAAGTCTCTTAAATATGTTAAGGTTCACAATAGATGTGGATGATAAATTAATTATTTAAATTATTATAGAGATACTAATGCTTGTCCAGTGTTAAATATCTCGTGTATGATGAAACACTGAAAGCGGTTCTAACTTAGTACTTTACCACCTCTTCTGACCATTACAAATTACTCATAGGTTCATTGAATCAACTATTACATCCTATAAAAAAAAGTTTTTTCCTTCAGGCATAACACTAAGTTTCATCTGATGCATTCGAAAGAGAAGAAAGGAATAAGTTAAAACACTTTCGATTAATAACTAACATTCTTTTTTTTCTAAATTATCATCTCTTTCAGAGCTCAGTTGTCTATGTCACAGATTTTTTTACGTGGATGTCGCAGATTTGAATTTCAGCAGAGGCAGAAAATATAATGGAAATTTAAATTAATAAAGTAATCAGATACCAAAATAGATATGGTCGACAGAGAGTGATGAACATTGTCGTTACAGACTCAGTAAAAATTTAGAAAATTTTGTTGTACAGTGAGAGTGAGGAGGATGAGTAATTTCTGTAATTGTAAAAATTTCAAAATTTAGCACAGATGTCCCTCAAATGTACTTAGTTAAAATTTCAAATAATATAGGACGATGAATGAGGGGTGAGAGGATGAGAAAATTCTAGACTTGTAAAAATTTCAAAAAGTAGTTCTGATGTTAAGTTTTGTACTTGTAAAAATTTCAAAAATTTTGTAGAGGGAGAGAGAAATGTTGTAAATACGTACTTGGAAAAAATTTGAGAAAGAGACAATAGAAGAGATGGACAATAGAAAGAATGGCCAAATGATGCAAGGACAATAGTAATAGAATAATACCAGAGCAATAGTTGTGTAAAGTTGTATGTGAGGTAGTGGTCAACAATAGATGATAAGTCAATTGAAATCCAAAATTGTATATCAGGTTTCTTACCTGACATATGATCTAGGGAGAACTAATATGGTCAAATCTAGCCATGTGGTAAAACTGACTTTTGATGTATGGAAAATGTGCGTAGATCAGTTTGTTGACCTTAACCTGACTCACATTAAGACATTTTCCTGCTACTTCCATGATCAAAATCAAGTCTTCATTAAACAGACAGTCTACGAGTTTGAAACGTAATGTTAAATCTTTATTAAAGTATTAATTTTTCACATTGTATGATAGATTTTTATTAAAACAGTGGAATGTGGTCTAAACTGTTGTATTTGAGGTCAACTCTTTTTACCATCCTATGGATGTTTGCATTCATGTTATTCAACATGGTCCAATATGCCATGTGTTAAATATGTACTGCAAGGTGGTACTTTAGAAACCATTATTTCTTTAATTTCAAATTCTTTTAGTTTTTTAACCAATTTGACATACTCTCTGTCAAAGACTTCTATGTGAAACCCTCTGTTTGATGTTCCTCATAGCACAGTAAATAATTTCCTTTTTTATTAAACTTGAAATTTTATGAATTTTCTTGGCCTTCAATTACATACTGTTACCTGCTCAACAAAACCTATCATTAGTCTTGGAGCATTTTAAGGCATTATATTCGCTATAACTATCTTGGCAAATTTGGAGAGCTGATTTATCTCAAATTATCAAATAATCTTTTAACATCAAATAAAGCAGTTTGTGGTCATTGGCAGTGATAAGCCTTGGTTTGCAATCTCCATCTTCCAGCTGCTTCGTAAAGATGGAGTTTTCAGTTTTCCATTAATTTTGGGTTGCTGAACACATGGGTGAAAAACCTTCTTCTTCTTGTTCAGAACCACTTTCACTAGAACTAGTACCTGGGTCTTAATCAGTAGCGGGAACAAGTCTAGCTACCTTGGTTGAGGTTTGAAATACCTTTTTTTCTGTTTATGAATTCGAAGGAGCTGGTTTTGTCATTCGAGTTAGTTCAATATTCATATTTTGGTATGGTGCCAAAGTGAACCACTAATGTGCCTGATTAGGCATCTGGTTAATACAGGCATTGAGGGCAGTAAGAGTTCAGAAATTTTTTTTAAAACCTCACGTCTACATCCGATTGGCATGATTTTTTACTAAAACACTAATCATTGCTTCACCATGATAACTGCAACCTTTTAATCTGCATGCCCAGTGTTTGTAGAAATTATGGAAATTTTTGAACCCATTATTATGTTGTTCTAGGTTTTCAAATTTACGAACTGTTACAAATTTTGTTTTTCTAGTCTATTCTCTTTGAAGAAATATTTTTTTCAAGCCTTCGTAGCCCAATTCCGAATATTCAGTATAAATCTATTTACATTGAAATTGTATTACCTATTTGGTTCAAATCAAGTGCTTTTTGATAGTAATTGGTAACCACATAATTTTTTACTTTCTTCTTATATTGCTCGAAAATTTGTAATGGCGTTATTTTATCTTTTGAACTTTTCCATGGAGTTATACAGAAATTATTTTTCTTGTATTCACGGATCTCCTTTACTACGCCTGATTTATCTAGACGTTGATTACAACTAGCAGTTTGGGTAGATATTGAAGGCTGAATATTTGACTGTATATGTGTCGGTAAAACTGTTCTTATATTTTGCTGGACATCTGATATATCAGAAATAGGTTGAACTGTTTTTGTGTTACTTATCGGAGCCTTGGGAATATTACAATACTCGGAGTTCAGTAATTTTGTGGTATATTGAATATTACCCTACTCTCTGAAGTACTGATTCCATTTGTTACATTCGAAGTAATTGGTGAGACCTGCGAATGAAATACCAAGGATGAGTGTGGTAGCAGGATGCTAGTTAATAGATTTTGTAATACCGAGTTGATATTTTCAATTCCCAAGGTCATTGCCCTCATTTCTGCGACATTACCGGCTACTGTTTGAACTCCTATTTGAGTTCATCAATTGCTTTTTTTGTAGCGGCGGATTCTTGTTCTAATACTACAACTGCATTTTCATTTACTAATGCCCTTGCTGTTAGTTTTGAAAAAGAAGACACAATTGTAGATAGTTTGGCATTTAGCATTTCCACGGAGTCCTCTGAATTTCTGTCTTTTTATTTATTATTTAAAACTCTGATAATTTCTGGTAGATGGCTTGAAAATCTACATCCTGGTGTTGAAATATTTTTTGTAATACTTCAAGATCGATTTATGTTTTGAATGTCTTACAACTTATATACCCAGGGTGCATAAACTTTAGCTGTAACCACTTGTTGATTCACCGTTGTTATTTCTGATGGAATTTCCTCTATCTCTGTATCAATTAAAATTGCATCAGGATCACGGTTCAAATTTTGAACTGTATCAAGAACTGCATCTGAGTTTTGTCTTGTGATCGTAACTCGTCTGGTTGTCATTGGCATTATTGCTGGTTTTTCCATAGAAAAGTTTTTAGACTCAGACTGCACTAAGGTTTGTTTTCTATTTGGAAAGTTTGCTGGAAGGACAGCCCTAACTTTGTAGTTTAATTCTAAAATATTTTTTAGACTACACTCCCTTTTCTCATGATCACTCATATACAGAGTTAAAATCCTTAAGATTTAGGTCAACCAGAGCAATATCAGTTTTCTTTGTACGGCAGCTGGAGTTTAAGATACTAATTAATGGAAAATTAACGAGTCTAAACATTTTTTCTTTCTTATTTTTGGAAATATTGGGGGCTCGTCGGTTGTATAGGCGCATAGTAATAACCACTAGGCTGTAATGTTCCACACAGTTGGTAGGTCTATGAATATTATTACTATTGAAAATACGTTGAGATGATGAAACACCCATGGAAATTTTTTAAAGAAAATAATTATTTTAATTTTTGTTAAAAAACAATTTTTTATTATCCAAGATGAATCTTTTTGAATCAATAAGCTGAATAGTGGGAACGTAATTTTAAACTTTATTTTTATTATGATGAACAAATTAAAAAGGTCCATATGAACAGTTTATGTATAATTAAAACTTCTGGAAATTATAGATGGGGTTTTGAACTGAGTGTTGTTTAAGATGTTGAATTAAAGTAGCCTTGATTCCAATATCTATTCTTTTGATTAATAAATCCAATCCACGGATAAAGGTGTGATATAAAAATCTGAGTGAAGGGATAATTGTTCGATTAATTTGACTCAGTTGTAGTCTAAACAAAATCTGAGGTACATTACATGGTCAAATCCTCTTTGGGAGCCAGTTTTTATCAAATTATGCGTAGAATATTATAATTATCTATATTTCAATGAGTTGGATTTATTCATTACTTATTTTGTGTAGTTTGTTTGGGTAGCCCTACTGAAATAATATCAGTTTTGACTTTATCTACATAACTGAACCATTATATTATGTCCTATTATATTATCATGAAGTAGTTTGATATTATTTTCTACTCAGAGTTTAGCGTACTTTAAAAATAGCACACATGGTTTCATATTATCTCTAATGCCTACATCACTCTCGATTTTCTGATATAATTATTTTCATTAATTTGGGGACATTTTGGGTTGCAGAAACCGGATTGGGACTTTAAATCCAGGAAAAATACTCACCATATGTTTGTCAATTTTTACGGAAAAAATATTCTTGGACGAAGGTTTTGAAATTAATGAAGAACTGATGCGCTACTATCATCTGAATTTAGAAAAAAATTCCGTGCTCACATGTGAAAACTATCCAATGTTTCAGAAGCACCAGCAAAACATGTATCCCTGTAGAGTAAAACCTACTGCTGAAACATTACCTAATTATGAAAAGTATTATATATCCAGTGGACGTCGAATAAATTCCATATTTGTTTATAAGGTTCCTAATCAAGAATATGGCAGATTTATCCCTGTATATCTTATAGAGAACTTTGACTTCTATAATTTGAAATCATCAATTTCAAGTTAATACCTATATTATATATTATACCTAAAAAAAAATACCACAAATTCCTTGATTGATTCTCTTGGTTAAGTTAACTATGAATATAATATAATTTATCTGGTTACTATTATTGTTTTTCATTAATTTCAACCAACTATTGTTAGTGAGGGTGGTAAGTAATGGTCTTGAAACTAAGTACCTATAAAGAATACCTAACTGTACACTTAGGTTGGTATTCACAGATGACACTTAGTGTTCACTTACATAAGGATCCAATTAAAACCTGCATTTCTCAGCTATATTTCTTGAAAAAACTATTGGTTTTTTGCAGCTTTGCTATAGTTTATCTCAAGGAAAGTTCGTTTCTCACCATTCTCAGCTAAACAATTTTTTTTACAGCTTTACATTAGTTTAAATATAGACCCTTACGTAAATGAACCTTAAGTGTCATCTATAAATACCAGCCTTAATATAAAAGATGTGGTTGAATGAAATGAAATCTTTGAAGATTTCTCTATCAATCAACATTTACAAAAAAAATAGCACAATCCAAATAAGAAAATGAAAATATATTTTAATTCTCAGTCCAAAATGCAATAGATATGCCACTATATACCTACCAATTATAAAATTTATAATTATCATCAGAAAACAATATTAGGTAACACTATTACACCAGAACTACTTGACTGATTTTTAAGAGATTTTCAAGAATTACTTGACGTGTTATCTCAAAGAAAGTTTATAGAATAATATGTAAATTAATTAAATAATGTCATTATATATAAGAGATGTGTATATTTTTCCATCAAATTCTAAAATAAGTCTTTTTTAATATACCTCGGCATTTACTAATTTGAGGTCAAATGCAATAATGAAATTAGTCATTATTTATAATGTGCACATTACTCTCTGACATTATCTATAATTACTTACCTGTATAATTTCGGTATGTCGGGTAGGCCATTTTGGCAATCTTCCTACAGTCCCATCATTATTTTAAGTCAAAAATCCTACAAGACCATGGACTTTGGCAAACACATTTATACAGAATAGGGGCCATGGAAATACCACTGCCTGACTGTATGAAACTGAGAGGTGTCCTTTGAATTTGAAATTTAAACAATGTATTGCTAATGATTTTTATGCCCATAAACCATAAGGTCAGTTATTTTCCATGGAATTGACATACCATTGTGAATACTTCAACTTAATATTATTGAAAATGCCATTGAATTTAACCCATTTGCCCAATTAAAATAGTCGACACATGATTATAGAAAAGATCATGTTTAATATTCAATCAAAAACACATACAGAAAACATAATATTATAAAAGGTAGTTATTCCAAGGATGATACAAAACAGAGTGAACAGAGAATAAAAATATAATAAAGATTTAGTATGAAAAATTCAGACTGTCTGTTAAATATAGAAAGAGTGGTGGTAACAAAAACTGGTTTTTAGAAACACATTGGACATCTTACCTATGACGTATCCATAGAATTCTCAAATAAGATAATTTGCTATATTCGTCTTTTGATGAATAGAGGGCCTTATCTGGCGTTCTTTCCCCATATCTAAGTTCGTTTTTGCTCGTAGCTTGGCCTATTGTCAAGTTACTATCGAAAATTAAATTAGATATAAGTGATTTCTCCTTCTCTCACGAGTTTGCTGGTTAGCTCTAGCCTTTTGAGATTGGAAGAAATCTCTCCATTTGGAACTCTTGTCCGTTCAAGTCCAATATATTTTTTAATGTCTTCATGAAATATTTTATTCTTTTTATTCTGATTTTGTACTTAGAAAAATTTTCGATCGATGTATGAATTCACCTACAATTCTACCTTGTGTTTCTCGTAATATGTCTCGTTTTTACTTTTATAATATCTTTCATCTTACGTGAACATATTGTTGTATTGAAAAAGGTATATGTTTCTTTTTTAATATAGTTGGTATTTTGTTTTCGACTCGTTGATTTTTTTTCTTAAGAATGTCCGGCTAATGAGGTCAAGTGACGTGGAGAAATGGTATAAACGCAATGGGTGAATTTTCTAGGGGAAATTAGAGAAAATGGGGTAAAATTTAAAATGATGTTGGCCATATTTTTCAACCTTCAGTAAACCTTTTTTAAAATGTAATATTACACGAGTTCGGTGAGAACAAACCCTGGGTCTTCCCTTCCGGTTTTTCTCCCCCACAGTGAATTTTGGAATTTCTCACTGTGGGTTATTATCAATTTGATACTCAAAATTTCCGCTTGTTTTTTGTTTTAATCTTTTATTTCGACAACTTTTCAATTTCACATAATCATTCTATCATCGGTAAAACATCTATGTCTTCAATGTTTTCATCTTCAGATATCATGTGTATGGTATCCCGTTACGTACTCTGTGAATCAATTCAGGTAAGTGATTGGTTGAAAACTTGTAGGAGCTGACAAAAACCAAAATTTTTGTAAATAGGTGAAAACCGATTTGGCATACCACATTTTTTTCCAATCTTTCACTTCAACTGTTGATAATGATCTTAGTCGCATTGATACGAATATCTACACCCTTCTTATTATTTGTCTTAAACTTCACACATTTCACTCTTCTCTGTCTCTTCTTTTATCCTAACGTAAATTTTAAACTTGCTTGATTTCTCGCTTGTTCACTGTATATTGGCGAACTACTAAGTTATTGGAACTTAGAAGCTTGATTCCACGAGTTTCACACTTTTGATCACTAAATTCATTTTTTTTCATAATCTTTGTTAAACTCTATCTTTTGGTAACGTAATTTTGATTTCATATTCATTACTACCATAATCTATCTTTCTTGTTCTAAAAATCACTTTTCTATCTATCATCTACTTTCTACTTTTCTATTATGTTTTATTTTATTTTTACTTTCGTCATACTTTTCACACTCGTTCATAATCTTTTCTTCACACCTCACTTCTCCCACCTCACCTCACTCTACTTTGGTTTTATCTCAAATTCCAAATTTGGCGCCCGAACAGGGACCCATGTATGCACAGATTTTAAGGTTTATGTTTTTTAATACACTCAAAATTCAACTCATCACACTATCTTGTTAAACTCCCCACGTGATGAGTCCTATTAAAATTCGCTGAACTTTTAAAATGGTTCAGCACCCCTTTATGTCCGCTTTCTCTTTTAACGTAACGTTATTAATATGTAGTTGCATTGTTAAATGTTAAAGTAGTGCTTTGTGTTTCTTGTTTCTAACTGGTTGTGTCGAAACGTGGAAATTTTGTCTACCACGTTTTCGATATTTGTTAACCTTGTTAGTAACTGTATTCATAAACACGCCCCGCTGGTCTTGGCTATAAGTTGTTGATTAATGATACGTTGGGTAAAATTGTCAATATCTTGTCAAACTGGTATATGAACTTTATGAACTTTATATGAACTCCATTTTGTACACTTTGTGCACCGTACAAATTGGATGGCGCCCGAACCTATCCAGGTTATGGACTTTCACATGTTTGATGAAGGATCTGTCCCCCTTCATCTTCATGTTTTGTTTGTGTGAATTAATTGGATTAGCTACCCTTTTTATTTACATTATGACCGAGGTTTGCTATTATTTGATCTATAAAATAGTACAATCTCATTTTGTCTTGCCCAATTGTCATTTTTGTTTTCCCCAAGATTTTCTCCAGTCTTGAAACCCCATGTATTTTACCATTAATCCACCCGCTGACCATATGAGACCGTCTGTTCTTATTTGGAACTTTGTTGTGTTACTTAACGTAATATCTGATTTTGTTTTGTGCATTGTGCACTACCTTATGAACTTTATGAACTTTTATGAACTTTATGAACTTTATATGAACTTTATAAGTTTTGTCTTGTGCACTACATTCTGATCGTCTTATACGATTTTTGTCCGTTGGTTTTTCCAACAATTAACGTAAATTCCCCAATTAGGAATTAACGTAAAACCTGTTCTACTTAACAACCCTGAATTTTGTTCATTTTATGAACATTGAAGTAGTTTTAGGAGGTAGGCTCTCTAAGAGCAATATAATATTGTGTGTCCTAACTTTTTCGTCAAATAAAAATAAAAATTAGATAACTTGTTTCTAATTAAAATTTTGAATCTTCCCTTAAGACGAAGAAATTATTTCAATCGCGTATATTCTTTCAAAAAATACCCGTCATTACGAAACAATGTAAACGAATATACACCAACAAAATACCAGTGTCGCGTATCCTTAAGATACTTCCTACATTGCGTTTCTTTGTAGGCTTTACTCTACGTAGATATCTGAGAAATTTCGTGTGTTCTTTTTCAACCTCTTTTGTACGAATCACCATTCTTGATTTTCTCCTCTCACGATCACTCACAAACTCACCAGTCTTCTCTAACATGACTTCTATTGACGAAGTAGGTGTCAAAGCGAATGAAAAAGAGAGTGTGTTCGAATACCAAGGTAAACTCTACGACCTTGAACAAACCTTAGCCCTGAATGGTGACGAAGAAGAATTAGGTTACGAAGTTATTTCAAAACAAACTTTGTTCACGGAAAAGAATTGGAATTACGTCGAACTCGTAGATGTATCTATTTGTTAGATGAAGAAGGAAATTGGATGAAAATGGCTAATGCCATAGAAACCCAATTACCCCCACCTGAACCCATCGAAAAACAGATAGAGGCTCATACCAGTCAACTACGTAACCTAAATTCTCGCCTGAAAAAACTGGAGTCTATACCCAAACATATTAATGACTTAGGAGAAGATATCCAACTAATGGGTGAAGATACCGAAAATATGCGAAAGGATGTAAGAAGTGTAAAAGACAGTATGGATGAATTACAAATCCATAATGAATCATTAAAAGCAATGATCGAACATAATGACTCAGTCATAGGTTCAGTCAAAAAAGAGGTGCAAAATTTTGATAGACGCCTATGGAGAATTGAAGATACTCTTCAATTAATCCTTCGTAATCTGCCTCAACCACTAGAACCGCCTGCTTTTCCAAACACATCTCCTTTAGTAGCAGTAAAATCACCGAATGAAGATAAACTAAATTATCGTCGATATCAGAAGGTGAAAGAGAGAGAACAACGAGAGAAAGAACTCTTACTCCTAGATAACAGAAAGAGAAGTACTGACCAAAAACCAACCAGTACACCTAGGGAGCAACAAAACCCTAGACAGTCTATCCCTAATAAGGATAGGACATATGTAAGAAATATTCACACACCAACTGATGAAACTTATGTCTCTGGTAGTGACTCGGTTTCTCATCGTTATACTTCTGATGAAGAACAAAGCAGTGGAGACTCGGATTATAGCCATGATTCCCGAAAAACAAAATCAAAGGGAAATGTCAATACTCGTCCCTATAATCATCCTCCTCCAAACTACACTACTAACCGCACTTATAATTCTGGTGCAAACAAAGCCCTGCAACGGGTGCAGGAAAAAGCATGCAAGGTTGACCCCTACAGAGGTCCCAAAAACGATGACCGTTCACGCCTCCAATTCCTGAAGGAGTTTAAAGAAAGAGTTGTCAAACACGTCCCCGATGACAAAAAAGCAGGAGAACTCTTCTATCAATTAATTTTCGAATCCGACTGGTGTTGCACTTGGCGACATGAGTTAAAGAAAACAATGGGTTATGAAAAAATGAAAGAAAGATTCCTGGAACGCGAATGGAACACCGGTGTACGAGATATGTTTTACTTTCAGTTTAAATCCTCTTCACTAAGGTCTTCTGAATTTACAAACTTCAGAGCGTACTTTGACCAATGGAGAGGTAGATTAGCCGGTATTCATGTGAATACCAACCACTTGATTGAACATTTCCGCAAAAATATGCCGTGTGAGTTAAGGTCAAAAATTGATGCTAAAAAATTAAAAAAACTTTCGCAATTTAGCAAAGTTTTGGACCGAATCCCTATGGATGACATGGAATGGGTTACCCAGTCAAACATGGAGAGTGTCGAAGAACGCAAAAAGGCAGTTTCCCGTTACATGGATTGTAAAAAACCAGGTGCTAAAGTAGAACCTAAAAAGGAAACAACCCAAGAGACACCAAAACCAAGTAACCCTTTCGGAAAATTCCGCTTCAACAGATTGAACCTGTTGGCTTCATTATCTATAAATGAAACCGTCAGAAATCCTGAAGAAAACACAGTTGAAGACAAGGCCCTAACCCAGTCAAACTGTGAAACACAGGAAAACTAGTCACTCCATCTTTAACTAGCGACAAGGAGATGGAGGAGAATTGCGAGTCGCTAACCACCGCAATATCTGTAGAACAGAAAAGTATACCTATACCCATCAAATTTATTGGAAACAACCTCATTCCAATGTACTTTTCCTATAAAGATCACATTGTAATAGGTGATAAAATCGCAGTGAATATACTTCACAAAAACCTCTCGAACACGAACATCACAAAATGTTCGCTACTGTCTGATATTTTCTGTAGAACAGGAAACACTACGAGTCTGATAATCGACCATATGATTAAATTTCCGAAATCAGCCACGAAAGTTATCATAATACTCGGTTTTGAGGAACACTTGTCATCTGGTTTCCACCCCGAAAAATTCTTGAATAACTATGACCAGATTGTTCTGAAACTAAAAGAACTTCGAGTGGTAAACATCATCGGCAGTAAAATTCTTCCTAAAAAAGAACATCAAGAAGCAAGAACCTATTGGAGAGATTTAAATCGTTTGAACTCCAATATTCACAAACTCTGCCGAGCCCGTGAAATTAATTATGTTAACCTCGATCAGGTGGTCTTAGATTTAGACAAAGATGCACCTTATGATGCAGGTGAATATTATTACACCAAAGACAAGAAACCCAGGTTCAGACAGAGGAATAAACTGTACAAAAGTGAAACTGAGTTCACTGATGACGCTTACGAGTTGATGGAGAAGAAAATCTCATGGGTAATTGACAAAGGTATGATTGAATTAACCGGCAAAATTCCTAAACCTACAGAGAAAAAAGACTACAACAGTAAAACTGAAGAAAAAGAAGAAAAAGCTATCTCCTTCGAAGTAGAAATTCTGAAAAACTTACGAACAAAACCAATTAAGACCTGCAGCACAGCTATTGAAGGTTTTGGGCAAGTAGATGATTACGAAGACGTCGATGCGGATAAATAAATTGTCCAAATCCAGATTCCAAACTATCATCTGGCACCCTACGTCTCACTAGTCTTCAATAACTTTGTACTAGCAGCACTCATTGATACGGGAAGTCCTTATAACTTCGTAAGCAATGAACTCTACAAAAGAATTATCGGAAATGCTGATCCTTCCGAAATAAAAGAAATAGCAGCCCGTAGTATCCTAATTAATGGTGTACTTGGTAAACTAGCAGCTATAGTGAAACACAACATCAATGCCACTATAAGCTTATTAGATCGTAGCTTAGATAAAGTACCACTTTGGACTACTTTTAGAGTCATAGATGGCTTCAATACACCACTCATAATTGGACGTGAATTCTTAGAAATCTACAGTGCCAAAATTGGTCTCGGAACACGTCGAGGCATGTACCTACTACTAGAGGGAGAGAAAAGGAAAGTCAAGCTATTTTGCTACAAAGAAATCCACTCTCTCGTAGATAGTGGTAAACTTCCCGACCCCTTAGACTTGTTAAAAGGCTGTAAAGTTTCTTTCATAGACATCGTTGCAGTTATTGAGTCACAATTTGAAAATGTGTTACCATCTATCGACAAAGACCCTGAAAGTGATGATGAAGAATACATCACTGATCACGAAGAAAAACCTTTGGATCTTAGAACTACAGTAAATCTTGTAGAAGAAACACAAGAAAATATAGAAGGTCCTTCACCAAGGTTAAAAGACTTAATGAACCAATATAAAGATGTGTTAACCAAAAAAACTCGGTAAATGTAAAATTTACAAACATCAGATTTGCATTAAACCATCCTACAAACCACACATGTGCAAGAATTATCCGCTGCCCTTGAACAAACGAGAAGCGATACGTCCTAAAATCAGATACTGGTTAGAAACAGGCGTAATACAAAAATCAAACTCGAGATTCAGGGTACCACTAGTAGCAGCACCGAAAGGCAATGGTACATTACGGGCATGTGGAGACTTGAGATTCCTAAATAAATATATGGAAGTCAGAGGAGATCTCGTACCAAACATCGAAAATATGAAAAAAATGTTTGGGAAAGCGAAATTCTTCACAGTAGTTGATGTAAACGAATCTTTCACCCAAATTGAACTTACAGAAGATTCAAGACAATACACAGCATTCACGTTTGATGGCGTCCCGTACGAGTTCACACGAGTGCCATATGGAACGAAAGACTCCATGCAAGCTTTTCTCGCTGCAAGTCGTATGACACTTGAAGGAACAGAAGACTTCGTCGCTGCCTATGTAGATGACTTATTGATATTTAGTGAAACAAAAGAAGATCAATATAAACACCTTGGAATTGTCCTCCAAAAATTACGAGAAGTAGGAATAACCTTGAATCCTGACAAATGCCGTTTCTTCCAGAAAACAGTATATTTTCTTGGATATGAACTCAGTGAAACCGGTATCAGGCCTACACCGTCTAAAACAAAACCAATAGACGAATTTCCTACACCACGTTGCAAAAAAGACGTCCAATCATTCCTTGGACTAGTCAATTACTATCGTTCTCATATACCAAATATCGCACATATTGGAGAACCTCTATACAGATTATGTGGGAACATTCCATTCCGATGGGAAGATGAACAAGAAAATTCCTTCCTCAAATTGAAAGAAGAAGTGTCAAGGCTCCTTTCACTATCCCACCCTGACTTCGACCATGTATTCTATGTGATGACCGACGCATCCGGATACAGGATGGGGGGATATGTCTACCAAATAGACGACAATAACCAGTCTCACATAGTCCCCATGGTTAGCCGTCTATTTCAAGCAGCCGAAACTCATTACTTCACCTATGAAAAGGAACTCTTAGCTATAATTTACACGTTAAAAAAGTGCAAATATTTTTTGAGCGGATTTGAAATAATAATCTATACGGACCACCAAGCTCTAAGGATGCTAAGAAACGACAAAATGAATGCGTCGGATCGCATAATCTGTTGGCTGATAACGCTCGAAGAGTACAACATCTTAGTCATAAACTATGTAAAAGGCTCTGAAAACACCATAGCTGATATCCTTTCAAGATATCATAGATCAGCTATAATACGAGATCCAGACTTTACTGTCCCCTTATCCTCCATTCCTGCACCAGAAATCTTGTGCTCGAACGTGTCAATTATCACCCAAAATCCAAACACTATTGTAAAGAAGCAATTTCTTCAACAACTGAGAAATATACAAGAATTACAACGAGATGACCCTGAGATTCAACTCGCTTTCTTGTTGTAGAAAAACAGTCGTGTAACTTTACAAGATGGGATTTATAAACTGAAAAATCGAGATGGTATACTCCGAACATATCTACCTCTCAAAATGCGAAAAACTTGCATATAATTCTATCACGAAGACGCAGTACATCCAGGTATTAATAAAACAGTATTAATAATTCACTAATTCGTAGACTGGCCTGGTTGTAAGTCTGACATCATTGATTACGTAAAACAATGTGAAACTTGTATCACTTGTAAAAGAAGAAAATCAATGCCATACGGTGATATGAAAAATGTAATCGCAGAAAATAAAAATGACCTAATCTCAATCGACTATTATGGTCCTTTACCTAGAAGTAGAGGAAACGTTGAAAAACTACTCGTAGTTTTGGACGTATTCACAAAATATGTAAAACTTTACCCTGTGAAGAAATCTAGTACTTCATCGTCTATAGATCGACTCACAAAACACTTTGAGAAATATGGTAAACCAAAAGTAATTCTGAGCGACAACGGCACGCAATTCCAAAATGATCAATGGATTAATCATTGGAACAAACTAGGCGTTCAGACTCGTTTTACTAGCGTTTACCGACCAGCCTCAAATCCTACCAAACGAGTGATGCAGTCCATTTCTGAAGCAATCAGAATGAATGTAGAAGACAAAACTCACGGTAAATGGGCAATGATTCTGCCCGAAATAGAGAAAAAAATAAACTGGACCGAACACATAGTAACAGGTGTTCCTCCTATAATACTCCATAAGAAATATCGTCAAACAATCGAGGGAAATCAAAAATACGAAATAATCCCTGACGATGAATATGAAAAAATAGTAAAACAAGTAAGAGTAAGAATAAAGAAAAAACTCGAAGAACGCCGTAAACAATTCCAAAGAACACACCCAAAACCTGTAGAGTTAAAAACCGGTGAAATTGTTTACGTAAAAACTCATCCTCTTAGTAATAAAGAAAAAAAATTTACTAAGAAATTTGCGAGACTCTTTAAAGGTCCTTACGTCGTAATCCAACAAGAAGGATGTAATCGCTACCTGCTAGAACATCTCTCTTCTGGAGAACAAGAATCGCAACACATAAACAATTTAAAATACTAGTTTCGACTAGTCAAAATTTGATGACAAACCTCCGGGTGAATTTAGTAAGTCGGAGGTAAGTCGCTCTTTTGTACTTTCGGACTTTTTGAAAATCAAATTGTTAAATAAGATCTTACGATTGTAAACCTCGTTATGTAAAAAACAAAAGCAAAAGATAAAATACAGAAAGACGGGCCCGGCAATATAAGATCCATTTGATTATCGGACAATAAAGCCCCATAAAAGACCGAAATAAATAAAATACAAAAAAAATTATATCTCTACCTAAAATTCATTATAAAAGAAAAAATAATCGAGAAAAAATAGATATATGAAAAAAAAAAAAAAGTAAAAAGAAATAAAAATACGAAAAGAAAAAGAAAGACATGACGATGGGTATTTTCCTACAAAATTGTAAGCGAACTCTTTCAATTGAATTGAATAGACGAAGATAATAGCTCTCGACTTTGTACTCTTACGCTTTAACTAGTTTGAACCAGCTACGTCGATAACAGAAGCCTTCTATTCAAATACATTCGCACAATTATACGCTGGAAACAACCTTCATAAATATATGCATTTTCGTCTTCTTCTTTCACCTCTTATTCGCATACCCTTGCAATACTAATTTGCAACCGATTCGTACAATGTTGACAGAAAAAGATTCGTTTTAACAAACTATCTAGTCTCAACTGGTACGTCTTCTAATCTTAGTTACGTTTTAAACTCCGAGCACGCAGTATCTTGCGCGTCCTACTCGTGTTGATTATCTTAATTTAATTAATATTTTATGATAAAACGTATGTTTCTATTTTATTTTTATCTAGTCATTTTGTGTATTTTGTTCTTTTTTAATATATTTTGTGTTCCTTGTGTGCTTAATTGCACAAGCAAATTATACTCAACGAAAATGTAAGTAACTACAATTACCATTTATTTTCGTGCGTACTCGTGTCTAGATTTTCTCGTGTACTTTCGATCTCGATTTTTCAATCAAAATTTTAGGGAAACCGGATCGTTTTGTAAAATTCTTAATTATTTTATAAAAACAATTTAGGGACCCGAACGAGAAAGAAATCTTTATAACAAACGTACGTGTGATCGACTCGACCTTCAACCGGCTAGCCCGCATGCTCACGGAAGTGGCACACGGCTCGCGTCTTTTGGATCTCAACCCAAAAGAGATTGAGCCAAACAAGGTGTTTAGGAGAGAGCAGTGGCAGATCCTCCAGGATGCAGCCTCGACACTTGAAACCGCCGTCGACAACCATCTGGTGGCACTCGATAAACTGAAACTCCGCTACACGGGTGTCCTCAAAAAAATGGAAGCGGAGAGGAATTTTGAAGAAACTATCAACCTCACGAGTGACGACTCGTTATTCAAAGTTCCTGCGCCAGTTGCCCCGCTCGTTCAGGTACATATCGCGCAGGCCGCATCTCCTGTCCCGGTTCTATCCCCTGTGGCAATCGCACCACTCGCTCCGGCCATGTCCCCAGTACCGAGTATGTCCAACACGCAGGTCGCCCCCATGTTGGCTACACCGTCAGTTCCGATTGTGACCCCGCTGGCTCCAATGGTGATGAAGAACGAGTTGAAACCTGTCAAAAAAGTCGACCCGCTAAAAATCACACTCAGCCCAGAACTTCGAGCGCAGATCAAAATCCCCATTTATAAACCGATCCCAAAGAAACATCGATCGGGAGAATGGGATCTGTCAACTGATTCACCACCAGCCATGGCCCAAACGTCACCAGTGGTTTCTGGATCCGAAAGTAGCTGGGAAACTTGTTCGGACGACTATCTTCCTGACGTTCCCATGCTACGTAAAAAGGAACAAAAGGATCCGCGTAAAAAACATTCATCATTGAAAAGTGGCAAGAGGATCGAAAAACCTTATCCTCAATCAACGAGCCGCTCAAGGTTACATTCTCCTGCTCATTCACGTTCGCGTTCCTCAAGCCGCTCTCATTCCGGGTCATCAAGCCAATCGTCACACTCGACTTCAAGGTCCAGCATCATCATTCTGCAATCGGACTCAATCTTAAAAAGGATCCTGACGACAACGACTGCGACATCGACGAGTGCTATGTGTACGATAACCACGACAACGACCACGGCTCCAACTTCGACTCACACCTCAGCGACGCACCATGGACTGCCGCAGGTAGTAACAAGGGCTCCCGCAAGGGAGTACCCCTCAACGAGCAGAACTGGTGATTCAAATTTGCCTTCTACTTCTTCTCTGTCTTCTTCATCCGATGTCGACCTGCCTGCTCTCTCTCAGTCTCTTCATAAAGCAGTTACGGCTGAGAACAGGGTTTCTCAGCCTAACTGGTTTTTGCAGAGGCAATCTTTCAAAAGGCGGGCGGAGGAATACCTTGACTTTTTCAGTTCGAGTGTCGAACGAAATGGTGAGGTAGACTTCTTCCCTCCTTTGACAAAGTTTGAGCTGGAGCAGAAACAGCTTCCGATCCGTTTCAACATTGACCCGAGTCCTGAAGACCGTAACAAAATGGAGGACCTGACTCACGGTGAGTATGGTCTCCAATTGACTTACGAGTCCATGGACGATGACGATCCTGTTGAATGGCCGGCAGTGTTTTATCCGGGCAGGAACTCGTTGGCGACTGGTATGGTGCATGTTGATCGCCACCTTTGGCAATCACTTTGTGACCCAAACATCATCACGCCGGGTACCAAAATTACTCGATTGGATCGTACGCAGACTATCGAGATACCGTGGTATGGACGTGGCAAACCCTACTATTTCTCTGAGAAGGTCACCATCACTCTGTATGTCGAGCCAGAACGTCAGATTGAAGTAGAGTGTGGGTTATGCAATGCTCTCCACTACTCCGTCATCTTGGGTAGAGACTTCTGCGGCTCCAATGGAGTTTCTGTCGGGACCCCGCCAATAAAAAACGTGTTGTACTCGGGCAAACTTCACGTTCGAAATCGTACGTTTGTGTGTTCTTGGGCACTACGAACATACAAACCTCCACCACGCCCGATGCCTTCGAGTTTCGACAAAGGGTACAACTGGTCTTCTTTTCCTAAAGGCTCAACGGATAACCAGTAACCAGTTGACTCGAATTTCGATGAAGAACAACTGCTCAACTTGTCTGAATTCTCCTCATTTCATATGGTCCAAATAGTCCCTATTTTATTATCTTCCTCCCTTCTGTTATTTTTAAACGTAGTCATTTTCTCGCAATTATCTTTGTATTATGTATTTGGGTTTTCCCAAGGTGATTATTATTTGATTTTAACGTGTATTACTCGTATTATTTTCTTCCTTTTTTTTACGATAAGACTACTTTCCTTTCTACCTTAATCGTAAGATAACGCTTTATTTTAACTAGTCTTCTTCTAGTTTTCTTATATGTTTTGTTGTTTTGCCCTAGTCTCTAAAGTAAACTTTTACTTTCATAAAGTAAGACTAGTTTGAATTATTATTTCTTTTCGATCTCCATTCTAGATTTTTTTTTAGAGATACTTCTTGGTTTTCCTAATAGTTTAATTATTTTTTTCCTAATATTTACTTGTTTTCTTCTTTTTTGTTCCTACAAGTTAATTTTTCCATTCCTTTTTTTTTTATTAAGAAAATACCAGTTCTTTATATTTTTAGACTTTTCGTATCAAACTGGTAATAAAGTAATTTTCGGAATATTTTGCTCTTTCCTCTTTTGTTGTTGTACTTTGACTATTATATTTTTCATTTTGTATTATATTATGGGAAACACAGGGTGGAATTCATTTCGGGTTTTTGGTTTTTGTTTTTGGTTTTTTTTTTTTGGTTCTGGGGGGGGGTTCCCCAAAGGAACGTTGGATAATATCTTCAAACATTTTATCTTCACGATCTCAAAATTGGGGGGACTCATTTAGGATTCAAAATTTCTTGAGAATTTTATGTTTACTTCCTTATACTATTCTTCATTTCTCAGCAATCCTGAGTTTTCTTAGGTTTGTTGAGAGATGGGGGGGGGAGTTGACGTATCCATAGAATTCTCAAATAAGATAATTTGCTATATTCGTCTTTTGATGAATAGAGGGCCTTATCTGGCGTTCTTTCCCCATATCTAAGTTCGTTTTTGCTCGTAGCTTGGCCTATTGTCAAGTTACTATCGAAAATTAAATTAGATATAAGTGATTTCTCCTTCTCTCACGAGTTTGCTGGTTAGCTCTAGCCTTTTGAGATTGGAAGAAATCTCTCCGTTTGGAACTCTTGTCCGTTCAAGTCCAATATATTTTTTAATGTCTTCATGAAATATTTTATTCTTTTTATTCTGATTTTGTACTTAGAAAAATTTTCGATCGATGTATGAATTCACCTACAATTCTACCTTGTGTTTCTCGTAATATGTCTCGTTTTTACTTTTATAATATCTTTCATCTTACATGAACATATTGTTGTATTGAAAAAGGTATGTATTTCTTTTTTAATATAGTTGGTATTTTGTTTTCGACTCGTTGATTGTTTTTCTTAAGAATGTCCGGCTAATGAGGTCAAGTGACGTGGAGAAATGGTATAAACGCAATGGGTGAATTTTCTAGGGGAAATTAGAGAAAATGGGGTAAAATTTAAAATGAAGTTGGGCATATTTTTCGACCTTCAGTAAACCTTTTTTAAAATGTAATATTACACGAGTTCGGTGAGAACAAACCCTGGGTCTTCCTTTCCGGTTTTTCTCCCCCACAGTGAATATTGGAATTTCTAACTGTGGGTTATTATCAATTTGATACTCAAAATTTCCGCTTGTTTTTTGTTTTAATCTTTTATTTCGACAACTTTTCAATTTCACATAATCACTCTATCATCGGTAAAACATCTATGTCTTCAATGTTTTCATCTTCAGATATCATGTGTATGGTATCCCGTTACGTACTCTGTGAATCAATTCAGGTAAGTGATTGGTTGAAAACTTGTAGGAGCTGACAAAAACCAAAATTTTTGTAAATAGGTGAAAACTGATTTGGCATACCACACCTATTATGCAATTCTATGAATAGTTTGAGTAGATAGGAGTGTAAAGAAAAAAGGAAAGGTACAGACAAGATAAATTAAATATTCCAAGGAAAACTTTGTGAAGACATGCAAAAAGACAAGAATTGACAGAAAATGAGTAAAACTTCATTTTCTACTAGGGTTGTTTCCACTGAAGATATGAAAAGAGTGTGATGTAGGAAAAAAAACAGTCTGTGGAAAGTCCCGCTTGTGTTTTTTAGGTTAGTAAGAAAGGAAAATTATGCAAAATGTATTAGTAGTAAGTGGGCACCCTGAGGACAATTTCTATACTGTTGGCAGGTGGCTCCATTCAATGGAAAAAGTCCGTTGATTTTTCCCTCTCTGTGTGCATTAGTCTGAAGAAATGTTGTCCGTTTACTGTTGACATGAAGTGACATTGCAGCGGTAAATTTTTTCCAATTGTCGAAGAATTTTCTTGCCATTGGGTATGTTCCGTCGTATTTAAACAGACAAATATATTCGCTGACCTAAATACTCCTCAACAATTAACAGCGAACATTTCTTCTAAATATTCACCGTTACCTCTGACTTATAACCCAATTAATAAGGCTAACAGTTAATCAGTATAACTGTCAGCACTATTTGGGAATATACCAGAGGTATTTTTTTGTAAACGTAAACACTTATATGCCCAAAAAGAAGTCATACGCCAATACTTCACTTGCCTTTCAAGAGAGTATCTGAGTAATTTTACTACTACGAAGCTTTCTTTCAGTGTGCCTAAAAGCCTCAAGATAGTTGTCCACCATATGATGTGGTGTGACACCATAAGGAATAACATTATTATATGATAAGTACATATGTATATCCGCAAAGTCGCAAAGTGTTTTGAGTATAAGATATATTATGATGACGAGATCAAAATCGATTAATTTCACTAGGGAAATTGTTTATACGAAAAATGAGAAATACGTAAGAAGATAAAAGAATTTGAAGAAATAGGTATACTTAAGAGAGCAAGCACACCATAAAAAATCCCAGTTTTTCTTAATAAAGAAAACAGACGGTAAATTTCATTTACTAATAGATTTTAGAAGAGTTAATGTCATATTAAAACAAGATACAAGTGGAGTACCAAGATTATCCAAAGTCTGGGATTCACTAAGATATAAGAGATATTTTTGCACATTAAATTTAAATCAAAGCTTCTATCAAATGTCTCTTGACAAAGAATCTAAGAAAATAACCGGCATAAATTTAGGAGGTGTTAGTTATGTATTTAACGCAACTCCACAAGGTTTATGTGCGAGCCAAAGTATTTTTCAAAGAGCAATGACAGATCTATTTAACAAAATCCTTGAAGACAAGGTCATAGTATAAATAGATGACATATGCGTCTGCGGAGAAACCTTTAAAGAATGTTTAACAAACTTAGACGAAGTACTAACCTTTTAAAAAAATGCAGGATTAGCTGTAAAAACAAGCAAAAGCAGCTTCTTTGATGAAAACATAGAAATATCATATAATAAACTGGAACCTACAGAAAAGAACATAAAACCAATTAGAGAAGCGCAACCACCAAAAATACTGCGACAATTACGAAGATTCCTAGGTATGGTCAATTTTTATCGAAAAATGATAAAAAACTTTTTGAGAATAGCTACACCACTGATGGAACTCACCAGAAAAGAGAATGTAAAAACAAACAATAAAATAAAATGGAACGAAGAAGCTCAAATTGCATTTGACACTCTGAAGGATAAAATAACCTCAGAACCTGTCCTTGCAATATACGACCCAGATGCAGAAACATATGTAGAAGTAGACCTTCAAATGTGATTTAAACAATCAAGAACCAATATTACACCAGATTGATACAGAACAATTTGCAATAACAAACGCAATTAATCCACTGATAATAATCAACAACATAACAAAGGAACAAAAGGAAATTAAGATTAACGAAACATTGCCAGGTTCAATACTACTGAAAGTCCCTTACTCATCAAATCTTACAATACACAAACAAAAATGTTTTAGAAATTATAATACCAGCAGGATTTCCATGTATCAATGATACTACACAGAAGACAGAATTAGAACACCATCTTCCAATGGTTTGGACAAAATATGAATTCATAGAGATCAACTCCGGAATAAAACAATCTTTCAAATTCCCAAACATCTCTATAGCATATAACCCAAAATGGAATAAAGCCGTACCATACTTCACACCTGTGACACCGATAAAATACACAAAAGAGAAACTAAAAATAGAAGATATAGAGATTCCAAACTTGACTATCAAGATACCATTAATATGGTACACCTAATTTTAATAACATGGTATTCCATATTATCACTCGCCTTAATATTTCTTATATATTCATCAATAAGACTTAACTGTCAAACAATCAATGCCCATAATATAATTAATGATTTAGCTAAAACAGCACAGAGGTAAGAGATCTGTAGAAAATAAGTAAATTATATAATAAGATGTAAGAATTACAAAGTAAGTACAATGCCAAATTCAAAGTTTTGGCCAATCTCTTCCAAATTAGGAGGAAGCAGTGGCTTCCCAGCTCTTTTGCCTGGGGGACCTTAGTTCCGTCATACTTAGACAGACAAATATATTCGCTTACCTAAATACTCCGCAACAATTAACGGCAAATATTTCATCTAATTATTCGCCGTTACCTCCGACTTATAACCCAATTAATAAGGCTAACAGTTATGCAAACGTACAACTAATCAGCATAACTGTCAGCACTATTTGGGAACATACCAGAGGTATCTTTTTGTAAATGTAAACACTTATAGGCCCAAAAAGAAGTCACTTGGTAAATCAATTTACGCCAATACTTCACTTGTCTTTCAAGAGAGTATCTGAGTAGTTTTACTACTTCCAAGCTCTCTGTCTGTCAGTGTGAATAAACACCTCAAGATAGTAGTCCACCCTATGATGTGGTGTGACACTGTAAGGAATAACATTATTATATGATAAGTACATACGTATATCCGCGAAATCGCAAAGTGTTTTGAGTATAAGATATATTATGATGAAGAAATCAAAATTGATTAATTTATTGTAACGCGTTGATATTAAATTAAAAATTGTTTTATAGAAACCCGTATTTATTTTGTGTGTCGATTAGAAATCCGGGATAATTGACACAACAGGGCTTGAAATAAGAAATTTTTTCTGTTGAAAATGAAATTTCTTTTCTTTGAAAAAATTTTTTGTGGGAAATATTTTTGTGATACAATTGTAAAAAGTGAAAAGTGAAAAAAGTATTTTTTTTTCAGAGCGAAAAAATTTGAGTAGTTTGGATGGTATATTTTTCACCAAGTACGATGTATTGAGTGTTGTGAAAAAGGATACGGTGATTGAAGAGGAAAAAGGTGTGTTGATATATATTCATACAAATACATATCGGAAGTTTGTGAAGAAAGTATTAGTTGGTAAGCGGATGATGCATGACAGTTTTTGTTATTACAGTCATGACTGCGAGTATGACTATGACAACCAAGTAGATAAATTTAAAAATTGTATTACAAAATTTTGGTTGGATGGTAATCTTAGTAAAATAATGTTTGATTTTGTGTAGCCAACACTGCTATGTATAAGGTGTTTAGAATTTCAAAAGTGTGTACAGCCGAAAGATTTATTAAAGGATACCTATTACCAATTGTTGTACACGAACAGTTTGCAAAAAAATTGGGGGAAAACTGGCAGCTTTAAGATTTTAAAAAGTAGCAAGATGGTTTGGAATGTTTATGGGTACCATCGGCCTATTTTTGGGATAAGTTTGTACACCCATTATGTTTTATTTCTGTGTCGGTGATCTGAAAAAAAGTCGAAGGGTTTTGATATTTGGGTGACGATATATTTATGATGAGGATGAAACAAATGTAATTTACACGCATAACAAAACAAAACCGAATAAAAAACTAAAAACTTTTGTTATTTTTTTCCTGCCTGTAATATCGTATACCATTGCCGTTGTTGCTGCTGCTGCTGCCACTTCATCATTTTATCATTTTTAAAAGCGTTTGAAAGCGATAAGACAATGTTGCTACTGTTGATGACAACGGCGACGGCTATCATGAATGATATCTCTTTCTTTTGATCCTCGCATGCTACAGTAATTTCCTAAGATAGGTATTATCAAAATACTTCTAAAAAATTCATTCATTTGACAGCTCCCTTTGTAAGTAAGGACATGTTTTGCTCTCTCATTTTCGCTCTTGGAAATTTTTCAGTTAATTTCTTGATGTGTGTGTTAACATTTTTAAATTTTTTTGTAACAAATCAGACACGGAATTGTGTTTGTGATAGTTGTGTGGATTAGCGCACCAATGGTGGTTATGTTCGTGGTGCTTGTAACGTATATTTTCGTCTATTTTTAGAAATGACGAACATATTCGTTCACTCATTTTCAAATACCAAAAACGTAGATATTTATCAACAATTATCATCCTATAACTCTTTGTAAACAACCACTAAATTACCCGTATTTAATTTTATGTATACAGATATACATTCTGTATATTTATGACCTAGTTGTACCTGTCCCTCGACTACTCGACGAGTCAGCACAACCCTATAATAACAACACCCTACCTCACTTTACCTATCCGACACGTACGTTTTCATACTCTGAACGAGTATATAATCCCTCGATTCAGTTGTATAGTTGTTCAGTCCAGTTCAGTTCTTCGACAGCTACTTCTAAGTACCTGGAGCCTCTCTTGTAGAAGTCTCTAGAGAACAGATAGTCTTGCTTGTTGAATTGTGATCTAATATGTATTAATATTAACGTAGAAATATGTACTGTGTTGTACAGATTAATATTTTATTAAATGTGTAAACTCACTCATGTGTTGAAATATTATTGAGTCTCTAAGTAATGTTAAGGTCGACGATAGTGCGTGGATGATAAACTTGAAATTATTTTAGAAGTATTACTGCTTTTAAAGTACGTGATATTTCGTGTATGGTGTTCTCCCGAAAGTGGTCTTAAATAGGTACTTTACCACCTTTTTTGGCCGTTACATTATTGGCACCCAACTGGTCTGCTATTGCGAATCGAACTCTCGCTCTAGTACCTGCTCAACGGAATTGCTGAATCCAAGCTGCTGTTTCAATTCCTCTGGCTCGAAGTACTTTGCTCTAACCTTGAAAACTCTAGTCAAGTACTCAAAGAGAAACGCGTAAGGCGCGCTCTTGAGGAAAGGAAGTAGAGGTTTGCGGCGAGTGGAAAAGAACTAGTTGTGAAAAAAGAAACTCGAACTTCAAAATCAACAAAGGATATTTATTGTACAGAAAGGTAGAAAAAACGAACGTATATACATAAAATTGGCGAACGAAGTTTGGCGAAGTGCGGCAACGGATCCTTCAAGCTCCTGTTCAAACAAAAGAAGAAAACAAAGTAATAATTAATATTAATAATAATTCGCGTCCCTTCTTTAAATATAAGAAGTGTTAAATAATTATAAGTCGCGAAAAAATTTATTTTTATGAGTGAAACTTGGGAAAACTTATCCGAACCCAATACTACTAAAACTAATTTAAATTGGCTAATCGATGCTAAAAATTTTGAATTAATTAATGTATGTCAAAATTTGAATATCGAAGTCGATAAAAAATATTTTTCTCGTATAAAAACCCAAGAGGATATCCTACAAAAAATTAAATCTAGTAAGGAAATTCAAAAATTATTAACCCCTGAAAATATAAAAATAATTTTACAAACAACACGAAAAACTCGTGAACAAATTCCCGAATTAGAAAACCCTATAATAAGAAAATATTTTAATCCTCCTACTACTTCAACCCCACTTTTGGAAAATTTGGATAATCCCACACCATTTCCAAGAGTTAAAACTGCTATTAATCTTGTGGATATTAATTAGTGCTTGGAAAAATCTGACGAAGATTTTCTCAGCCCAGAAATTGAAACTAGACTTTTAGAAAATTTAATTCCCCCAATAGAAAACAAAATGTCAGGAAAGGCTGCAGTAAATATCAGACCTTCCTTATATGGACACACCCCAACTGAAGATATCGTATCATTTTTAATCAGATTTGAAAATGAGGCGGAATCATTCAATTGGGATGCAAACATGAAATTTAAAAAAATAAGAATTTCATTTTCAGGCCTCGCTAAACAAATGTTTGAAGATAGAATTCAAGCAAATCCCAAATGTAATAACTGGCAAAATACAAAACAAAAAATTTTGGAAGTCTTTACGAGGACTAAACCTCAATTACGTGAAATATTATACGAAAGAAATTACAATGGAGAAGCTGATTTCTCTGCGTATATTATGTTCGTAAAAAGAATTTTAAAACAAATTGAACCTGATATATCGGAAGAAAAAATTATTGAAAAAATTATGCCCAACCTCCCCGAAAAAGAAAGAGTGTTTCTTATTAAAAAAGAACCTAAAACAATTCAGGAACTTGACAAAGCTTTTTCTAAATATCTAGAATTTAAAGATAAAGCATTTGGACATGTAGATCCCCTGTTACGGAAAAAAATAGACCAATTAGAAAAAACTATCGAAGAATTAAAATCTGGAAAAACGGAAAAGAAAACCAAAAAAATATAAATCTAATATCATCCGATCCAATCTGGAAAGCTGAAATGGAGAAAATGAGCGCTGCAATAGCGAACATTTCGAAATTTCAGGAATCCAGGAAAAATAAAAACCCCCAAAATAAAAATAATAACAACGAACAAAATAATAATAACCAAAACCAAAATCAAAATCAAAATCAAAACCAAAAGCAAAATCAAAATAGAAATAATAATAATAATTATAATAATAATAATAATAATAATGGGAATTGGAACCAGAATCAAAACTGGAACCAAAATAACCAAAACAGAAATTGGAATAATAATCAAAATTTCAATCCTAATTATAAAGGTAGAAATTTTAATCCAAATTTCCGGAGAAACAATTTCCCGAGAAATAATAATGGATATTATCCCAATTGAATTCCAAATTGGAACCAAATGGCTCTCCCAAATTGGAACAATGCTCCATCATGGGCTGGAATTTCATTTAATACTCCCCAAAATCTCCCCTATGTGGCTGCAAACACTCAAATGATTGCCCCTCTGGCACCGTTAATGGCAGCTCCACAACAAAATTACCTCCAAACAACAAACCCCCAGGCTTGCCAGAATAGTTGCTCAAAAAACTAAGTGTCCCCCTTACAGGTGATCTGTCAGCTGTAAGGGATGTCGCGAACAAAGAATCAAAACTAGTTAACAATGTGAGTAAGGAGAAGTTTCAAAGCAAAAGGTACTGCAGAACCCAATGTAAATTTCACCTTCCATTTGCCATTTATGGTAAACAAATACTTAGCTTAGTCGATCCAGGTTCAGAACAGACACTTATTGATGAAAAAGTTTTAAAGAAAGTCAATTTTACGGAACCAATTCTACCAACAAAAGTAAGATTTCGTGGTGCGGATAGTCAACCTCTTGAGGTCATAGGAGTAACCAATGTGATTTTTCCCATTGATCATTGTATTTACCCACATCCCACTTACGTTGTTCGAAATTTAGTAGAACCGGTCATACTGGGTTACGACTTCTTATCAACCCATAAAGCCAAAATGGACTTTTCGAAAAACAAATTCACTCTACCGTGTGGTGATGAAGAGCAATGTTTTGACATGCCTGAATGTCACAATTTCCATATTGAAAAGGAAAATAAGTTAGGTTTTATTAAGCCCTTTAAATATTATGCTCCCCAATCTCTTAAAATAGAGGCAAATTCGGTGCTAATTTTAGCAACGCTGCCTGAACACCTGGAGTTTCTGTGTGAAACATCCAAGGAAGAAAAAAATAATTTCTTTGTAATCGTATCAGAAGACACGATAGCTGCTGTTAATCATAATAACAGACCCCACGTGATCTATAAAGGCGAATACTTAGGAAAATTCGAATTAAGTAGTGCAGTAGAAATTGATTCCTGCCAAATAGAAAGAATAAAAGAAAATACTATTTTTAAGGATAATCGAGGAAATCCCATCCCGATTAATCCAAAATTGTCGCTTGAACAAAAAATAAAAATGTATGAAATAATTAATGAATTTAATAATATTTTTACGGGAAAAACAGATGAAGTTTCCATTTGTAAAGTACCTGAACAAGTTGTCCGAGTAGACGACGAAACCCCACTGCGGTGTAGAAATTTTAAATTTTCACACACAGAACATGAGGCCCTACATAAACTGGTCGATGACCTAGTAAATGTAGGTATCCTAAAAAAACAAAAATCAAAATTTGAATCCCTAATGTTTGTAAAAAAGAAACCAGACGGAGTCTATCGAGTATTAGTAGACTACCGAAGAATGAACCAAAGAATAATTATGGACAATAATCGTGTCCCAACAATTGATGTTATTTGGCCATATTTAAGAAATAAAAAATGGTTTACGACAATTGATTTAAACAGTGGATATTTACAGATTCCTCTCACGGAAGAATCTAAACAATACACTGGAATAAATGTGGATGGAATTGGATATGTATTCAATTCTACCCCAATAGGTTTAAGTATATCCCCGTCCATTTTCCAAACAATCATGGATGACATATTCCATGATATATTCTGGAAAAAAATGGTATGTTTCCTGGACGACATTTGTATTTTCGGAGAAACTTTCGAAGAGTGTCTTGAAAATACAAGGGAAGTATTAAAAAGATTAAATAAAGTAAATTTAAAAATAAAAACAAAAAAATGCCAATTCGCAATGATCGAAATTGAAATATTAGGACATACGGTCCGATTTAACGAATTACGTCCATTGAATAAAAATATAGAGGCAATAAAAAATTTAAATCCCCCTAATACATTAAAACAATTACGATCATTTTTAGGATCAATAAATTATCATAGGAAATTAATTCCTAATTTAGCTAAAATTACTGCTCCTCTTACTGACTTACTAAGAGGAACAGATAGCAAATCAAATGCAAAAATAAAATTAAATCAAGATCATCTTGAAATATTTGAAAAATTAAAAGAAATAATGATTTCCAAACCTGTATTAGCAATATATGATCCGAAATTGGAAACCTGTGTAGAAGTTGATGCTTCAAAAATTGCATTAGGTGCAGTGCTGCTGCAAACTAATCCCGTTACGAAGCATAAACATCCAGTTGGATACTTCTCTGAGAGAGTCCAACTTGCTCAGTCAAAATAGTGTTCATTTGACTTAGAAATGTTAGCTATTACGAATGCATTAGCTCATTTCCGTGAATACTTACTAGCATTACGCTTTGTAATATACACGGATCATAAACCTCTGATTTATCATCAGAAATTTAATACCCCAAGCCAAAGATTAATTTGATTAATATCTAAATAAAACGAGTACAGTTTCCAAATTAAACATATCACCGGAAAAAATAACTGTATGGCTGATATGTTATCTCGTCCGCATGATGAACCGGACGAAATTACATTTGAAAAAGGTGAATTTCTCGTAGATAAAAAATATGCTCTTCAGGATGAAGAGAAAAATGTGAATACTGTGTGTAGAATTCACAAAGACAATTCTGTCCCATTAAATTCTGTATTTTATCAGAATCAAAATACGTGGTACTATCCAAGTACAACGTCCCATATACATTATTTCCCCCCTTCCCTTGCTTTAACCTTCCCATATTACCCTGTGGTACAAACCACAATCCCACAGAATGAATTAAATCATTCTGAAAACTGCCCGAATAAAACTACTAATGTAGTTAGAAGATCTGCTCTTAAAGAGGCAAACCTCGATAACCATATCACCCCAACCCTTCCTGTGACCCCAGTTGTCACGCAAATGTCAAATCCTGACATCACATCACTTCCCCAATCAGAAGATCAAACTTCTGAATTCCCCCAAAAAATTGAATTACCCGAAAATTTAAAAACAATGCAGGAAAATGACCCACATTGGAAAAATGTCATTTAATTATTAAATTATAACGAAATAAAAAAAGATAAAAATAGAATACGAAAACTGAATCGTACTATACAATTAAATTTTCTTGATGAAAATAACGTATTAAAGAAATTACCTAACCCAACCTCATCGTATGATGAAGCGGTTACAGTAATTCCCGAAAAATTAATTCCGGTAATTCTAAAAAAACTACATGACGATCCGTTGTATGGAGGTCATTTCGGAATTAAAAAAACAAAAAATAAAATAAAAAACCAGTTTTTCTTTAAAAACATGGTACAAAAAATTTCAGAATATGTATTGTCGTGTCATGAGTGTCAAATGGCACAAAATTCCCCGAAAGAGGCTGGCTACCTCAAACATATTGAAATCAAAAACCCTAAACCATTTTCGCATTTAGAAATCGATTTCATAGGAAAATTTAATACCGAGTATGAACACTCGTACGTGCTTGTCGGTGTAGACAAAAGCACAAATTTCTGCACCATACGTCCAACAAAAAACCCAAATGCTCAATGCGTAATTGAGTATTTAAAGTTTATTTGTTATACGTATGGCACCCCAGGTAAGATTTCTTGCGACAACAGAGGTCATTTTGTAAATGAAACCGTCCGTAAATTCTGCGAAGAGAATAATATTAAGATTATTTACTCCTCGTTTTATTCCCCCCAATCGCAAGGACTCGTTGAAAAAATCAACGGGGTAATAAAAAAATCATTGTGAAAGTACGACCATTCAAACGAAAAATAATGGATCGAAACAATTTACAAAATAATTTTCGCATATAATATAAGCCCAATTGAACATTTAAATAATAAATCACTGTGGCGATGGGTGGTCGATGACGAACGAGTGTGTCTTACACACTCGTCGACCACCTAGCGGGCCAGCGGGGTAAAACCCGCAAACAACCTTTTTGCGCTCACGGCTGTGTATTTCGTCTACGCAGCTTAATTGTTTACTGGGCTCGGCCCGCACATACTACTACACGTATATGCAACCGACCTGATTGGTATTTGTGTGGTGTCGTGTATTCAAACGCACACACCCACAAGTGGTGACCTCCGACGTAAGTATTGTTTTTGTTGTTGACGTTTACCGTCGACAGGGGAAGGAACCGTCACCTCCTTCCCCACCCGCTTCCGACTAGCTCGGAAACAACCAATCGGCTCTTACCAGCTGATTTTCCCTAACCACGCCCCTTCTTCAAACGTTGGCATACCCGCCAACAACCGAAGAAGGAACTCAGTCGGCTCTCGTCAGCCGACGGAGAAGGTTCTCCTTCTCCTACCCCTTTCCCTCGTTGCTCGTCGGTACTTAAGTACCGACCAACGTCCATAAAAATCAGTCGGCACCCAGCTGCCGACGGAGAAGGTTCTCCTTCTCCTTCCCTTTCCATTTACCTAACGTTCAACTTTTCCCTCTTCTCTCCCCAGGCTCGACGTCAGTACGTAAGTACCGACCAGCCATCCCAAAGAGAAGCAAACAGTCGGCAATCAGCTGCCGACGAGGAAAGTACTAACTTAGCCTCTGTTTTCAACCATCTCCATGGCCTCCAAATTAACCCCGTCGTCTCTCGACGACCTGGTTCTCCCGCTGACGCCTACGAAGGCCACAGTCAGCAATCCTTCCAGGAGGATGAAGAACCAGCCTAACCTCACGTCTGCCATCCACTCAACGCCGCATGTCAGCATGCGTTCGTCGACTGTACCGACGAACTTGGCGATCCCGCAGTCCTCTACGCTTGTAAATTTAGGCCCATTCCTCGACAATTACCTCCCGGGCGAAGAACTTTCGGTCAACCAGCATCAGCCAGTTGACAGTTCCACGCTGAGGTTGTCCCCAATCCTTAATCGGCAATCGCACCAGCAGGAAGCAAATTCCGCCGCGACTACCGTCTCTCCCTCCTTACAAGCTCACCCACCACGGTTACTAACAGGCCTACCCCCGTTCAACGCCGAGAATGTGCGTCTCTGGCTACAGCAGATCGAGAATCTTGCTCGCGCCAGCGGCAATACCAGCGAGTCTCAGTTCTACCTGGCCATCTCCGGCCACTTGCCGACCCAGGTAGCCAATGCTGTGTCGGAATTACTTTACAGTCCCGACGACTCGCTGCACACTTGGTCGAACCTCCGAAACCAGATCCAACAGGAGTTTTCCCCTTCCTCCTACACCCGGATTAGAACACTGTTGGAAAACACCCATCGTCAACCTTCCGAGAGGCCCTCGGCGTATACCCTAAACGAAGGAAGAGTAAATGACGATGTCCTCCGCAACCTCCTTTTCCAATCCCTCCCGGTCAATATCCGTCAAACATTGGCCATGACAAAGCTCGCAACCTCTCGACAGGCAGCGCTCGAAGCTGACGAGGCAATAGCTCTCGAGCAAACCTTTCTGTCGACATCCCCTGCGACCAGCACCATCTCCGCTATCGCAACTCCCGCGGCAACTCCGTCGACAGCACAAACGGCTAATTCCTCGGAACTAGCTACCATTACCCAGCTGCTTCAACAGCTCTTGGCTGGAAAACAGGTGAGTTCTGTCGAACCCCAAAAAATCCCGCCCCGTTCCCTGAACATAGGCGTTCGCGTTCACGCGATGCCAGGTCCAGAGACAGATCGCGCTCTCGTGACTCTAGCTCCGGTCGTTCAAAACCACGGACGACGCTACGAGTCATCGATGGTAAGAGACTGGTAAATACCCGCTCTCCCTCCCGTTCCCGTGATGGCTACTGTTGGTATCACCAACAGTTCGGGAGGAAATCGCGCAACTGCTTTGACCCCCCGTGTTCATGGTGGGACAAACCCCAAAATCGCGACAGACGCGATTCCAAATCCCCTACCCGTTCGGGAAACGAGTAAACGAGTCAGTCAAGACGGCACTCCCACTCATTTTCAATTCAGTCGGTCTATTCGTTGAAGATCTGCTTAGCGAGCATCACTTCCTGGTTGACACTGGCGCGGAGATATCGGCTATACCTCCAACCGCCGAAGACCGGAAATGCAACGCTAAACTCCAAATCTACGCTGCGAACCAAACTCCAATTAGTACTTACGGAGTTAAGCTGGTGCAGGTAGATTTCGGCCTTCGTCGCGAATTCAAGTGGGCCTTCATCATCGTCGATATCGCTGATCCCATCATCGGAGCAGACTTCCTCAGCCACTACCAACTGCTTCCCGATGTCAGCGAAGGGCACCTCCTTGATAAGACCACTGGACTTGCCGTTGTAGGTAAACCCCGACCCATGGACTATCCCCCGGAGATTTGTTTGACCATCGCCCACTCAAATAGTCGATTCCAAAAAATCCTCGACAAATTTCCCGGCGTAACCGGTAAAGAAGGCTTACGCCCGAGGATTTCCCCTACCGAAGTCACCCACGATATCGAAACTGTAGGTCGACCGGTGTTTTGCCGTGCCCGTTGTCTACATCCCGAGAAGCTAAAGGCAGCCCGCCTTTCCTTCCAAACCATGCTCGAACGTGGTGACTGCCGACCCTCCAAAAGTGCCTGGTCATCCCCCTTACACATGCACATGAAACCCGACAAAACATGGCGCATGCTTGGTGACTACAGAGCACTCAACGCACGAACTATCCCCGACAAGTACCCTGTCCCGAATATTATGGATTTCCACGCCAGACTAGCTGGTGCCAAATTATTCATAAATTAGATCTCGTGCGGGCGTTTAACCAAGTCCCGATGACCGAAGAACACATCCCCAAGACAGCCGTCATAACCCCCTTCGGTCTCTACGAATTTCCCTATATGCCCTTCGGACTTCGAAATGCCGCCCAAACCTTCCAACGGTACATTGATGGATTGTTGCGAGACATCGACTACGCTTATGCGTACATTGATGACATCCTCATTACCGCCTCTAACCCCGATGAGCTCGAAGAGCGTGTTACCGAGGTCATACGGCGTATCTACAACGCTGGCCTCACTATCAACGGTAACAAGTCCGAACATGAACGTGAAGAGCTCACCTTCCTTGGCCATCGAGTCAACAGCTCAGGTATCAAACCTACCCCCGAACGTGTCCAAGCTGTACTCGATTTCCCACTTCCCAAAACCGTTCATGACCTTAGGCGCTTTCTCGGAATGTTGAATTTCTACCGGCGTACAATTAAACATTGCGCTCACATTCAGAGTAAACTCTTCGCGCTTATCCACTCCAACAAAAAACGTGACAAAACCCCGATAATTTGGACTGACACTGCCGAAACCGCCTTCCGTGACTTAAAGCAGGCGTTAGCAAATGCTGCTCTTTTGGCGCATCCCGACGAGTCCAAACAACTCGTCTTGGCAACCGACGCGTCTAACCACGCGATAGGGGCTACCCTCTATCAACACGGTGCCGGATTGCTAGAGCCTTTGGCATTCTTTTCCCGCAAATTATCAGACACCGAACGCCGATATCCGACATACGACCGCGAATTACTCGCTGTTTTTGCAGCGGTGAAGCACTTCCGTAACCTGGTCGAAGGGCGTGTTTTCTCCGTCTGTACGGACCACAAGCCCCTCACGACTGCCCTGTTTCAGGCGTGCGAGAAAGCTTCACCACGCCAGCAAAATCAACTTGAGTACATCTCGCAGTTCACAACGGATATTCGCTACATCAAAGGAGAGGACAACATAGCCGCTGATTGTTTGTCACGTATATCAATCTCTGCCATTACCTCTCCCTGTGTTGTGCCATACAATGAAATGGCACTTTGCCAACAACACGACCCTCAACTCGCCCAATACCTCGCAGACCCCAACTCTGCCCTCATCCTCGAATCGTTCAGAGTACCCGGACACACGTTACTTTTAACGTGCGACACGTCCACGGGGAAAAAACGACCCTTCGTACCCGCCAAATATCGGAGAATCATCTTCGATTTGATTCATGGGCTCTCGCACCCGAGCGGCCGGACAACTGCCCGTCTGATCGCTAATCGATTCATTTGGCCTGGCCTACGATCTGACTGCCTACGTTGGTCGAAAGAGTGCACCGCATGCCAACAAGCTAAAATCGGTAGACACACCAAAGCCCCTCTCCAAGCTTTCCACCCTACCGATCGCTTAAAGCATGTGCACATCGATATCGTGGGTCCGTTGCCAACGGTTAGCGGTCCTCGTCATTGTCTGACAATGATTGACCGCGCCACACGATGGCCTCACGCCATCATGACAACGGATATTTCCGCGGATCGAGTGGCAACACTCTTCGTCCAACACTGGGTGTCCTCCTTCGGCGTCCCTGAAACTATAACGACGGACCAGGACGCCAGTTCGAAAGCGCTTTATTCAACTCGGTTGCGCGCCAGTTGGGAATACACAAAATCTCAACTACGGCGTATCACCCCCAATCGAACGGCAAAATAGAGCGCTGGCATCGAACTCTCAAAGCCACCATCATGGCCCGCGAGAACTCCAAAGACTCGCGTGGAGAATGGGCAGCCGATTTGCCTCTCATTCTTCTCGGCCTACGCTCGATGGTCATCTCCGACCTCGGCGTATCCCCAGCCCAACTCCTTTATGGTGAAGAGCTCCGTCTCCCGGCTGATTTCTTTGAAGACAGCCCACCAAGTGTCGTCACTCACATCGACGGCACTAACCTTCCTCAACGCATTCGTGAAAGTGCGAATGCGTTCACCCAAATCACCCGCAACCACGGCGATTCCCCCTCATACGTCCCCGCTGATCTAAAATCAGCCAAAAACGTATAGCTACGCGTTGAAACACCTCGTAAGGCACTTGATCCACCGTACTCCGGTCCGTACAAAGTCCTCAATCGTATGGATAAGTGGTTCGAGATCGACATACAAGGACGACACACACGCGTATCAATCGATCGCCTAAAGTCGGCCTATGTCTACACAGACATAGAAGCCGACCCAGATGACTCAACTTCCGTCGATGATCCTTCGGGACCGACAGTTGACTTGTCATCTGAGGTCGTCCTACCTAAAAACGACGACTCACACCCGAATGCCTCACCCCAACCTTCGACGTTGTCTACACACACAGACGACACGCTCGATTCTTCCCCGATCGTAATTATACACGATCAAAATAAAGAATCGCCTCCCGAAGCGTTATCGAAGGAAATTACACAATCGCACCCCGTCGGCCAGTCTCTTAGTCGAACAGCTGATGCTACGCTCGACGACGAACCGATTGCGATTTCCCTTCCCTCCCCGCACTCGTCCGAGTCGGCTCACGCAACTGACGACAAGTCAAGCGTTGTAGACGACGACGTATTACGAAAATTGTTTCGTGGCGCCACCCATTCGCATAAATACGACGCGTCTTCCTCCTCGGAAGACGAACAGGCCCCGCCTACAAAACGAACTCGTAATACTGTGCAACAACAGCTGCCGCAACCGCAACTTCGTTCGTGTTTACGAGACGAAAATAAACGGCGGTTACGGTCAAGAAAACGAGTGAAATTCGTGTTTTAGACACTCACTCTTCTCTTGACGTGCTCGGCTGTTATATACTCTTCATCAAATGCTACACAACAGGCGCTTTTAATAATATCTCGCGGAGCGTAATAGACTGGCTATATGTCCCAAGAGCGTCTTTCCCCTAGCATTTTGGATCCGTCCGACGATGAAGAAACAGCCCTTTTAAGGGCTACCCCCCCCATTAACAGAGGGCGGTAACGGCGATGAACCGTCGTCTCTTCGTGCAGACGACCATCGCTCCCCCTCTCCCACCTTTTCCTCCCCGACGTCACTAGCTGACATTGCCCCGTCTCCTTCCACCACGGCTACTGCCACCTTTCCACCGGTGAAGCAGAAATCGCCTGTACCCTCTACGTCCGAACAAGTATCAGCGTCACCCGTGACGCTTACCTCTGTCGGATCTGCACAAGAGGATACCCGCCGTACTCCTTCTCGAGTACAGCAACGGCGATCGACGCTGAGGCAGAGGGTGGAGTCTGCTGCCAGGGGTCAAGGTGTGCCACTTCGACAATACCGGCCTGCTCCTGGAGCAGCGGCGCGGGGTTCTGAGATCGTACAGCACGGCCTTGTCCGTAGCTCTCATTCTCGAATCTTCGTCCCGCTCCCTAGGAAGACCGCGTATTCGTTGGAAACGCCACCTCACGCTCGGACCGCTGTACAATTAAGCAATGCGCGGATTGACACTCGCACATTCGCTGAAGTCGTACAGCGCGTTCAATCTAAGAGACCTTCGCCCGGTCTTCAACCATCTTCCTCGGTAGGACTCCCCTCTGGGGAATTCCCACCGCTCAAGACGGTTCAGCAGATTGAACCGCTTCCTCTCCGGAAGCGCCGAGCGCAAGCGACTGCTACGTTGCGTACCAGCGGTTTTAAACGTCCGTCTGCAGCAACAAAGCGGTCCCCCCAACCGTCGACTTCCAAAGTTGCGGAGGCACCAGTAGCCTCATCGTCAGTCCCGAAAGGCAAGTCGCCGTTACTTCGCCCTTCGGTCGTACCGACTACTGCGGAAGAGACACCAATGGACGTTGACCCTACCTCAACCCCAACCGTCCATCTTCCCTCAAAACCCTCGTCGGTCCCTCAATGTGTACTATCACCAGTACCCGAAGAGGTTGAACCGACAGAAAGTGTTGCTGTCGATAATAACCCTGTTATCGATTTAATGGCAACACCTTCGCCGGAGAAAGTCTCCGAACCACAGCCTTCCACCTCTCTTGACGAGAGTCCCCCGGCTGTTGATAAACCGGCGAAACGTCCCCGTTTCGGCTGTAAGGCAGGGGCCGCGCCCGGCGTGAAGCTCGCGCTCGCGGTCTCTCTTACATGGAGCTCAAACAGGACGAAAGACGCGGCAAAACCCGTTCCCAAACTCCCGCTCCATTACCGGCTCCCGTACAGGAGTCCGCCCCGTCTGTGGTACAGTCCCCTGTACTGCAACCGGTGGTTCCTCCTGTACCGCAGAATCAATCCTTGCAGCCGTGGGAGCAATTCACTGCCACTGTGCTTGCAGCACACAATGCCCTGTCGCTCGCCCTAGCGACAACCCCGATGCCACTCCCACAAGTTGTAATGCAACCGCCCGGAATTCCCATTCCCCCGCATCTACAACTTGCGGCACCGGTCTATCCTCCGGCCACGGTAATGTCGTCTTTAATGGCGGCACAAATTACCTACCCGCCACCCCTTATGAGCATCCCCACGTCTCGTCCTCAGACTCCGCTCATAAGGAACCAGACTCGAGCTAACCCTATTTCCCAGCCTCGAGCACCCCGAACACGTCCCTCCCGTCCCACCCACCCAGCCAACTTCGGCAAGTCCAAACCGAAGAGACCTGGCGGTCCTACTTCGTGAACGGTATCCGTGAGCGTAGTAGTGAACGCCGCGCCACACTTGACTGGCGTCACAGGTCACCGTAAGTTTCCTCGGAAACTTACTAGGAGGAGAGTGGTGTGGCGACGGGTGGTCGATGACGAACGAGTGTGTCTTACACACTCGTCGACCACCTAGCGGGCCAGCGGGGTAAAACCCGCAAACAACCTTTTTGCGCTCACGGCTGTGTATTTCGTCTACGCAGCTTAATTGTTTACTGGGCTTGGCCCGCACATACTACTACACGTATACGCAACCGACCTGATTGGTATTTGTGTGGTGTCGTGTATTCATACGCACACACCCACAATCACCATTTTTCTTACTCCATGGATTTAATCCAGAAGTACATATACCAGAAATACCAGAAAATAATAATAATAAAACAACTCGTGAAGAAGAAATTGAAAATCTCCTTCAAACGAGAGAAAAAACGCCTAGCTTAGCAAAGAAAGCATCGGAAAAAAACGCGAAACACTATAACGCACACCACAAGATCATTGACTTCAAACCTAATGACCTTGTTTTGCTGCGTCAATCAAAAAACGTCGCGAAAAATAAAATGAAATACACCAGACCATATAAAATTGTTAGAAAGGTCACGGATTTAAATTACGCAATTCGTATTAAAACAGACGATAAAACTGCGTACGACGAAACAGTTCACGTACGACAATTAATTCCGTATAAAACTCGTAAAAATGACAAAATAAGAAATGAAATAAAGATAGAAGAAGAAGACGAAAACATCGAAAATCCCATCCCAATCCAAATCATACCTAAACCAAGGGGTCGCCCTCGGAAAAAACAAAAGTAACTGTGTGTAAAGTGTATTATCCGTAGTTACATGGTTTCACCAATCACGATCTTTCTCTTCCCCGTTTGTTTTTTCTTCTTTCTTGTTCCGTTTTTTTTTTTTTTTTTGTTACTTTATCTAAAAATTGTTTTCCCCATTTAATAACGACATAAAGTAAGCTACGAAAATTTTTTTTTGTTTGTTTTTAAACAGTAAAAATTATGTTAGGAAAAATTATTTAAAACTCACCAATGGCCCACGTCTCGGAGTATCCCTCCAGGAACTCCTCCAGTCGTTCCCCACTGGATGAACTGCCGGTCTCGGTTGAACTGGGTGACGTGTTCCCTGGTTCCCGGGCACCATTGGAGGACTTGCTTTCCTCAGTGGACATACTCTCCTCTACGGAGGGAGTATTCCACAAAAATGAGTAAACGGTCGGCTCCGATAGCAGCCAACCACTGCGGTATGACATGACGCGGTTGTATTCCGTGGCGTCGTAGTGTCGTTGGAAATGAAACCCTGTAACGGAAATAGAAAGATTCAGTCACGGTTTGTGATATTCATTCATGAATTTAGTGAAGCGAACACCCGCGGTACTGATCAAAAAGTCGTTGAGGTAAAATTGGTCGAGATGTACATACTCCACGGTTACCTTCTCGTTGGTCTGCTGTGAAACGCACAACAGACTGACCAAAAGTCCGGAGAGGATGCCCAATCCGTCCAACCTGCAAGTGTCTAAGTTCCCGCAGAAGATGAGCTTGAGCCCGGATGGCCCAAACTCAATGCGGATAGAATATGCGAAGCTGAAATAATAATTTCTTCGCATATTCCTCCAATTCAGGACAACGATGAAGCCAACCGAATGGCTCCAGTATCATAGGTCTTTTTCGATAACTTCTCCCGGAATCCGCGACGGCTCGAATGTATTTAAAAAATCACTACGATCAGTCACGCGATAAAAAAGTGAAAACAATCGATGAAGCGAAAAATACAGTCGGGGCTCACACATACAGTTCTGAAATTGGCGTAGTTTTGTAAGAACCTGATCCCCTAGGAACCAGGTTTTGTTGGACGCAACAACACCCGACGACGCAAACATACGGTCATTCATATAGACGATTGACATTCCGGAAAAAGGAAAAATGGTGGAAATAACGAAAAAAGAAAGAAAAAAGGTAAAAAACCGAACCACACAGTCACTGAACTAAGGACCCACACTGACGCTTAGGATCACACGAAAATTTTTTTTTAATGGAGAAAAAAAATTACGAAAATATATAAACGAAAAATGAGAAAAATGGAAACACAAAAAGGTAACGCAAAACGGTAATGGAGAATGCAGAACACTGGCGAATTAAACTAAAGTAATAAATTTTATAGTAACAAATTGACTGAGATTCATGATTTGGATAACGGAAAAATTTGTCTCCCCCCTTACCCCAACCAACGCAGATCAAAACAAATCAATAATTTGTATAATCCATTTCTTCGTAAATAACCTAGACGTTGCATTCTTTCTGTTTCAGAAAATGTATACGAATCTACTTTTCTATGTCCCAATAATAATTTCTTCGACTAGTATTGCGCAAAGAACATCGTCTGACCCATATAGGATTACAACGGCGTCAACTGGCGCTTATTTTCAAGAAATAAGCAATATTTTCGTATATTCTAAATCTGCCCCAATAATTTACTCCATTAAGCTAGACTTGCATGAATCAGCAGATAAATTATTATAAAAAAACTTTAAACACCGGTTGTGCAATGAAACAACCTGGAAAAATTGCAAATATGCAGAAATGGCAAAACGTCTAAAAAATGCTATTATGAACCTGAAAGAACAAAATACCGCAATGATATAAGATTTCTATTCGACACCATCCTCTATTCGAAGCAAACGAAGCGTATTCACCCCGATCAGATCGTTCTTCGGAGATGCGCTACGCTTTTGCTGTCGAGTATTAAATTTTAGAGATGGACAAAACTTCTTGGCGAATGAAATCTCGTTGAAAGAAGAATACGATATTATTAAAAATCAACTGTTAACCGAGCATGCAGCATTAGTCAATATGTCTACTAATCTGCATAGCTTCATTGACCATACAAATAATTTTATGACAAAATTCATTTTGCATACAAATTCTTTTATGGAAAATTCATTAGAAGAACATGAACTTCTAATCTCCCTAAATTACATACAAGGATTCTATGATAATTATCTTATTAATACGTTGAGATTATCAAATATCCTAACGTCTTGTAAATCTCATAGGGTTCCCTTTTCAATTATTTCAAAAGAAATATTAGAAAAAGACATATTGAAACTTTTGGAAATTACGAAAAATCTAGGCCTTGACCTAGCAATCCACATTAAAGATATTCAAAACTATTATCATGTTGAACTTGTAAATTGCAACTTCTTTAAAAATACCTTAGAATTAGAAATCAAAATTCCCCTAAAACAATTAGAATCTAAATACGAAATTTACGACTTTATTCCGCTCACATTCAAAAGTCATTCTAATGAATTGTGTAGCTGGGATCAAGAACCATCTCTGATTATCCATGAAATCAGAACAAATTCCGTACGTTATATTAGTGGAACCAATCTCCATTATTGTAACTCGGCTAAACCATTATGCTTCCTTCCTTCTAATAGAGGAAGTGATAAATTATCTTCTTGTGCAAAGAATCTTTTCTTTCAAGACCTAAACCAAAATTTGCTACAATCCTGCTCATTTAAATGTAATCTTAATAATAATCAGACATTAGTGCATCCTATTGGACACACAAAATTTGCTGTCGTAAATTTTAACTCCCTTATAGCAACTAACTCCATTATGAAAAAATCCGAAAAACTAAAAATAAACAATAATTCACTAAGAACATTTATTCTGGATGTACCCTGTCATATCCAAATTGAAGATATTGACAAAAATAATAAAAATACTGTAATTATCCCAATAGAAATCCCCTGTCTCTCTGAATCTTTAGAAGAGACCATTAAAATCGAAAATCATTTACCACTTCTGTGGACATATTTTTCTGATTCTACAGAACCGTTTGATCTTGCCATTGATCTGGCAACGACAAAGGTCTATAACCCCAAATGGAAAAATTTTGTTCCTCACACCATTCCAGTTAACGATTTAGAAAACAAAATTAAATCCATTGAACTACAAATACTCGACCAAAATTTTAATGATTATCTAACTTTTGTTAATGGGATATTCTTACTGTGGTTAATTACAATCTCATTTATGTTAATGTGTATTATAATATATTTAAAATTAATCTCCTATCGAAATAGTACTAACTTAACAAAAAGTACTGCATTTTAAAAATTACGCAAAATAATGTGATATACTAACTTCCTATATATACATAAGAAAAAATTTGTTACTCATAATTAATATTTGTAAATATTTTATTCTAAGTATATATACTCATACTCGCATTATATGACATAATTTTAATCATGCAGAAGTAGTTGGACATGTGTATGTGTTGGATAGACTTTGGAAAATTTTTTTTTTCTAATTTTTTTTGTTCCCCCCGGAGAATTGTGTAACGTATATTTTCGTCTATTTTTAGAAATGACGAACGTATTCGTTCACTCATTTTCAAATACCAAAAACGTAGATATTTATCAACAATTATCATCCTATAACTCTTTGTAAACAACCACTAAATTACCCGTATTTAATTTTATGTATACAGATATACATTCTGTATATTTATGACCTAGTTGTACCTGTCCCTCGACTACTCGACGAGTCAGCACAACCCTATAATAACAACACCCTACCTCACTTTACCTATCCGACACGTACGTTTTCATACTCTGAACGAGTATATAATCCCTCGATTCAGTTGTATAGTTGTTCAGTCCAGTTCAGTTCTTCGACAGCTACTTCTAAGTACCTGGAGCCTCTCTTGTAGAAGTCTCTAGTGAACAGATAGTCTTGCTTGTTGAATTGTGATCTAATATGTATTAATAATAACGTAGAAATATGTACTGTGTTGTACAGATTAATATTTTATTAAATGTGTAAACTCACTCATGTGTTGAAATATTATTGAGTCTCTAAGTAATGTTAAGGTCCACGATAGTGCGTGGATGATAAACTTGAAATTATTTTAGAAGTATTACTGCTTTTAAAGTACGTGATATTTCGTGTATGGTGTACTCCCGAAAGTGGTCTTAAATAGGTACATTACCACCTCTTTTGGCCGTTACAGTGCTCACTATTTTGGGATACCATAACATAACCTACCTGTCCATGGAGTATATGTGGCTGTGGGGCTGTGATGACCACTTGGTCCACCTTGTATATGCCCCAATCATCATCATCATAATCAACAACATTGTCATTGTTGTCATTGCCACCACCACCATCACAGACATCGTCATTGTCATCATCAACACTGACACCACCACCAACACTGTTGTTGCCATTACCATCGCTACCACCAACACCGACATCATCATCATCATTGTTGTTAAATGCCACCACCAATCCTGTTCCCAATCCTGTTCCCAATCTAGTCTCCATACCTGTTCTCACTCATTCCTGCCATTGCTAGTGTTGATGTTGATGTTTCTGCTGCTGCTGCTACTGCAGATAATTCAAGTGATGGTGAATGTGGCGGATATCAAGTTATTGTATAAGTTGAGGTACATCAACCACCACCACATTCATTGTCATCCAGTGATGATGATTGTGTTTTGGTTCAGTACGAACCAATATCATCAGACTATGTCGAAATTGAACAAGCAACACAAATATCATCATCATCATCATTATCAACATCGCTGCAACAACAGCAATGACGACAATGACAACGTCAGTTTTTGCAACAAAGACAACAATGACAACAACAACAACAAAAAAAAAACAAAAACCACCACCGCTTTTGGAACCCTCAATAACAGCTGTTGGCAACAACAACAACCCACGACTTCAAATTTTTGCAGTTTGTTGTATGACGAGTTATTGGTAGAGGAGTTGAGCACAGACGACAACGACATAATTAACCTATGCTCAAGTTCATCAGGGGGGTGGGTTAAGAAGGGTACTTTTTAATTTGTGGGACTTTTTTATTTTTGGTAAATTTTATTTTTATTTTACTTTCAGTCTATAGTGAGTTTTTAATTTTTATTTTCCCCTGCTTCGTAAGTGACTTTTCATTTTTTAATTTTCCCCTACTTTGATAGTGACGTTTTTTTATTACCCAGACTTTATTCATTTTCGTAATAATTTGTTTTCTTTTTTCCAGGATTTTTGTTTTTTGTAAATGGCTCTTTTCATGGCCACCATTATTTAAGTCCCATCGGGAACTCACTTTTTTTATTACAGCATATTTTTGAATGGTACTATGCCCCATTCATGAATTGGCACTACGCCATTCAAGAAAGACACTACATGCTCCTCCACAAAGACACTATGTGCTGTTTGTGAAAACTTAACGCATTTTTCCTCACACGTACTCGCACATCTCTCTCTCACTCTTTCAATCACTCTCTTACAATTTCATTTTACACCCTCACACATACATTACATTTATAAATAAAACTAATATTTTTTATGTGTGGACAAACCTCACAAATATATTAATCAAAAACAAAAAAACAAATGAAAAACAAAAAAAAGAAGTACAAAAAAACATATTTACATTAATATACCTAATATTAATATTTACACTTATATACATTTTAACGATTACAATTATTATTATTATTATTATATACATTTAATAGCGATTTGACATTGTTACCACACCCCATCATCCTCCGGCATTGTACTATACCCTTCATCATCATCATCAAAATCAATGAGCGTCATTATCTTCATTATGAAAAGTATGGCGAATTGAGAACCAGAACCAAATTAAAACACCAACACTTGATGAAACACTACGACATTTTGATTAGTAGACTTGATCTTGTAGCCACTACATTTTAAATATTAAAAGATTTGAATTAACACAAATGACTAGAACCAATTTCAGAGAAATTATATATTCACGTAAGCTCAACAAAGTGTATGATCAAATGACTAAAAACATTAACACACATAAACATAATTGTGTAAATCGATGACATGAGAACATGAGATATGATATTACTATCACAGATAAAAGTATAAGTACAAATCAGAATATTTTAAACGTAAATGATTTGCTACACACAAAACACCTCCTCAAATCATAGGAGTTTAAAAATCAATACACAGTAAAAAATATAAAAATTCAAAAGTTTAAAAGGTTTAAAAATTTAAAACGACAATCACATAAAATTAAAACACGATACATACACCTGGATGATAACTAGAAAAATTAGGCACTAAATTATTTGAGATTTAATTGCTCAACGAATTTCTGAAATACAACAGTTGGAAGACCTTCTGTGAACATGTCAATAATTTGAGATGTGGTGTTGGCGTACTCAAACTCAAATAATTTTTTATTTAAAACATCACAAATAAAACGGTAACGAACATCTATATGCTTAGTGCATTTTGCATTCCAGCGACCAGACTCAATAATAGCTAAACAGCTCTGATTATCCTCGTATATTACAAATTTACCAGTACAATTAACATGGAAATCAAATAGTATGCAACAAAGCCAAAGACCCTCACACGTAGCATAACACATTGCTACTAACTCACTCTGGGTACTAGAGAGTGCAACAATCGGCTGCTTACAGCTGCTCCATGACAGTAAACAGTTCTGCACAAAGGAGCAATAACCTGAAATAGATTTACAAGTCGTTATGCAGTTTGCCCAGTCTGCATCGCTATTAATTTTATGCACAAAATTACTCTGATTATAATTCCGAATATAAGTTAATTTCAAGTCCTTGTTAATTACGAGATACCGAACAACATGTTTTAAATAAGAAAAGTATTCTTTATTGGACGTACTTTAGAACTGGCTGAAGTAGCTGATGGAATGACAAATATCCGGACAGGAACCTAACATGACATACATAATACAGCCTAAAAGCTGTTGATAATCCTTCAATGCTGTAACGTTACTTGAATTGAGATTTGTCTCCGGCTGAAGGCGAGGTTCGATTGGTGATTAAGTTGGCTTACATTTTTCAAGACCAAAATGTTTGGCTATGGACTCGATTAGCATCTTTCGACTAATATACAATATTCCCTAGTCTTTTTTGTAAAAAATTTGGAGTCTTAGATAATTACTTACTTCATTTAGATCTTTACATTTAAATTTATTGCAAATAATATTCTTGAAATGTTTAATAAATCTTACGTTATTCGAAGCCAACAAAATATCATCGACATATGTTAGTAAATAGACTATATTATCATTTTCATTATAAATAAATAAACAATCATCTGCCTTCGATATGTTAAACTTTAATGATTTCAAAAAGTTGTGTAAACATTGTATTCCAAACTTTAGGGGGCTGTTTTAAGTCATTCAAGGCACGATTCAACTTTAATACGTTATCGTTATAATTTAAATTCAAGTGTGTTCCATCTGGAATTTCTATATAAACAAGGTCATCAATATGACTATTTAGGAAAACACTACAAATGTTCATTTGGTGAATGTGGAGATTTAATTGATTGCAAATCGCTAAAAACGTACGTACAGTGGAGAGCTTCACAACAGGAGAGTATACTTCCTCAAAATTGAAATTTTGTTTCTGTTGGACGCCTCTGGTTACTATCCTAGCTTTAAAAGTAACATTATCGTGATTATCATACTTCTTGGTAAAAACCCAACGACTAGTAATTGTTGGGGCATTTGAAGGCCTTTTAACAACAGTCCAAGTTGAATTGGACAACAAAGCCGCTATTTCGGCATCTACAGCCTTTTTCCATTCAGCTGCATCAGAAAAGGCCATTGCATCCTTCAGTGTTTGCGGATTATCACTAACATTATTCAACATTAAAAAAAACAAATTAATAGTGTGGGCATGTGTATGTGTGCGTACATGGCACCACACAAATACCAACGACGGTCGGTTGTGTGTTTGCTACTGAGTGTGCGGGTTGAGCCCAGTATACAAGTTTAGCTGTATAGCCGAAATATACAGCTGTGAGTGCAAAAATATAGTTTGTGGATTTTACTCCACTGGCCCAATAGGTGGTCGACAAGTGTGTAATGCACAATCCTTCGTCAACGACCACCCGTTGCCACACCATTCTCCTCCTTGTAAGTTTCCGGACAAATTTACGATGACCCTTGATGCCAGTCATGTGTGACGTGACATTCACTACTACACTCACAGATGTCGATCACGGAGTAGGATTGCCAGGTCTTTTCAGTTTGGGCTTACCGAAGTTGGTTGGAAGAGTAGGATGGGAAGGCCGTGTGTGGGGCGTTTGAGGCTGGGGAGTGCAACACACTCGAGTTTGTGATCTTGTGAGCGGGGTCTGGTGTTGGGATGTAGGAATGCTCATGAGGGGTGGCAGATAGGTTATGGGCAGCACCAATAAAGTTGGCATAACCAGTGGCTGAGGGAAGACCGGTACTGGGAGTTGTAGATGTGGGGGAATTGGGAATCCTGGAGGAGGCATCACAACTTGGGGAATTGGCATCGGTGTTGTTGCTAGGGCAATGGACAGGGCGTTATGTGCTGCAAGCACAGAGGAGATAAATTGCTCCCAAGGCTGCAGTGTTGGATTCTGAAACACAGGAGGAACCACCAGTTGCAGTATCGGGTGCTGTACCACAGATGGGGCAGGCTCCTGTGTGGAAGCCTGAGATGGAGTGGGAGTTTGGGTATGAGACTTGCCATATCTTTTATCCCATTTTGAGCTCCATAAAGGAGAGACCACGAGTGCGTGCTTTGCACCAGGCATGGCCACCTGCCTTACGGCCTAAACGGGGAAGCTTCCCTGGTTTAACATCAGCTGGAGGACTTTTGATGCGAGAGGGGGAAGGCTAAGGTTCCGGGACATTTTCTGGCAAAGGTGTTGTCGTTAAGATCAACAGCAGCACGTTCCGTCTGTTCGACCTCTTCGCATACTGGTGATAGTACACGTTGAGGGTCTGACAAGGGGGTTGGAGGGTTATGGATGGTTAGGAATGGAGTAAGGTCAACATCCATTGCAGGCTGCTACTTTGCAGTTGTTGCAACCAATTGGCGATGTAGAGGCGACTTGCCATTTGGGGCCGATGATGATTTCTTTGGGGCTACTGGTGCCTCCGCGACTTAAGAAGTAGACGGATGGGGGACTGCTGAGTTGCTGCAGATGGACATTTGAAACCACTGGTACACAATGCGGCAGCTGCTTTAGTAGTATGAAAACGTCTTTTATATCATCTTAAGTGACAGGAAGTTTTGATTTGGATAATTCATAAAGTATATTTTTTTGCCCAGTAAGCCTATACACGTTCAAGCCTAATCTTGTTTTGTTTATGAATGGTGATGTACTATTTTGCGATAAAGAGTATAAATTTTTGTCATTGTTACCGCTATCAGCGTCTTCGTAATCGGTATTATATTTCTCATCATTATCAGTTGTATCCGCATTTTCATCGTCGGCATCGCTAATATTTTCTTGTACATTACGTGTAATAGTATTAGTACTTGTTTCTTCCGAAGTATTAGGAAACAATGCTCCTCTATAAAGTGTCGTAGATGGTGGAGAGATATTTTTCGTTTTTGGATTAAATTTAGCCACAACATTTCCCGCATTATCAATAGTTAAATTTTCTGGGTCTATTTCATCATTTGTTCGTGGGGAAGTTTTCAATTTCTTTTTAATATGTCGTTTTCCTTCTGTTATTGTTATTTCATCAGTTGACAACTGGTCACTCGCATTAATTGGAGAAAAAATGGTTGAAAGTTCGTGTAATGGAGAAGATGGGGTTACTCGTTTACGCACAGCTCGTATGGGATGCAACGTATTACGAAAGTGAGAAAGTGGACGAGATGATTGTTCAATACCGGATAACGAAGTCATAATTTTTTTCAATGGTTCAGTTACAGGTTCTAGGGTTTTTCTTCGTAATTTGGATAGCTGTATTTCTTTGAATTTTGCTGTGTTAACTTTTTGTTGCACGTTATCGATTAAACTTGTTAAATTTTTCTTAACGTTTATTTCAGAAGAAATGTCTCGTATTGTATCCTGCGGAGTCTTACTTTCATTTTTCATGTTTAACGACATTATTATGTCGGGGATGAAGATGGAATGAGAAAAATGTCTAGTTGTTTTCGAAATTTTCCATTATTTATATTATTTTCTTTATCAATAGTTAAAAAGCCATGTTTCTCTTTCCAACATAAATCGCACATACGACAAAAATTATCAAATGTGCAAGTCGGCGCAATATGTTCATCGTAAATGTGACGTAAATTAATTTTGTCTTGCGCAAAAATAATAATGAAATTAGCATTATCTCGTAATAAATGTTTTTCAATGTGAGTATAAGTTTGATACAGATAAAACACATCAATATTTCTATGTTTTCCAAAACAAAAAAAAGATCGAATTTTATTTTTGTCAGCTTTGAGACATAATACATCGTCGATAATTACTACAGAGTCGGAAGGACATTGTTTGGGAGATGGTAATGCAGATTCGTCGAGTATAAATTTTGCTTCTAAGCCAGTAATAATATCGAAAATTTTTTGTAGTAATAAATACTTTTCTTGTTCCAAAGATTTCGATAATATAAAAACATGGTGGTATTTTAAACAATTTGGATGTGTTAATAGAAAAAATATCAAATTTGTTTTTCCGCATCCACTGGGTCCGCATATTATAGCTCGAATATTATTTGGTAATAAAGTACTATGTCGTGATAAAATGCATTTTTTACTACTCACATATGCAATAGGAAGTTTAAGTTTTTGCGGGAGAAGTTGAATTTTTTTCATAATTAGCGTGCGAATATCGTATTAATGCATTTACGTTTCAAAGTATCTATTTATACAAAGTTGAAAAGAAAGGAATTTGAGACGAAGAATCTTAAGTGGAGCATTTGCTAATGAAGCACTGGTTTAAATGTGTAAGACGTAAAAGCAATGAACATCAAGAAATATATATATATTATGGTCGGATGGTTTGAATAAGTATTCAATATCGTATCTCGAGAATACAGTTTACAAAGTATTTAAATTGTGTTCGTGTATTTGGTTTTTTGCTTTGTTTGTAAGTTTTCATATTTCATTTTTCATTTTTAGTATTTATTTACTCTTTTTAAATCAAAAATGTGTATACCTCGACAATCTGGAGTGGAGAACGTGGAAATCCCTGAATTGGAACATCCAATAATTGAGGAGGAGCTGGAGGAGGTAGCAGGTAATCTTTCTGTGGATATATTTGACTTAGATCCGCAATTATTTCATTAGCAAATAATTGCGGATGATATAAGCGACGATAGCGGTAATAGCTAGGAAGATTATGACGTCTATGATGTCTACAATAGTCTGAGTAGTCTGGATTGGTTGGAGGAGAAGGCGGAAGATTATTACACAGAGGCATTCCGCTTATTCATCAGGATGATTCCGATTATGATACGTTATGTAACTGTCCAATTGACGAGGTATGCGATTGTGAATAAAAAAAGGTTTATGTTTATTTGTAATATTTTTTATTTGTTGTAAATATGATATAAAAACAATAATAACATGTGTATAAAATTATAACAGTAATAATAAGATGTATATAAAGTTTATAAAATTATATTTTTGTGACCAAATGCTAAACTTTTTATTTTATCTGTAAAATATCGTTTAACGCATTGATCATTTATATTAAGCGCTACCTTATTTTGTTTTATTGTTCTAATTTTATGAGCAATAACATGAAATAAAGTTTGCTGTTTTATAACGTTCGTATTATTAAATAATGCGTCACAATATAAAGCGAATGTCAAATCGCGTGAAACAATGTTTTTCATCACACCTTTAGCTTTTTTTTACTTCTTTCGTTTCACCAGCTATGAGGAATGAATAAAATTTTGGAGCTAATGAGATATATTTTAACATTGTTTTACCTAATAATTCATCTTTAAATACACCAGGTATTTTTTTATTTAGGTTACTTTTTAACGGATGGTCATCGGGGTAATCAGATAAATCAAAATAATGCGGATATTGTTGAAGGTATTGAGTAATAGTGTGATCTTGAAACGAAAAAATAAATGAATCGGTATCCATATAACATAAATTATATGGAATATTTTCAAACATTATTTTCACTTTATCATAATAAAATTCATACATTAGAACTTTACTAACCTCGAGAATTGTCGTTCTTAAATAAATAGGAGAATTTAATCGAATTTTGGTTTTATATCGGTGTATTCCAATGAGGTTTTCGCTAAAATAGACTGCTTCTTTAAAATTTGCGGCTGAGACTAATTTTTCATATTGTTGTACCGATGTACATAAATTGAAATTGATACGTTTTCTCGCATTTTCTATAGTTTTTCCAAAAATTGCATTATTCATTAATTTATATAAATTCTTTTCAAATGCTGAATCGCTTTCAATTTGTAATTTTGTATTACAGTCTATATATGACGCTAAAACTGGACCCTGATTGAAGCTTATAATTTTATTAATTTTGTTAATTTTTAATCCGTGTTTTAAACCTAACTTTAGCATACGGTAATGCGTATGATAGTTTTTCTTATTTTCGAGAGTACACAATAAACGCGTAACACTACCAGTATGCCTACGTTCAGGGAAGAATGGAAAATCATTGTGCGCATCGTGTAATTCGATAGGATAATCAATATCAAATCGAAATAATAACCTATTTCCGCTGTATCTGATAAATTCATAATAAATTCGTCGGAAAACATGGAAAAATCGTCAATTTTTTTAAAATTATCAATGGGTAAGTATTGAGACATTACCCACGAATATAATGCATTTGCATCGATATAAGCTAATGAACAAGGAGGTAGAGAGGGATTATACGTTTCCGGACATTCGGATGTATTAGCTTGAGCGTAACGTGTTATGGTGTTTGTAATTCCACCACGTACAGCATTTTCAAAAAAACAATAAAAATTTGTTTCTTCCTGCGTGAATAAATACAATTTAATTTTCGTCATTTTTTTCATAACATCGTATGCAAATCCAGGTAATGTAAGATAACGGGCGGGATCTAATTTATATACTCGTGTATCTTCTTTACAATAAATTTGCATATAGTCATTAAACGTTTGACATTGAAATACGTTCCATACTTCTTCAGCATGACGATATTCATCGTCACTAATTTCAATACCTTTTAACGCATCAGTGAAAGCTTCTTTCGGCGGCAGTCTAGTTTCCGACAATACGCTAGGATCATTCAAATAATTATAAGGAAATATACCTTTTCTTTTTACTAAGTTATTTTGTTCGGGAAGTGGAAAAATTTTATCAACATACTTGAATTGTCCAGGATCTAATAGGTCAACTAATTGTTGTAAAGACGCTGTTAAAAACTTATACGAATCTACGAATTTTAAAGAAAAATGTTTATTCACATCAACGGAAAAACTTGTATATGTTTCTCGCGTATGGGGGATTATATCTATTTTACAATTAGCAAATGACGCCTGTAGTATTAAATGAAAATCATATTTACTACCATTATGAAAAAATATCGGTAAATACCGCTGACGTTTATATTTTAAATTACAACCACTATGCGCTACGCCAAAAAGTTTTCCAGTTGTATGACAGTGATGAATACATCTAGCCTCATTATAATGCAATAGTTTTTTACAAATAACACACTCTTTGTGTTGCCGAAAATATTCTCTACGTTCTTCGTCACTCAAAGGTGGTAATACCGCAAATTTGTTTAATTGTTTTTCTAGTATTTTTGCTAAATCCATCACATAATTTACAAAATGTTGCGATGCATCTTCCCCTGAATATACATGCGAGTCAAAGAGTCTTTCTTCTTCCGCAGTATGAACATAATCTTTATAATTAACGTTTGGTGGAACGGTTACTATAGTACTGTAACAAATCGCCTCATGTTCTACTAAGACTTCAGCCTTACTTCGTAATTGTTTCACATCACTATCTACACTATGTTGGTTAAATGTTCGTCGTGAGGGTGTTATATTTCAGAAAGTAGAAGGTTGTAATATACTCTCAAAATCAGCATACACAACAAAATGTAATGGTTCTTCGTATCCTCGTTCAATAAATTCAAAGATTTCACCTTCTTTAGCTAATACATAATAGGCTGGTTCAACTTCATTTTTCTTACAATAATTTTTATGCTCACGTAAATCATCTTCGCAATCTACTCCACGAAAATAAGCTAAACAGCGTTTACAAAATAGAACTCTACCAGTATTCGTAGTATATTGTTTTCTTAGTAATGAATTTAAATCGGTAATTAGACAATAATGACTGTTTTTATGATCACTAGTTGTTTTTACTATAATATACTCTTCTTCAACTATTTCAAATTCATTACACAATCTAACAGGCTGAATTAAATATAATAGATCGAAATGAAATCGTTTTTCTATATCAATAGTTTTAATTGGATATAGTAGATCATTTGACTCAATTCCAAAAATATTAATAGAAACCTCGGGATTATATTTTTCAAATTTTATCACATCTTCCAATGGAGTTGGGAAATTGATTTTTGAAAAATCGAATCGTATATTATATCGTTGAGAAATATAGTCTAAAAAGTGACCACGATCATAAGTTTCTGGTAAATGTCGACGATTTCTATCATTAAGCATAAAATAACTTAATATACTATACATAAAACATTTTTCGTTATGCTCATTTTTAACATTAAGAATGCAACGTGTATTGTTTAATTTTTCCGGTAATGGAATGTAGGAACCAACGCGATGTAAAGAATAGGCACACACACTTACATCATAAAAACTAACACCTACAAATGTCCATTCTGATTCTGATAATATTATAGTTTCAAAATGGTTCAAAAGTTCTTGCAACATTTTGTTTCGCACAATTTCTTCGATAGGAAATGCATTGATACGAAAAAAAGTATATTGTTTAGTGCGTAAGGTTATTTCAAAAGGTTCCGTTATTTCACTGATTTTATTCCCATAAGTATCAAGCTTGTGAACCCATCTTCGCGTTTGAATAATACATTTAATTTGAATTTTTACAGCTTTTTTATCTAAAACTTCTTTTTTTATAATATCGGTAACAACGGGTAAAAATGATTCTAAATTAGAAATTAGAGATTGCGTATTAATTTGTGGAGCGCCATCTTGTTTTTTCTCTACAACAATGTACGTTGAAAATTTTTGTTTCATTGCACTTCGCCCCCTGAAAATATCATAATTATTTTCATGACGTATAAACCATTTATCATTTATCATTGCACGTGAATGCATTAATGTGTTCTCATGTACTCGTAATTGAGAGAGAGTTAAAAAGTTTAACGAACAAATATCACAATTATAACTATGTCGTTGTTGCGACATACCAACTAAATTACTGGAACTTGCAGTCGACATATCAATCTCATCCTTGTTAGCATCATCAATGGTTGTTGCTACGGTAGAACTCGTGTCCCCACCATGACCAGTTACACTCGGTATAATACATTCTTCTTTTCCTGGAGATATGATAGAACCACTAGCAAGAGGGATATCCACAGCATCATCATGCATTATCTCCAATGTTATATCATGAACTTAATTACGTTTATGCACATAACTTCGTAAATGGTTGGATAAACTACTGGAACGAGTAAACAATTTTTGACAAATTTTACAAAAAAACTTTGATTCCATTTAAATGACTTAATTAAACGACGTCTTTACGATAGAAACATAAATACAGTCTCTATTGTATTATATAAAGTAATTTCATTTTTCAGTAAACTCCTCCTTTTATACTCATCAATTGCGTATTAATCATATATTGTTTACTATGTTACCACTATATTTTCTGGTACTGTAAAAAACAAGAAAAAAGAAAAAAAGAAAAAAAAAGGAAAAAGGAAAAGCAAAAAATGGTCAGCCTTGCAAGTACTTTGAAATTGCTGTTATATAACGAGGCGTATCCGTTTATACGCGTAAGTATACTCGATAATGACCTCTAATATCTCGTTAAATCAAAAGAAGAAGAAGAAAGTGTATCGATTGCAATCTTTATAAAAAAGATTCATAGTTTTAAGTAGTAATCAACGAAAAAAAAACATGTAGCTATAATGCGAATATCGCGTATGAAATGGAAATTTTTAGTAATTAACATAACGATTGCATATCCAGTATATACTTCTCAAATACAATTAGTTGTCCTTCAAATTGAAATATTACTAAAATTTCTGAATAAAATTGTATTTAAAAAGAGCTGTAATTATCACTATCGTATCAATTGTTATATTTGCAGTAGACGTTGAGTGTAAAGTTAAAGTTACAACGTAGTATCGAAAACGTAATTTTTATTATTATTATTATCATAATGGTTGTCAGTCATTGGCGTTTTATTGTTAAGTCGGATGTTGATTTTTCTATTTCGGCTCAAAATATTAATGAGTTATTAGAAACGTATCAAAAGTATTCTCCGAAAGTAAAATATGTCGCGAAAGATTAGAAAGAAATTAAATTAGAGTTTAATGGCTTTGAATTTCGAGATCGTGTAGCTGCATGCTGGCTACCACACAATATGCGGATTATGTCATTGTTAAAGGAGTATATATGGAGAAGTTGAATACTCCGCAAAAACATTCCGTATCTCCTCCTATTCTATTATACGAACAAGATGCGCAAATGTGGAGCGATGACGATCAACATACAGAAACATTACTATCGATTGCAGAAGAAATAGATCCTAATTTCAAATCTCCGCAAACATCATCGAATTATCCAGTGCAAAAATATATAATAACTTCCGATCCTCGTTATACGATTGAGCAGCATGCGGAAATTGCATTCCTACCGCAAACACGTAATAATGAAAGTGAATTTATAATAGTAAGTGAAAAAAATTTTTGTTTATTACCCGGGGTTTGCGCTATATTTGCACAATCGTATAAAATTTACGCAAAACCGGGGTACGCGTTATTCTTTTCTTCCGTTGATAATCGTAAAATATTTATAAACGATTTTTTTATTTTAAATGCGATGAATTTTCCATTAAAACTGATTGTACATAATAATTCTTCAGAAACATATAATATTAAACGCGGTGAACCTATTGCTCGTATGTCCGTCAAAAAATTGTCAGAGTTATTCTCAGCTAAACATCGAGTAGATGAGAAAGATTTTGAAGCTCGTAATGTTAAACTGTTACGTTTAAATTGTTAACTTGTGTCATTGATTACTAGTTTACGTATTATTCATTATTAAAAATTGTGTAATATTTTTAATAAAATCTTATATGATTTATATCTTTTATTGTGTTCGAGGCGTTTTTTTCAGTTGACGTAAAAACTTGATTCAATCGACGAAACATTATAAATTTGTAAAACGAAAAAAGTAAGGTGATAGAAAAAATTTGTTAAGTAACAACTTTAAATGCTAAACAACTTGAAAGTAGTATGCAATGCGCAACTATAAAAAAGTTGTATACAAATTAGTAATATAAAAAAGAACAAGTAATTTCACACTCTTTTACATTCAATTTAGAAGAAATGAACACCTAATAAAACCAATATATAAATAATTTATGAGGTCGACTAAGTAGCTATCATAAAAACTTGTTTTCCTCAAACAGTATACTATATTTTTTGGTACGCATCAAAGCAAAATGTAAAATAGAATAAATTAAACAAAAAAAACGTTCGAGTTATAACCTCATCTCCTTTCACTACCAATATAATCTCTCTCATAGCTCAGTCGTCTACGTCGCAGTTTACATCACCTGGATGTCGCCTGTTCGAATCCCAGCAAAGGTAAAAAATTTATTAAATAGAAATTATCAATACCGAATAAAGATGGCGCTACTATATTGGTAACCAACGGAAAGGGAGAGGGGATATATAATTCCGGACTTGTAAAAATTTCAAAAATATTAGCTCTGACATCACAGATATATGGACTTGTAAAAATTTCAAAATAGCGAAGGACACGTGTGTTGTTGTTGTTGTGTTGTAGTAGAAAAATGTCTCTTTATCGTATGTCATGGTTCAGGGTCACGCACTGAACAATGGTCATTTCCCATATATCACCGGTCATTTCACTCGAATGCTTATATTTAACAATAGTAGGCTTCGTACCATTGGTCAGTGCGTGACCCTGAACCTGACATACGATAAAAGACATTTTTATACTACTAATATCTATTTTTGCATATCTCAGGAAATGTAGTGTAAAAAGGTTCAGTTCCAAATAAAAAGAGGTAGTATTTGAAATAAGATAGAATGTGCATAAATTTCGATCTTCCTCAGGTTTACGGATAATTTCATTGCATACTGTAAACTGTTTATCCCTCTAGTTAAACAATACACAAAAAAGATCCAATTAGCAAATATTGGATAAAGAGGAGATTGCTTCTGGAAGCAGAATAAAATAAATATACACACCATTCGAGCTTCAGCAAGGTGTTTGACTCTTTCTTTTTCTCGTTGGCGACGTACCAACTTATGAGACCATGATTGTGAATAGTTTTTTCCATCTTCTTTAAGGAATATACAGCGTTGTTTTTTAGGTAGAAGAGGCTTATTATGATCACTACCTCCACTAGACATAATGTCAACTGTGAAATAATAATGGTATTAATTGATGGAAACATATGCATGAAACCTCAATACAATCAGTGACCTAAGATTGATTGTTTACTTAATGTTCAGCAAATCTGTTATTCTTTTTTGTAAAATTTCAATAGATAGTAAAAGGGAATAGTAAATGAATACATTTATAAGGTATATTATTTGTGAAGCTCAAAGAAAAAAGTTTACTTGACAAAAATCTTAGAAAATATTTAAATGTTCATCAACTTCCAAGTATTACATAAGAAACTTCATTCTTGAGGGCATGGAATTTTTTTCTCCAATTTTTCTCTTAAATAAATTTATATCACTGTTAAGATATTTATAGTTTTTAAACTTGTAAAGTATAATTATAGAATAATTTCCAAGGAAATTTATCTCAATAAACACAAAAGATTTGTTTGTGGCTGAAACATTTTTGAAAGACAAAGAGCTATCCAGAATCACCAAATAACGTGATATAGAAAAATCAGTAACAAAAAAACATCAAAATTCAAACAAGAAATTTACAAAGAAACAAATAGTTCCTAATTACTAATACTAAATGATTGCATAAATTAATTATTTACTCAGTTCAACAATTAAATGACTTAGCTATATGAAAATAAAATTAAATTCAAATTGAATTTCACTTTTTTTTTTCAAACTGTGATTTATTAATAAATTGTTACTTATCTCTTGGATATTAAACATAGAATAATTAAAGACTGTTGAAAATATTTTTTATGAAAACCTAAAATTTTTAGTAACATGAGAACAATTTTTCTTGTTACTATGACAGTTTTATAGAACACAATGCAAAAAAACTGAAATTTATAACAATTTTACCACCTCAACAATAATGGAACACATTTTCATACTTTTTTTCAATTTACAATATATTTTCTAATACAATTATTCTCAAACATGCTGCATCTGCAACTCTATCTGCTCATTATATACCTAACTATAACTAAATAATAATAAAAATGTCTAAAATGATCAAAATTATTTTCACAAATAAGTAAAAGTATTCCACTAATCCTCTGAATAAAGTCTGATTAAAACATTATCCTTTTCTACAATACCTACTGGTATTAAATATTTATTTAAAAACAATAACTAAACAAACAATGAAGAAGGAAATTAAAATCATATTCTAGCTCCTAAAAGAGATGCACAGTAAATATGAGTCACACAAATTTAACACTTATTGAAGAGTCTACCTTCTTCAAATTCCAGTTATAAAACTTTTTGTTACTTCTAATTAAATTTTAAAACATAATCATACTAAGGTACAACTGACATTGAATTAAAACTTCAGAGTAAAACTGATAAATAACTTTCAACAGACTGTTCCTGAATTAAAACTTATTGAATCGTATTTAACACTTTCTTGCGATATCAAACATAACTATATAATATGTCTGATCACTCTACCTTGATTTTTCTCTGCACTCAAAGGCAAAAAATATATGACATATAAAATAAAACAGAAATATCTCATTGGTACCACCCATATACAGGTATAAACCAGCATCTTTTTTAACATAAAAAAACAAAATTGACAGCAAAAAGTTCTATTTCATTAATACCTCTTTAGAAAACCAAATTTAGAATTGGCCAATTTACATCTACAATTCAAAAAATTCTAGCACGGCAATCCACGCTAGAAAATGTTGATTTTTCAAACCAAAACTTAACTAAATAAATGGATAAATAAAAATACTAAACACTATTATATCAATTTTACCCTAAAAAACTAAATCAAATTATGCCAGAAACAGAGAAAAAAATAACATTTTCAAAGTTACCCTTACTTTTAAATTTTGAGGAGTGGGCTTTTATGATTTTTATGTACTGGAACTGGGAAACCTATAGGTCTCATCTATGGTTTATTTCGTAGATATTTGAATAATTTTTAATATTAAAAAAAAAATACTGAAGTTAACTAGGTACCATAAATTTTTTCATACATATAGGAAAAAAATGGAAAAATTTCAATTCTTTTCCATCCAAGTTACCCCAGTTAATTGGTAATTAATAGAACTTTATGAAGTTCAAGGTCCATTTATGTATAATGCAAGACAGCAATAGCAATACAAAATTATTCAGAAAGTATAAACTCACTTTAGTATACCAATATAGGTACTGATGTTGTATAATCCAGCAACTTTGAAGCGATTCATTTGCAGAAAGCCCATGTAATTCTACATAATTATATCAATATATTCATCCAGTCATTATTCGCATATCAGCTTCCATGAACATGAATTCAATAGAATAAATAAAATATGACCATAAAAACAAGTGTATTATAGAAATATCAATGACACCAATGATGGCAATCAAGTAATAACTGAATGAATCAATGAATAAAATGAGTTATGATCAACAATTGCAGTGTCCATATACATGCTTACATTGTGACATCTGATAAAACGTAGCCTTCCCTTTCACGTGACAACCAAATGTATACTACTACTACGATAGGGAACGGCTCTTGAAACTTAAGATTATATAACAGATAAGATAAACGGGAAATACGTCGATTCCGTAAATGGAAATAAATTCCCTGCTCTACGAAAACGATGAAGACACGTCGATTAACTATTATTTAACGATGTGGTGACATGTATATTTACGATATTCGATCATCGGTGAACCAATTCTTATCTCCTTGACTGTTTACGATTTTGGCCTAACTGTGAGCAGTCAGTCTCGTTTTTGTACGTGATGGTTTCCGATCGTCGTGAATACGAAATATTATTCACGATATAATACAGCTTTTTAATACGACATCAAATCACCTTTTAAATAGTTTTCACTGATACTTTCCAAATGTAAACATCAATAGTAAGACCAAATAATTCGCGATATTACTTCTCCAATTTCGAAGACGAATGTTCAATCGAAATCTGTTGGTTGGCCACACTTCAAAAACCATGAGGCGACACAACCTGTAACCTGAACGACCTGATATTAGTTACCAAATTTGTAAGTAACCTTCTCAATTGTAATAAAATGTGAACTGTAATAATGGGTCAGCCAACTTATTTATTTCAAATTATATAAAATTGCCCGACGTATTTCGTTGTCCTTGGGAGCTATCGCTGGTAGGCTGGTGGCCTAACTGTTTGAGCTGGCTTGTGGTCTCGACTCTACGATCGATCGAGACTTACTGATATATTTCAAATCGTGATATCAACCCCCATACTTGGGATGTATGTTCGTTTTTGTACGTCACATCTACGTTTTACTTGGCGACTGTGAAAGGACTTGATCAACTTGTCTTTCGAGTTCCGTGGACAAGCCTATTGCAAACGCCTTATCCACAACCTTCTGTTCTAACTTTAATTCCATCTGTTGTGAGGGTGTGATTCAAGAATTGTTCATTCTTAATCTAAAACTTTCACATGTGGATATATACAATCTCATGTTATTTGAAGGTCTGTATTTCAACTCGGTACTGTAATTCACACGGGTGTATATCAACGAATGTGAAGAGTGTACCTTCCTTTTTTGATCAAGTTCTCGAACCACCCGTCCAAAATTATTTCTGTTCTTACTTTCTATTTTTTTTTTTGGGTTCCCTTCCACCATATCATTTCAATAAGAGTAGAAAGATCGTTCGAGAAGAGACCAAAATCCGCCATCTGAGTTTTGTTAAAATCCATACGATCGGTTTGTTGCTCAGAATGATCGTTAGAGCGATCCATTAAGTTGGATAGGTCTGATCAACCTGTTCATGTTGGGATTGGCACTATCCAAATTTACCAAGTGTCTGGTGACCGTTGACTGGCCGGCTTTGCTGAAGCCATTTTTAAATTTGTTGGGCATCTGATTCCCACATGTACTAATTGGAGGAATTCTTTCTCCGCATTAAAACACAAGTGCAGCAAGTAAACTGCAGTGAAACTCACATCGCCTTCAGCGATTAGCTCTATGCCTTACAAAGCATGTTAACCTAAATTCAATAAAAATAATTGATTTATCGCAAATTACTAAAACAACCTGGTGTTCAAGGATTAGGTCCCTCGTGATAATTTTATAATAAACAATGTCCCGTTCGAGGCTCAAGCTTCCCTAATAAATTCTGTGTTCAAGACTTTTAGTCGTTGCGGTTATTTGCTATGGCCCTAAGCTTACCGATCATGTTTTGATCCTAACATTTTATCAGCAGTGTGCCGTAGAAAATAGTTATTGTAGTTAACCTAATTATTGTATGTGGCTTTTAGTGGCCCAGTATTTTATTGTTCGACAAACTTTCTTTTAATGAATCTTAACAGACTAAAATAAAATTATACAGGTGTGTATTGAAATAAAATAAAAATATAGGCTAGATTAAAAGCCACCCATATTCCCATAATCGTACCTACGACGTATTGATTCAAAGTAAAGTAACTGAGTCTTGATCGATCTTATCTGTCCTATGTTATGGATTTTGGTCCAATTCATAACATACATTATAATTTAGGGATTCTAGAAATATTCTCGATACTATACTTCCGGAAGATTCCCCTAAAAGTATGACCTACCCATTAATTAATTAAGTCGATATATTTGTTAGTTTTAGCTGAGCCGTAAATCCCCCCTGTTCCAGGTATATCGATGAGCAGAGCCATAGACATCGATTGCTAGTCTGTTAAGATAAAACATATTGATCTAGTTAGGGGAAATATTAGCCTTCTACTAAATTTAGGCCAGCAGAATTCATCCGAAAAGGAATGGTACAGGGGATGATAATAACCCCAACCCCTTTGACACCCCCAACCACCTGAGTAGACGAGATAGGAAAGATGCTAGGAATACTCGAGAGGTCACGATGAGCGAGGATGATGCAAACATTACCAGAGGATCCGCCATCATGGAGGAAGAAGAATCATTGAAAAGCTTGTGGGCCTTCGATTCCAGCAGGGTACCAGAACCACCCAAGGGAAACAATCCAGTTGAATTTTACCAGAGTCTTTATCTCTGACAATCCGAAAGTACTGCTCGATATAGTAGGAAATGTGTTGTGCGAGATACGTTACTTGAGAAAAGAGAAAAAAGATGCAAGGCAGCCGAACAATGTATGATAAAAGTGGTTGAAAAGAACAGTGAATTTGAAGATCAAGTTAAATCTCTTGAGAAGGAAATTTCGAAATGAAAGTCCCCTGAATACCCCCCGATGATGAAGATATGTGAGAGATTAGCCAAAATTGAACTTGATCATACAAGGAAGAAAGTTGACTTCGAAGATGAGCAACTTTACAACAACTCCTTGTACATACCCATCGATGATGATAAAGTACCGTCTAAAGAGGACAAAGAGATCGTCATTCCATAGAATCAAACAGGAATTATTTGGAAGCCCGTAGTCAGTTCAACGTTGGTAAGTGCTATCAAGAAATGAGACCAGAGCCCGAGTTCCCAGGAAATCTTGGAACAGATAAGACTACTAAGCTTAGAAACGAAATCTCAATTTTGAGAACAGTTCGATTATTTCGAAAGAAAAATTGATCAGCTACCGATCTCGAGAGATTTGATACAGCAAACTACACGAGGGACAACATCGAGCATCCCAGCTGATTTTAGACCCGAAACACCACCTCCAAGAATCCTGAAACACCTTAAAGATACAACGGTCCCAACATACCTACCAAACCAGAGAGAAGGAACACCAATATGAAGATCACACGACACAGGCGGAAACCAAAAATCCTCGAGAATAGCGCCGTGACAGAAGATGTCGAGGTTATTCTATCCTTCAAGAATGCTGGCGTACAGGGGACATAAGGATCATCGAACTCTGGAGGAATTCCTCAGGGAATTTGAGAGCAGTGTGGAGGACCTGGATCAGGACGACGACCAGCTAGGTCAATTTTTTGGAAAGACGATGGACGTGAACAAATTTCCGGGAGGTTCAGTTTATCAGGAAAATTGGGGTTACTGTGACAGTTATACATCGTAACAGAACAATCAAACACACAAGTTAGTTAAAAAGGTGTATTAGACATAAACTTTTTAGAAGAGTAACAGTAATAAACATCAAAGATTAAAAGAATTAGTGTAACAGAGTAATCAAAAGGTAAACTTGATTGAAGTAGAGTTAGAATTAAGTAGAATGAATTAGAATGAATTAGAATGAATGAAATAGTACAAAACATGAGATTATATAGTAAGTAAAAAGAGGAAGGTTCAGGCAAATTTACAGAGTGTTGGAGAAGGGTTTTGATCTTATTGGTTAATAGAAATATATGTACAGTAAGTATGACCAATGGTCTCGTAAGAATATGACATAAAATGGGTGTTCACAAATAAATTAGTAGAAATTAGTATATATGCAAGATTGCAGAAATAGTATAAACAAAAGATGAGTTCATTGTTTATGAGTAAACACAGTAACTGTTTATGTAGGAAATGATGTCATCAAACAAGTCTTGACTTGAAGAAATGACGTGAGAATTAATGAATGGGAAATAATAGAAAAATAGAGAGAAAGTAATGATGATGATGTTAATTAGTAATACGAAAATATTTCATATTATGAACAATACGAAAATATCGTTACAGTTACCAACAAGCACGAGATCACTTCATGACTGTGTATTGGAATAAATTGAGAAAATAAGCTCAGGTGCAAGCCATTCAGGATGGTCAATTTGACCCGAGAAAATATGATTCGATACCCGATTACGCCATACACATATATACTCGACTACACGAGTGTGGCGAGGACATTCAGACTATATATGGGATTTTGTTAAGAGAGTACCAATGCCATATAGAGATAAAATACTCAAATTCGACGTTGTAAACCTGGTTGAATTCTCGACAAAACTCGAGTACTTACACAGCCTGTTCCACAAAGAGATTGCTGGAAATATAAGTAAACAAACGAAGAAGCAACAAGAATTAAACATCGGTGACCAGAAATATGCAGACTCATATCTTCCGGAAGAAGCTTCCCATCAGAATCAGGGAAACTAAAAAAGCCGCCTATGGCTGGTCACATAGGACGCCCTGTTGAAAAACACGACAAAAACAGACCGACAACTGTGATGAAAAATGAATTCACAGTACCTGAATGGAAAACGTACCAAGTTTTCGGTGACGCCACCATTCTGAGTTGGCTGAGGAATAGTTGCTTGTCGAGTGCCCAAAATCTAAGCTTCGATAAAACAGCTGGTTTTGAGAAATTAAATCGATTAAGCCCACTCCTGGAAACTATACGAAAAACCACGAAAGAAAACACTCGCATAATCATCGGTTTTGGAGAAGAGTTAATCTTGAGTCCAGATACAAACGAAGAAATGAATATTTCGAAACTCCGATATCCCCTCGAAGAGTTATTGCAAGAACGTCGAGTTGAAAAAATAATTGTTACTACGATCTCACCAGAAACAATGAGAATTGAAAACCAGTTCTACAGGTCTCAACTTCGAAGATTTAACAGTCAAATTTGAAAACTCAAGTCCGACTTCAAGGACGTATACATTCTCGATATTGAGAGAATCATCACTCAAAAATACGAGAACGAAAACAAAGATAGAACAGTTGTCTCAGGCGATGAAAGATCCATCTACCCAATTCCACGTCGATATAAAAAAGAGGAGACACATCTAATTGATGAGAATATAGCATCTTTGATTGCAGACCACGTTGACGGAAAGGATAACGAAATGAATGCTAACGTCGAGTTAATCACAAGATATATGAATCAAGATCAATGTGGTGAATACAAACAACCAGAAATCAACGAATCCCAGAAAACCGATGAGGAGGATCCATATGGAAAATTCTGCTATCATATTATGGATGATGTCGAATCAGATCCTGAAGAAATAGGATCTGAAAACACTTTCGACACGTATTATGGGTAAAATGAGAAACACTTATAGGACGTATATTGACCAAGGGTCCCCATACAGTTGGATAACCGAAAAATTCCTGCAATTCCTAGAGAAACATAATACCGATTTGTACCTGATACACTCCATATCATTAAAAGTTTCAACGCGCCGATTATACTAGGTCTAGAAATCCTCTACAAAAATGATCGAAGACCTAGTGTAAGATATCAGTTAGTCAATTTTGTAGATCCACGAGACAAATCATACCGTATCAAGTTACCTGGAGTCCAATTCGGTGCAGTTGAACCTATCCTTAACATTGGCATGACAGATGTAACTCCATTTGAGATTGAAAGCAAAATTGAAAAGATATTAAAAGAGCTAGAAATATCGAATAAAATAGCTCAAGAATTTGGGGATGTCCTACGCAGAAATCACGAGGCCTTCTCTGAGAAGATCAGTAGATGTGCGGCTTACACACACACCTTGAAGATGTCTCTCGATACAAAACAGATGGACAAAAAGGAGAGAATAATTCCAAAGGCTTGGATTCCAAAAGTGAAGAAACTGTTCGATGATTGGGAAAGACAAAGAATCATAAGCACTGAATCTAGCAAATATTTCTCACCAATCACCTATTCGAAAAAAGAAAACGGTGATATTCGCCCTTGTCTTGATGCTTGGGGGATAAACCAATATATGGGTACACGAGGAGATATGGTCCCACCCATAGAAACAATAAAATTAAGTTTATCCGAAATGAGAGTGTTTACAAAACTAGACGCGAGATGGGGATTCTTACAAATCCCATTGGCCCCAGAATCTCGAAAATATATAGCTATCAGATTCCAAGGAAAACCGTATGTTCTAAATCGAATCATTTTTGGCCTGAAAGACGCGATGCAAGCATTTGTAGCCGCTATGAGAATCGTCTTAAGTGGACTGGGACACTGCGTTACCGCATATGTCGACGATATCCTGATCCACTCTCGGACACAGGAAGAGCATCTGGAACATATTCAATTAGTTTTGGAAAGATTTGTAAAATACAATATGACATTATAATTGGAAAAGTGTTCATGGTTTCGAGATACAGCTTGATACTTAGGGTATGTCATTGATGCCGATGGAATACGACCCGATCCAAAAAGAGCAGAAGCCATCCACAATTTCAAGGCTCTGACAACAAAAAAGGAAGTCCAATCATTCTTTGGAGAAGCAAACTATTGTCGAGGGCATGTTCCAAGATACGCCAACATAATCGCTCCATTATGTAACCTGTTAAAAACGATGTTGCGTTTGACTGGACCAATGATCACCAAGAAGCATTTGAAAAAGTAAAATTGGAAATGGTTAAATGCCTGTTACAATCACATCCGGATTTTAGCCTCCCATTTTATATGATCACAGACGCATCCAACTTCACCATGTCGGGAATAGTCATTCAATTCCTCAGTGAAGACGAAGATGAAAAGCCGATAATGTTATCAATGGTAAGTATATTGCTGAAAAAATCAGAGAAAAAGTATCCTACATTCGAAAAAGAAATGTTAGCAATAATCTATACAATGAAGAAAAATCTATACATACTTACCGATCACTAAGTTCGAATACGAACTGATTGTTGATGCCTACAGTACCTTATAGGCTTGAAAGAGGATGTCTTACAAAGAGTAGCACAATGGAGAACGTTCCTCACTAGCTTTACGATAACCGCTACCGAACATATACCTAGGAGTAAAAATATCACAGCTGATGCCCTATGCAGATACTTTTCCTTGCTCGACGCTGTAGTATACCAAAATGCCGATTTCCCGGTCGTATTAATGTTAGTCGATGAAGATAATGCGATCACCATCTCATCACTTATGAGCAACATCTCAATCCTTCAAAAGAAAAGCAGAGAAATAACTGGTCAGCTTGAGAGACAATCACCTCGTATTGAAAAAGAAAACGGTATCATCTACTATGTGAATCGGGAAACAGATAAAAGAATATGCGCTCCTGAGCCAACTCGTGAACTGTTGATCAAATTCTACCATAAGGAATTCACACACCCTGGATCTCAAAAAACACTAGAGTTGGTGCGACGATTCTTCGATTGGCCTGGTTCAAAGTACGAAATCAAATTATTCTGCTCGAACTGTGAAACCTGCTAAAGATCAAAGAATACAAATACAACATTGTCAGGCCCCTTCTTGTCAGTCTTCGCAGAAAAACCTGGCCAGTTACTATCCATCGATCTATATGGCCCATTACCGTCAAGATGTGGGAAGGTGAATCAAATTTTTGTCATTATAAATGTTTTCTCCAAGTTTACGAAGCTCTATACGATAAACAAAGCCTCAGTTAACGTCTGTATCATTAGAATGAATTGTTTTATCGAAAAATATGGCAAACCTGAAACAATTTTATCCGATAATGGGAGCCAATTTACAACAAAGGATTGGATTGATCCCTGGAAACAGCTAAAAATCCAGCCAAGATTTACGTCAAAATATACACCATCATCAAATCCAGTCGATCGAGCATGCTACTACTGGAATACCACCGGCGACGTTGATGGAAAAAGTAAAATTTGATTACGAATGACGAACACTCCCACTGACTGACGAAGAGTACAAAATAATCCTAGAAAAAGAGGTACAAAACACAAAGAAAACGCTCGCTCGCCGGAAAAAGAATAACAAAAGCAAAAATCTGACCGATCTCAAGGTTGGAGATATGATTTACACGAATAATCATACACTTTCTGATAAAGCCGTTGGTGTTTTGTCAAAACTCAACCCAAAATTCATCAGCCCCTGCGAAATCATCGAGGTAAAGGGAAATGGAAGCAATCGAGTCTGTACACCCGATGGAAAAATCCTCCAACGAAACGTACATGAATTCAAACGATAGAATTCATCCACCACTAAATAAAATTGTCAACCCGAAACAAAAACATCTCGAATTGTAATTCCATAAATCACGATTAAAAATTAGTGAAGATAAACACAAGATAAAGTGATTATAAAAATAAGATAATTCTACTTACGTCAACAAAGCACGCCTAATCAATGAGTTCAACAACCATGACATCGAATCATTGATTCGATCAACTCACCGATAATCATCAATTCATCGATGACATCCTGGTTGGGGGGGAGATAGTCAACATTATCAATTACGCAACAACGCAGTTCATTCACACGATTGTCACCAAACGTACATATGCGAGAGATACCAAGTGATCGAAAATTATTAATTAATTTGTGAAATCGAAATTAAAAGAGTAAATAAATTTAAAACAATAAAGAAACCAAAATGCCACGAAATACCGATACGTAAGTAAAATAATTATACTCCCAAAATATAACAATTAAGTCATAGATTAATAAACTTAAAGCCTATTTGTAATCTAGTCGAAATGGCAGAAGAAAATGCGTCAAATGCCACTGTGATAAACAAGAACGAAGACCTCGAGACAAAATTTAAAAGAGTCTCGAGGGAAAATGAAGAATTCCTTGTCTCGTTGCGTGAACAAATAAGAATAGCAGCGCACAATCAAAACGTAACAGAGCAGGCACTCACAGTCCGAGGACAATTCCACGCCGGAATGTCCCAGTGATGGAACGACAGGTCAACCTCCTCGAAAGAGTCATCGCAAGTGAAAGAAGTGAGAGAAAGTCAGTCACCGAAGTACTCGAAGAAATGAAAATAACAATTCAGAGGCAGGAACGGACGATCGAAGAGCTACGAAAGATGGTTACGGAGTTGAATACCGAGCTCAAAAAGGTGAGCATTCACGCAAGAGAGTATGCTAAGTCCCTCCCCACTTGTACGATAAAAGTATTGAGATCAACAATCGGTAAAAATGTAAACGATAAAAGCATGAAAAGAAATGCTATTAATAATTATAGCGAATTACCACTAAAGAAAAGACCACAACCCGATTTGCATGAAACGATAAAATAATGAACCCTTTTTAAACTAAGACTAGGTCCTAAACCTTCTCACTTTCTACAGAGGGTATCAGTCGAATACAACGAAGTACAACTGGGTGACAAGAAGCCATTGACGTCCATGGGAAGGGTCAGTTTTGAAAGGAGTACAGATGGATCGAACAAAGACAAACGTGGTAAGCAACTAACGAGATTTAGAGTACCAAAAAAATTAACATCCTCGAAGGAGATAACCTTAACTCCAATAATTATAGATGATGAAGACTCGCCGACAAAACGAGAAGATGAGGATGTTACACTGGCTATCCCACTCGAGGACCTTCCTAAGGAAATTATAAAAACCAGAGAATATTGTTTGGGGATGAAAGTAGAGGTGATAAAACCCGGGGAAATCAAGAATAAGTTGCCACGAGTGTTTTGTATTCCCCTCATCTTGGGGAAAACAATTTTTGCTGGGGAATGATAAAATTTTGTGTTTCAATGTCATAACCCCAGTCTCGTTCATCAACATGAAATTGCTCTCAGCGAATCAGCAAATCATTCTGTGGTATGCCAACCTAGGTAGCAATGTGCCAAGCAGGTTTCACCTGGCGGACATCACCCGTTTTAACAACCACCCGCACAACGATCACCACAATATCATGACACGTCTCCAAAAACATACTTCACCTGTACCCGGAAACACAAATAGAGGTATAGCACAAGGTGATGGGCCAAAGCCTTGTGCACCTGGAAAGCTGGTCCAGAGTGATTGGTAATGAAAGTAACCCCAAGAACGTCGATAATTTGGAATAAAGGCCAAAAAGCACATGAATAACGGAACTGAAATGTCAAATACCCACCCAAAAGAAAACGTTATATGAATATTAACGCAATTTGCCCCACCATTTCACCCACGTGTATGAAAGATCAGAACATCATAATAAATGAACAAAATATTAAATACATACCAGTACTTTAATTAAATGAACTGAGTTACGAGATAGTTTACAGTGATTTGTCCTCATGAGCGGTTATAAATGAGGATGTAGTGCTTGAATAATAACGAAGACAAAAAAAGTACGATGTAAAATATATGGATACGAAGTATGCCAATACCGTAGTCGAACATAAATTAGACCAGTGATCAGCCGAATATACTACAAAAACGGACAAGCCGTAATCGCGATAGATAAGGCTGGATCTGGATAACCATTTCTCTACTTTCAAATATACGTATATATTTGAAAGAGAGGAACAGTTATCAAACTTGGGAAAAAACCCGGTTGCCCACAAATAATCAACAGACCTTTATATTTGCAAGTAAGAGGGCGTATTTTATCTAGATACCTCAGATCCCCGCCCATCTCCCCACATTACCAGGACATAATCAGGAGAAATAGAGTCGAGATCGGGAGTGTTAATTGATATTGGGAGTTTGGGGAAATGTGGTGAAAATGGAATAGTGGAAAGAGGTATCCGATAAAAATACGTAATTTTGAAAAATGTACATGAAAATTTAGAAATTCTGGAATCTTTACCGTTGCATTTAGGTAACTAGGCTTTTAGGTTGTTCGACCACGGTGCGTTGGTTTACAGCTGATTGGCAAGACTTAGGGTACTGGCGTTGGTCGACATATCTGTAAATTGAAATTTGTAGCAGAGGGACCAGGATTGAAAGAAAAGTGTATGTGATTAAAAAATGTGATATTTGTATGTTATACTTACTATGGTCCTTGATTGTAGTAAAGAAAAATGTAAGTTAATGATGAATCCAAGTAAAAAAATATCAAGAATTTAATAGAAAAATAAACGAAAAATTAACAATACTATAATGAAAACAAAGATGGACTATTGTAATGATAATGAAAGTATATCTTAATGTTCTGGAAAATGAACACACAAACAAAATTGAGCAAAAATAAGAAAAAAAATTACGAACGAATAAAAAAAAATTAATAGAGATAAGGAAAAAAAACCTGGTACTAATTATGCAAACAAAAAGTAAAATTAAGATAACAACTATGATATAATAAATGAAATATACCAGGTTATATTATATAGAAAAAAAAATTTGACCAGACAGTCGAGATCTACGGAAACAAACAAACATATACGGTATATCCGCCCCGTATTGGCCTTACAAGATAGATAAAATAATGAAATAATAACAATATATCGACTAAAAAGGAACAGAAATTACTACCGTCCATGAACGGATCAGTTTTGCGAATGGTTAACATAAAAGTAAAATAGTAACAAAAACTCTTTTTGATAGGAGAAAATTAGTTTGGGTAAGGATTATATACAGGAGGGGGGTAGTCAAGAGTGGTAAGAAAGTCGTTATTGGGATAGTTGTCGTGATCGAGACCCGGTTTTTTATCTTTCTTCTCCCAGGGTTGATGCCTACATCATGCCACGGGCCTCCCTATCCTGGTAGGCTCGTTGAGCGTTAAAAAACTCAATGGCCTCATTGTTGATGATCACCAATCTGGGCGCGTTCCAATTTGCCACATCCATACAAATCCGCACCTCATTGGCGTGGCAGAAGTCGCGTCCCAAAATCACCCCGTTAGGAAGACAGTGGACCAAACCAAACTGTATCTCAAACGTCTGCTCCCAGGTACATATCTTGAGAGTGATGGTTTCATCAAAGTAGTACGGCAGTCGTCCACTGCCTCTCCACGGGAGATTTACATTTTGCATTCTGCCCGCCAAATTGGTTGATTTCGTAGAACACAGGACCAGACCCATGCCGCAGATTGATGTCACAAGATGCCAGTCAAGAAAGTCCCGGGTATTGTAGACATCCTCCACGCAGGCGAAGAAAGTGATCGGCCATTCAGGTGAGTGCCTTGGAGTAGTTTGTTAGTTGGGAGGGAGGGCCAATTCAAAGTCTACGACTCAGCCCTCGTCTCCGCCTGTTGCACCAAACTCCTTTGGTGCTACAACCTCTTCCTGGCTTGATGCTTCGTTCTGAGATGCCGTGATCGATCGCCGGCTCCTATTCAACTGTATCTCCAAGTGCAAACGGACAAATCTGTTCTCACTCGGATGTATCTGGCTGGTTAGTGAGCCTGGTCTCAGTTCTGTCGATATCTGCGTCGGTGGTTTGATCTCTTGGAAGGTTGCCGGCGCAAAAGGGACAGGGGCGTCTCTACCAGGTTGACATTTAGGGATTCGGAAGCCGGGAATACAGAATCGTTTCAATGAGTCCAGTTTGGTAGGTGCAGCAACTGGCAGAGCTTGTTTTTTCTGGTTTTCTTTCTCAATTTGTTTGGCTGCGATGTCATCAACCTTTTGCTGAATTGTTTTTCGCTTTATTGTCAAGTCTGGTGTCGATGTGCCTGGTTTCACTTTTTTCGCATTGGTTGTTGTAGTAGGTCTTTGGTTTGTATTTTTCGAGGTTCCGGGTATTTCGCTGTCCTCGATAATTTTAACGTTTGGCAGTTTCTGTGTTTGTAAGGTAGGTACAGCGCTCGGTGTGTTAGGAGCCGTTTTGCTCAGGCTCGGTGTAGATTCTGATATTGTGGTCCGTTTTTCAGGTTAACCCGGAATTAAGTCTTCTGATTTGGTGGGTTTTGGTATTTCTGCATAATGACGTTTGTTTTTAGTAACATGTTAATTCTTGAGGGGACTGATTGAGCATCTTTTTAGTAGGACCAAAAGTTTTTTGCCCAGGAAGTTGTGACGAATTTTGCTGTTGGGAGTTTGTTGATTATCACCACAAATATATTCGGGATTCATTTTGGTGGTTTGCTTGAATCTACCTGGTTCAGCATTTCTAAACCCCCTGTGGGTTGGGACCGTGCTATTTGTAGCGGTAGTCTTAATATTGTTTTGAGGTATATTTGATTCTTCTTTCGCGATCCGCGGCGTTTTCGTAATTACTTTTTTCGGAGTATACATTTTACATTTTCGCGAAGTCACTCCTGATATCGATTTTCCAGTACTAATTCCTGGGTTATCCTTACAAAGATTTTCTTTATTAATTTTAATTTTAATCGGTTTCTTATTTTGCTCCGGGGTGTTGGGAACGTTGACTATATTTTTAGAGGGTGTTTTAATGGGTGTTGGTTGTGTGCATAAATACAGTTTTTCTACCAAGGTTGGGGTATACGATGATTTGGTAGGTGGGATAGTTTTAGTTTCGGACCATGCGGGGTTATTAATCGTGGTGCTTTTATTACATTCGAATCCGGGTGGCGGTGTTGTGATAGTCGACGGTGAGATTTTTAGTAATTTATCTACGGCACTTGCTAAATTACTTTCCATGTATAGTAGTCCAATGGCGTGTTGGTAAAATGTTGGCCGGAGATTTTTCAAGAGGACCTTTGCCTTAATTAGGTCTTCGTTATCCGCGTCGAGGAGTGAGTTTGCATGGGCTCGGTTGTTCACTGGATTCGTGATTTTTTTCATTGTATCGACTGTGAGGTTGTGGAGTAACTCGAAATCTTCAGTCGTTTGTGGATTCCTAGTATTGTTACATTATTAGTAAAAAAAAAATTGGCACTAGCGTCGCTGGGGAATGAGAAAAAAAATGGAGAAATGAAAAATTTGTGGGTATGGAGCATGGAAAAAAAAATTTAAATTTAAAGGAATGATGATACGGAGATGGAAAAAATTAGTACATGAAGAGTTATTTAGATCATAAAGAAAACAAAACCACCCGAGAAATCACTGTAATTGATATTCACTGTAGGAGAAATTTGTTATTATTTGCTAGTTACTTACATGATTGATAATTATCGATGATATATAAATAAGAAAAATCACCAGTATCGATTCCGGGTATGTACCAAAAAGGCGTGTAGATATTGGGTAAATTACACGAAAAAATGAGAGGAATATAAAAAATAAAAAATTAAATTAACGATAATCATGTACAAATAAAGAAAAGTAATTCCGGGAACACAATTATACTAGACACTTGAATTATCGCGATTCTTAATTAGGACTAGATCGAGCACGTGATGTATAACGAATGAGTTTGCAAATAAGTGTAGCAAGGTTAAGGATTGCGACTTAGTGCTATTATTGCGTCGTATTTCCAGTAGTCACACACAAACCGGTGCAACAATGTTGGTTTTTTTTTTTTTTTTTGTTGTAGGTGCATACGTTGCACAGGCCGGTAGGAAGGAAAGATAGGGAGGGTGGGCGATAGCTTGCATCAGGTTGATGGTTGTGTCGTCTTGGTCCAGTACGTATTTTTTTAGTGATGATCAGGTTTTTTATATGTCCTTCTGCGAAACGTATTCGCAGTGATGCGCTGTTGTCGGGTTTATTTTATATTTAGTATACAATGTAATTCTTGGTATTTAGACGTTGTATTAAAATAATTTTTTTTTATATATATATACGGTCTTGAATGGGCTGTTGTCCTTGAATATGGATCTTATTCTTTTGTGCCGTGCCTCTTACTGTCTTTTTCACTTAATTTATATTATGTACAATGGAATGGGAAGGTGATCGAAAGATATAAATTGTTGGATGGTTATCAGGTTACTGGATTTGCCTAATGATCACCTACATTTTGGTATTAATATTTAAGGTTATTTAGATGTTGAGTTTCGTATTGTCCGGTTTCTAAAGATTCAAGGAGATATGCATTTTTACCTTCTTCTCGAATGACAATATAAGGTCCTATGAATAAGTTTGCAAATTTTTTCGAGAAATTTTTGTCTTTGTTTGACAAAGGATGTGTTTTGACGAAGACTATTTCTCCAGTTTTTAGGTGGATGGGGTTTTTGTGTTTTTTTTTTTTTAAATATTCTTGTCGTTGTTTAAGTTTTTTAACGACTCTTTCTCTTACTTGTTGTAGTATGTTGTTATAGTCGTCTTCGTTGATCTTTTCAAGGTTATTACTTCCTTTAATTGATGGTTGTAGTTTCAACTGTAGGGTAATTGGTGGGATGCCTGTGACAATATGCTCGGTAACATTTATTTTACTTTCAATCTCTGGTATTAAGTTAGCCCATTTACCATGATTTTTATCATGTATGTTCATCAGTATTCCTTCTGATATCGACTGCATTACTCTCTCCCAAGGGTTGCTTTCTGGTCGATATACGGATGTAAAGCGGGTTTTTATCCCGAGGTTTTCCCAGTATTTTGTCAATTTTTCAGTCATGAACTGGGTGCCATTGTCTGATAGAATTACCTTGGGTTTTCCAAATTTGATTATGTGTTTTGTTAGCCATTTTTTGGACATTTCGGTTGTTGCTTTTTTAACTGGGTATAACTTAACAAACTTCGTAAAAATATCTAATACGACTAGGATTTTTTCTATTCCGCCTTTGCTTTTGGGTAGGAAGCCGAAGTAGTCTATGGCGAGTATGTCGTTTTTGTTTTTTGCAACAACGTTCTTCATTTCGCAGTATTGCATATATTTTTGTCTTTTGCATGTAAGACAGGTTCTACAGCTCTGGATAAAATCGATGACATCGTTTTTGCATCCTGGCCAGTCAAAGAATCTACGGATTATCATTGTGGTTTTATTGATACCGAGGTGGACTGCGTCATGATGGTAGTTTTTTATTATATCGTGCCCCATGTTTTGTGGCAGGTAGATTCTGTATTTTCTGTCTTGACCTAAAAGTTTGTATAGACCATTTTCTAGGATTACTTGTCTATTATGGTTAGTGAGGAACGTCATTTTAATTTCGGAATTGTTTGATTGTGTATCTGGTATTTTGTTTAACCTTTTGTTCAAATTTTTGGAGTTTAGGTTATTTTTGTTTGATATTGGCGCGCAGTTTAGGTCGGGTGCGGGTATTGATGATAACGGTACGAAATACGTAGGGTCTCTAATTATAATGTCTTTATGGTAACGCAATAATGCGTTGGCCACTTCATTTTTACACCGGGAATCTAGTTTATCGCTAGGATTCTGAATTCTTCCAGTGATTTCTGTCCGGGGCGTTAAATTTGTCTTTTTTCAACATAGACAATGCCTGATGGTCTGTATAAAGTATAATTTCGAAACCGTAAAGGAAGTATGCGCATTTTTTCAGTGTGTAAACCATGGCGAGTAGTTCTTTTTCAAATGTAAAGTAATGTAGCTCTGCCAGTTTTAGTAGTCTACTGACCATGTATACAATTCTGGGGTCTTTTTTGTCCTCGTCTTTGTCGAATTGATACACAAAACCGCCTAGATGATATCCCGAAGCGTCGGTTACTACGTAAAAGGGTCTGTCGTATCTGAGGTTTGTTTTATCTAGTAATCTGCTACATTCTTCTTTCAGTTTTTCAAATGATTTAATTTGTTCTATTCCCCATACAAATGGTATATTTCCGCATAGTTGATATAGCGGTTCTCCTATATCGGCGCAATTTGGAATGTGGGTTCTGAAATAGTTTATCATACCAAGGGAGGCTAGGACATCTCGTTTGCATCTGGGTGTTTGGAAGTGGTTGATGCATTCTGTTTTTTTGGGTGATGGTTTAATGCCATCTCCACTGACTACGAATACTAGGAAGTTCACCTCTTTTCTTTCAAACTCAAATTTTTTGAGTTTAATCGTAAGGCCTGTGTCTTGAAGTATTTAGCTCACGATTTGTAGATGCTGTTCGTGTTTGTTTCTGTTTTTTGAGAAGATGATGAAGTCGTCGCAGTATGCTGCTGCAAAGTCTTCGCAGCCTTTGAGGGTTATTCTCACTGCCTTGAGTAGTGCAGACATTGGGTCCCAGGTTCCGAAGGGTACCTGGTTCCATTCGAGTGATTCTCCATCAAATTCGAAGGTCATGTATTTTTTAGATTCTTCATCTAGTTCGATTTGCATAAACGATTCCATTGCATCCATTTTACTAAATATTTTCGCCCCGGCAAAGAGGGCTCTAAAGTGTTTGACAAGTGGCACAATGTTGCCTTGCATTTTCATGTACTTGTTAAGCATTCTGAGGTCTCCGACTGGTCGAAATGAGCCGTCGGGTTTTGGAGCGGCTATAATGGGAACACGATATGGTGAGTTTGACAGATGTATAACCCCGTCTTCTTTCCATCTCTTGATCGTGTCCTCTATTTCCTTTCTTTTTTTTAATGGAAGTGGGTACTTCTTACACATGTAGGGTGTGTAGGTTTCTTTTACATCTAAGTGATGTTTATAAACCTTGCATTTACTCAGTTTGCCGCCATAGATGTCTGGGAAATCTTCGATAATTTTTTTGATTCTTGGAGACATAACTTCTATTTTGGGTTGGCCAATTTTTATCTCAGCTACAGCGGGTTGGTAGTTTTGAGGTAGGAAGGGTGGCGAGGGCTAGAATGTCATTGTCTGTACAAAGTTACTGTCAATAACATGGTCATTTTTGCTCTGTTCGTTGTCAGTGCTTTCCTCCAATTTAGAGATGTCGACGTTTTCGGAACTTTGAATATTTGATATCATGCATTCCTTAAGCAGGTTTAAGGGGTCTTTTAGAGTTCCTTTTGTTGCTAGTTCTCTGATCTGCTTGTAATTATATGTTGGTACTTTTTTCTTTTGTCTCGTGATTTTGTCTTCTGGTTTGTCCTGTTTCACTGGTATCAGGAAACTTAGGCCCTGCCTAATGCTGAAACCAATTTTGGCATGGTATAGAAATAGAAATAGAAATTCCCAGCCGATGATGATTGGTGTATGGAATTTTTCTACGACTCTCATAATCGACCATATTGGAATTTTGTCCAAGTTCTTGTCCATGAAGTTAATATGACAGTAAACGTTTTTTATGACCCGTAAATGTTTTTTGCTTGTTACGCCTCTGACGAAAATATTCTTACACGCGGCTTCATTAATCTCTTTCAGATTGGCTCCTTTTTGTACCAGGTCGCATAAGTCTTTATTTATGAAATTGTAAGGGGTCCCGTTGTCGAGCAGCGCTGGGAGAGGGAATCCCCAAAGTTGGATTAAAATATAAGTCGCGTTTATGAAGTCAGGTAATTGTACTGTGACGAGTTCTTCTTTAACTTCTTCCACATCGAATTGATCAACCGTAGAATAACCTTCTGTGGACTTTAGATTCGAAATGATCGGTATGGCCTGTAGGTTCTTTGGAATGGTTATTTTGATTTTCGTTGTTTTTTCTGGTTTGATCTTTTCTATTTGATTTAAGTCGACCTTTCTGCCTTCGATTATCCATGATATTTTGGTGTCCATTAATTTATAGGCTTCCGGGGTGAGGGTTGTTTCATTTTTGTAGAGGTCTTCTTTAAGTTTGAATCGCATCGACCCGTCTTTTGCGTAATAGTATTCCCCGTTATTGTATGCTTTTTCTTTCAAGAAGTCTAGAACCACGTGATCTAGGTTCACAGTTTATGGAGTCTTGAGTTTAGAAGATCTAGGTCTCGCCAGTAGGCCTTGTTCTCAGAGTTCGATTTTTTGGGGATAATTTTCGAGACGATTAATTTTTGTATGCCTCTTTCTTTCAGCCTCTGGATGATTTTGTTGTATGTGTGGAGGAATTTCTTCTTATGAAAGTTAGCAAGCAGGTGTTCTTAAAAGCCTAGGATTGAAAGAATGTTTGTATTATCCCTAGGTAACAGGTTAATGTTGTCGTATATGAAGTCCAGTTCGTTTCCTTTCTTGCAGAAGGTGTCGTTCATAAGGGAGCACTTTGACATTTTTTTTTTCCAGGTTGTTCTTCAGGAAGTGCATCGCAATTTCGTCACCCAATACGATAAAGTCCTGGTATGTAAGAAGAATAGGTTTTTAGTCATGTACGAATTCCTTCGGTTTTGTTTTTGGTTTCTCTCCTCCTGATGTGGTTACAGGATTTTTACTTTTGATTTTTAGTAAAATTTGCGGTGAATCTGGTAGGATCCCCATCTCATCTTCACCAGGTGGAGACGGAGTAATTAGTTTTCCTGGACATTCTCCAACTGTTCCATCTCTTTGTCCTCCTGGAACTTCTCCTCTTGTTTGTAATTGGTCTTGGTGTTGTTGACCTTTGGAGCTGGCTGAAAGAATGGTTTTGGAGGACTGTTCTCTGAATTGGTTGTCATTTTATCGTTAGGCACATATGTATAAGGTAGTATTTGATACGAGGAATTGTTCTTGTCTCTCAGTTTCTTGACTGATTCAATTCTTTTTTCAAGGGTGTTTCGGCTAGATTTAGATGACCTTATTAGGTCTTGTTTTCTTATGCTGTCGAATACCATGGCAAAGTCTTAGAGGGTCTTTATTTTCCCGGGATCAATTTTGTCTTGATGATTCAGAGGCATTTGTTCTCTGAAATGATCGATGATGTATTTGTTGCACATGTGAACTCCTGCAAGTCTTTCACGCCAGTAATTAAAATAAGGTAGAAAGCTTGTGAATTTGGAGTTTGCTCTAGTAGAGTTTTTAAACTGGGCGTAAAATCTTTCTTGAATTTTGTTGGTCCACTCGTTGTCTAGGAAGGCTTCTTCCATTTGTTCAAAGCCCATGTTCTTTTTTAGTTCGTTGTACTAACTTGTGAATCAAATTGAAGAAAAGTTCACCAGACGCATAATCGTCTTGTTGTTCGTCAACTACGTGATTGTGGAATTCTCAAAGGAATTGTAACGGGGTATGGGAATCATCTTCAGGGCCTTGATATGGGTTGACTTGGAAAGCTTTTTCTTGAAGGTGTTGCAGCGCTTTGTTTTTACCAGATGTCACCGAATCGTTGAAATATGATCCCTGCGACTGTGGACGTTTATTTCTAACCTGTTTTCTGGGTGGTTTGGGGTCGGAATTGGAAGGTTCCGTTGTATTGGGAACATCTTCATCTGGTTGGTTTCCATCAGTGTCCTGATCAAAACGAGTGCTTAAGTAGATATTTTGAGGGTTGGATTGGCTCTTATCAGGGTTAAATCATACTGAAGACTTTCTGGGGACTTAGGTGTTTGTTTTCAATAAATTGTTAGCGGCTCGCGAGACGGCAGATTTAATAGAGTCATCATGGCTATATGAGTGTACTTTCAATTTATTTAAGCTAGGAGGCCACGAACCGTCATTGATAAGGGGCGAGAGGTTTTCTAGAATGGCCTTAAGGGTATCTTCCATGTTACTAAACTTACTATCCATATTTTGGAGTTGGGTATTTATTTGACATTCGGCTTCCTCTTGTTTCATCAATAATAGTTGCGTGTCCGTTTTATTTTTAAGGAGTTGTTCAGAGATTTTTCAACCACATTAGCGAGTATCGCGGAGTTAGAGTTTGTTTTTTCTAAATTTTGAGCTATGGTCTCGAATGTACTTTCATATATTTTAGAGTTTCGAGACGTTTCAAATTTTTCACCAAGTCTTTCAACCGATGTCACTAGACTTTCAAATTCAGTATTTATATCGTTGAGGGTTTCTTCGAGTTTATTTGAGAATTTTTCTTGCTCCTCTAGCCGTTCTGGAATTCCCTCAACATTATGGGATAGCAAACGTAACCTTTTGTCGAGAGATTTGAGAGTGGGGCGGATACAGGGTTTTTTGGTGGTACAGCGCCCATAGTTGAGGTACTCATGGAGGGAAGTGTTTTAAAATTAACATTTCTGGCCGCTTTGGTCTTGTTCTGAGTGCCTGCTGCAACTGGGGTATTAACCTGGGGTACGTGGGTACCAAGAAGCGATAGAAGGTTCTTGTATTTAGGAGAAACAGGGTCTCCTAGTTTACATACGATTTGTTCGGGTTCATGACGTATGTAGTGTTATGCGTAGTTTGTACCGTAAAATTATGACCGGGTATGTTAGCGGGGATCTTGTATTCCTGAATTATATCTTCCAGTCTGATTTCTTCACCCTCTTTAAGATCTAGCAATGAAGCGTTGATGTCATACAGTTGTTCGTCGATTTCGAGCAAGTCATAGTCTAAATCTATCTTCCTATCCATTGTCGGCTCATCTTTACTGTAACTCATGAATGAATGGGAAAAAGAAAGAAACGGCCTAATTGAAAATAAGCTACCAGTTCCTGTGTGTAGACTTGAAATTTACAATTATCGAGAGGAAAATAAAAAGACTCGAGGAAAACAACGTCAAAAAGTTTATCTTAAAGAAAGAGACAATAAGCGATAAAAATATCGGTGCGTGTCCAGGTATGAAGGAAGGGAATGTTATTGGTCCCTATCGGACAAAGAAAAGCGCTCTGAGGAAGGCCCCGAGATAAATCAATACCTGCACAATAACAGTGCTTAATCAAATGTTTCGATCCGTGGCTCTAAAGGATACCTAGATTACGTTAAATGTAGGTACCTTAACAATCAGACAAAGAAAGGCGGATGATAAAAAAATACAAAAGATACAGGTAAAAAAAATAAAGGGGAAAACACTTTCGTAAAGAACAGAAAGCAAAGTACACGCCTAAGCAAATAATAAGAAAAAGTATTACGTTGGCGGCACTGACAAAGAGAGAAAAAATATACGTGACGACAGAGATGCGATAGGGGGACACAAACAAAAATGCAAAAATAATATCACGTATATGAGCACAAAAAGGAGACTACGTTAATTTTAATAAACAACGTTAAGTAACAGAATAGGAGTTACTTTAATTCAAAAAAGACAGTGGGTTACTGAAGCGGGGATGGAGGCAATATTCAAACACACACGTTCATGGTGGGGGGTATAGTTTCAATAATTTTAATAGAATAATGAATGGTAAAGCTCGCACAAAATAAGAATGTAACTTTTATCAGCTTTCAAAAACAGAGATCGTATTTAAGAATTTCAATAATACAACTCTCAAAAAGAAAGATTCAAAATGGAAAGGCCCATTTGACCATTAGAAAATGCACAAAATACGAAAATCAGAAGGGGACAAACTTCGTCATATTCGTATATAAGAACAAGATTAAACAAATTTTGGGCGTTACCTAGGTCACTCCCCGCACGAAGAGTAACACATTGTAACGGTATAGTTGTTACAAATAAACACAATAATAGTTTAAGAGTATATTATTATAAAAGGTGAACAGATTATTACAAAAGTATGAACAACATAAGTGTAAAAGTGAATTAATAATTAAGTAAGTGAATGAATGAATGAATAATAATTATATATAGAACATTAGACTATTTATAAGGGTGAAGTTCGAGTGATTTGAATCAGGTATTGTGGGAGATATGAATATGATTGGTTGTTTGAGGAAAACGTATTTTAGGTAAAACCAATGAAATTAAAAGGAAATGACAAAAAGTAGGAGTGTTTAAGAAATTAATAAGAATTGGAATTATTGCAAGGTATCGAAATATATTCGTAGAACAGATGACATCATGGAATATAGACGAAAACAGTTTATGTTGTACCGGAGGTGATGTCATCAGACAAGTCAAGACTTGAAAGACAAGTTTGAACTAGTCTTAAATGACGTGAAAGAAAGAAAGTGTAAAAAGACGGAAATATGAAGAATAATGTGGGAAAATACAAATTAATAAAGTACGAGAATATTTGAAATAATATGTATGAAAATATCATTACATAAATATCGGGGTAGTTTGAAATTCAATGTTTGAAAAGTTAGAATTTAAGGAAAAATTAAATAAAATGAAAAGAAAATGGAAAAATATTTTATTTTAGGATGAATGTTATTAGTAGGATTAAGTTTTAAGAATAGATAAGTATTCGGGGTAGTTTGAATTTTAAACTTTGAGAAAATTTAAAATTGGATGAAGAGTTTATATATGGATAAGTATTGGGGGTGGTTTGAATTTTAAAGTTTGGAAAAGTTTGAAATTGGAAAAAAATTTTAAATTGGATAATTGGATCTTTTTTTAGGAAAATAAAGAACATAATACTTCCATATTATCATCGATTGAAAAATCTACAACTGACATTCTGGAAAATATATGGATTTGTTACGATAAATAATTTAAAAATAATGAAATATTTCAAAATCATGGTGATATAAAATTCATAATAATCATTGATATATAATATAATAATAATTAACATAATAAATTTGAATAATAAAAAACATTCATAGATATTAAATTAAACACATTCAGAAATTTCATCAGATAATTCATTAACATTTTCAATAGAATTATTTTTTTCAATGGGTTTCGTTAATTCATTTAATAATTGTTTGACATGTCGACTTTCAAGTGGTTTTTTAATTTTAATAGTTAAAAAATATATAATGATACAAATAATAAGAGTAATAATAAATAACCATACAAGGATAATAATATTTATAATAGAAATTGAATTGTTTTCTCCAAAGTTATGAATTTTAATTTTGATATTATCGAGTTTTTCTTTAATATCTTGAGTTGATGACAGAGGAGAGAAGTTTGGAACAAAATTAGTCCAATTTGGATTGTAAGCATGAATGCTTGGAAGTGAAATAGTTTTTTTGATATCAGAATCAATAATTACATTGTAATCGGTCCATAGTAAAGGTAAGTGATGTTCGATGAGAACGTCATCGACATATCTCGGGGGCAAGGAAATCCTATAGGGATGATGGTTTCAGAAAAACCATCATGTTCTGTATTGAAGATCTGAACATGACATGTTACTGTTAAAAGAACAGTTCCAGGGAAGGATGTGTTTGCAGAGATATCGAATGATTTTTTGGAAATAGTGTCAAAAGCACTAAGATTTGCTGGGTTGGTAACTGCAAATCTGTTTTCTGAAAATTGGTATAGAAGGGTTTTTCCATGGTTTATTTCACAACGGAATGCACAAGATTTGATGAGTTCATCATAAGGTTTTTTCAGGAATAGAGTTTTAGCATAGGATGAAACTCTATCTGATCCTCGATTATCAGGAAGAAAACATAAAGGTTTTTCGGGATTACAATAATGTAAGTCAGTTCCTGTAATGTAACGTACTGAGTCATCATCAGAGTTATGAATGATAATTGAAGGTTCTTGATCCATAGAGCAAAGTTGAATGTTGAGAGATTTGAATGTTAAAGGAATGAATTTATAGATAGAGAATTGAGAATTTATTTGTTTTACAGGAATTTTAAGTTTGATTTCTAGGTTGTCGTCATATAAATTGCAGTTTATTAAGTCTAAGTGGTAGTACTTAAGATAGTCATATTGAGGGATGGTTAATTCAAGATTGTTTTTCAACAATAATGGGGTTAGTTTTGAAAGATCTTCTTTGAGTGTATTTATAGATACAATGCTTGAGGAGAGGTTGTGATCTTTACAAGCGTTTAGAACATGTTGAATATTCATAGAATGAATAAGATAAGCATCATTATATGTTCGAATAGAATTGTCAAAGTTTGAAATTTCTCCGACAATATAAGCTTCATTTGAATATTTTTCAACAGTTTCATCTAAAGCAATTTTAGCTTGAAAGAAATCATCATAGAAATGTTGGAAATTTTGGGAAAATGATTTGAAGTTTTTGGTGACATTTAATAATGATGAATGATCAGAAATGACAGTTTCTTTTAAAACGTCGTATTGGTCTTTGAGGGATAATTCATTTTCCATGAGGGATTGTCCATCTCAATACGTGAATGCACGACAGTAAATGGATAGAAGATCTCCGAAAAAGTCTCTGACTTTGTCAATTGCAGTGTCACGTTTACTGCGAAGGGGATGTGGTTTTGGAGCAAAATCTTGAATTAGGGCAAGATTATTTTTTATAAGCGATTCAAAAAGTTTTTTGTAACGTATGCTGATTTGGTGAAATCTGCATTTAATTTTGTCCCAATTACAATTGTCATTGTAGTTGGTATATATATTAGATCTAATGAAATTTGCTGAATCAGTGAGATTAAGCTTAATGGTATATAGGATGGGAATTGTCTGTTGATAGACACGAATTCGATCATATTCTTCGAAATAGACTCCTGTCAAAGCTGATACAATTGGAGTTTCGGATTTATGAAAATGTTTCAATTTTACAGCAAACGTAATATGAGATGTTGCTATGATGAGCATAAAAATGATAGTTGTCCATCTGTAACATAGATAAATTGCAATGTATGACAATTTTGACGAAAATGTTTTTTGAATAAAGAATATGGGAATATGTAATTTGATATTTCGTGAATGATGTTCGTGAGAACAAAAATGAAAAATTGGTGTGAAAATTAAGAAAATTAATTTCACAGAGTGGTGCCATGTTTAGGAAGTATGACAATAATGGAAGAAAGAGAGTCAATAAATATGTATAAAATCTAAAGAAAATTTAGTTCATCTTTAGAATTTGGTCGTGTTCGGTTAATTGTGTTCGAGTTGTCGAAAGTCATTGTTAATACGTACTTTGTTTTTTTTTATTATATCCACGTGTCCGAAATTGTTTCATAACGTTTTTAAACATTTTGTTCACAAAAATACTCTTTTCAATAATGGTTTTCGGTATTAATTGTAAAAGTTATTTCGTCGGATTTATTTTTGTTCGTTGGTTCATAAAAGTATTTTTTGAAAATATATCAGGTCTTTGTTATTTTGTCGTTCGTAAGTATGTCGTCGCGTAAATTTAATAATCAGATCGAAAAATTTAATTTTCCGTCGGTCGTGAGGAAAATGGAAAATAGTCATCATTCCAAGCAAATGGATGATATTCAAAAATCATTTTTGAAAATGAGGGTAACAAAGAGGGAAAGGGCTGTTAGGAAACCTAATTGTGCTGAATATTTGAGGGATTGGGAGGGAGATGTTAAAAGATACGTAAAATTACTTGGTTTGGGGGGTTGTCTGGATGGTCGAATATTTCCTTGGGGTGGTACAGCACTTGTAGATGAATCTGTAACATTCGATGAATTAACCCTTGATCCGATGTCAGCATGGGTTGGTTGTCGATGTTATAGGCAATCTATTTCAATCGTTCATCGGCAATTATGGACATTGGTCCAATATTTGACAAGTGGGAACCAGAGAAATTGACAAGATGGTATTCGTCGTTGATGTGGTTGGTATGATCATATGAACTTCCAATCCAGAGGATGGCAACATACCAGCGATCTTATAATATGCGATAAATCCGCTAGTTTTGTAAGGGGTCTGTTGTCATCCATGAGCAATTATATCCCTCATGGCTATAAAGTAATGGTCGGTATGTCGAATATGACTACAAATGCAAATGAGGTCAAATACAAACATGCAATACCATTATCATTTATGATAGGGGTATTGATATAGAACAAAACAAACGAAGCTGTTGAGTACCGGTTTCTCCATATGAGATCAATGGACGTAGTGCAGATGAGCTCAATGGGGAAATTTGGTCGATTCAAGAAATTCATTAAAGAATGTTGTGGTTCTCATGTTAACGTAACAGTCAAAAATGAGACAATGATTCTTTTCAGAAGAGTTTTAAGACCTGAATTAAGGGTAGCACTCGCTAACATGCGGAATCGGGTGATTACTAGTCACATGGATAAACGTTATCCTTACGTCTTTCATAATGGTGTCAAACTTCTTGACAAAATTAATGCATTACAACTTAGAGATTTGGATACTGTTCCTTCAGTTTTGAAGCAAACTGAGGAGAAAGGTATTCATGTCGAATTAGATAAGGATGAAAAGGAAATTGTTGGTTCATCAAAACAATTCGTAGTTAAGACCATGGTTCCGTATGGTCCTCCAGAGCAGAAATGTGTATGGAATCACTCTCAGAAGGAGGGTAATTCCACAACATTTAGCCCAAAGTTGGAGAAACATGAGGATGTTTCCAACACGGGAATACACAGAGCTGTGACACCTGAAAATCCTCCTCTATCTCCGAAAAGATGCGAAAAATGTGCCAAGGATGATGATTCCTTGGATGAGGGGATGTTGGATTTCATAAAAGAAGAAATTCAGGAGCGGTTCAACATGGTGACACGTCCAGCTATAAATTTTTACAACAACGCCGATGAAGGTGCTGAGAAAAATCTACCAACACTACAAAGAGGAGCTATATTCCATTTTGGGTAAAGTTCAGACAAGAATACACCGGGAAAATCGGGTTTTGGTCGAATAATAGAAGTGTCGAGTGTTCAAAAACTAGGGAGAAATCATAGAAGAAATCCTAGAGCGGCAGCATCCATCAGACCTCTGATGGCCAAACGGGGTTGAGGAGCTACACCAGCTTGGAATTTCCAAGGGGAATAGTTTCCACGGGCGTTTTGGTGAAACAATTCAATGCAGTTAACAGAAATAAAGGTAAGAAATAAAATATAGTAAAATTAGAAATAATAATTAAATATTTAAAATTGGGAAAATAACATTTGCGAGTGAGATTAATTATAAATGTTTATAACAGTTTAAATAATAGTTTGATTTGATCCAATAAAAAAACAGAGTTTTTCGTAGTAATATGTCCATGGGATGAGGATAATTTTGTAAAAGTTTTTTTTCTTTTTATTAATGGATTGAGAGGAATATGAATGAGATGATTAGGATTTTTAATAATTATAGAATAAAGGAATATATTTTATTTACAAAATTTACAAGGTAGGGAAAAGGATGTGCTTTTCAGCCTTATTGGTGTTTCTATGTATTTCTGTTTTACAAGGAAGATTTTCTTTATTGTCAGAAATAACGTCTTCATCATTTTCACTTTCAGTAGCATCTTCAATAGTAGATTTGTATTCACAATCAGATTTGAATTCTGATTCCTTACTTGTTTTAAGATTTACAAGTTTTCTTGTATCTTTAACAGGTGGTGGAATATAGGTTTCATAGTTCTTATGTGTACGTTGTATATAGGGTATTAAACGTCTTACATGAACATTTTCTTCATGAGTTGAATATTCGTTGTAATTTTCATTACAAATTTGTATTGTGTAGTTAAGATCCGAGTTTTTTCGTATTATTCTGAAAGGTCCATGAAATTTCATCTTGTTTTTCGCAACGTTTTTGCTTTGACGTAATAAAACAAGGTCATTAGACACGAATTCTTTCACAACTTTGTTTTTATTGTAGTAGTGTGCATTTTTTTCTGCAGCGATACTTTTTAGTTGAGGTAGTTGATCTTTTGTTTCATCGAGGTTCTTTAGAATTAATTCACGATGTATCAGTGTTTTTTGCATTGGTATGCTGTATTTGTCTTCAACAGGTGTACGAGGTTGATAACCATGAAGAAAGAAAAATGGTGACGTGTTGTTTAAGTAGTTAATGGGTGAAGTATTATATGCAAATACTCATTTAAATAGAGTATCGATCCATTCTTCTTCATTCTTAGGATTATACTTTGGTAAGCATTTTTTAATAATGCCGTTAGTTCGTTCAACAAGTCCTTGAGTTTGCGGACTATATGTCGAGGAGTGTATGATTTGAATAAATTTTTCTTTGCAAAAATTATGTAAGAGATCATTTTCAAAGTGTGTTCCATTATCACACATAATAATTTTTGGTGGTCCATACGTTGTAATAATTTTTTAAAAGAAATTTTACATTTTGAGCATTTAGATGTTTAACTGGTTCAACAATACAAAAGTTTGTATATTTGTTAACTCCGACAATAACATATTAATGTTTATAATTGTTGTTAAATTTACCAATAAAATCAATTTCGATATGATTGAAGGGGTGGAGATTATCTACGGGTATAGGTTTCATAAGACATATTAATTTTGGTTTTCATTGTTGCATCTGGCATTGATGACATGAGTTTATGTATTTGTTGACTTTTTGAGTTAAATTTGGAATGTAGAATTTTGATTTGATTTTTTCTTGAGTTTTTTGCATCCAAAATGTCTTTCGTGAAGGGGATCATCATGCATTGCTTTCAATACATCTGGAATTAAAGCTTTAGGGATGACAGGTACTGCAAAATATCCTTTTGTTTTGCTGTTGAATTTTTTATAGATAATGTCATCTTCTCCTTAAAAATATTTGTAAGCATGACGTTCTATTTGTTTGACTAAAGGAGGATCTTCAATGAAATCTTTAACGATAAATTTAAAAACTTGTCCCCAATAATCGTCTATCTGTTGATGATCTGCTAAAGTTTCAACAGGTATATCTTTTTTATACAATAGTGTTTTTATTGGTACTACATTTATATGAAATTTAGGGATTTCATTTTCTTTGATTCTGTTTTTATCTTTTTTTGTGATGGGGTCAAAATTATGATCTGAGGTTAATTTAATGTTTTCTTCTTTGGAAGGTTCATTTTTTTGAAGTTCTTTTTCTTGTTCAGCTTTTCTTGTTGCTGATCTTGTAACAACATTAACAGATTGTTTCGGTTTTGTTATGAATTGTCCATTTTCAAAACGTATGAAGTCTTTGTCTTCTTTGAAAGGTCTTGAAAGAAAATCTGCCACAACATTTTCTTTTCCAGTAATATGTTCTATATCGAAAGTAAATTCACTTAGTTTTGATACTAATCTGGTTAATCTTGGTGATGGAGTTTTGAATCGATGTTGATAAGTTAAAGGTTGATGGTCTGTATAGATGATAAAATCTGTTCCTAGTAGGAAGTCTCTGAAATGTTGACATGCTTTTGTGATGGCAAAAATTTAAAGGTCAAAGGAGCATAGATGTTATTCATTTTTGTTCAATTTTTCAGAAAAGTATAAAATAGTATATTTTTAGTTTGTGTAGGGATCAATTTGACGACAAACAGCTCCAAGGGCGTCTTTGGATGCGTTAACTTCAATAAATGTTGAAGCTTCGGGATTGTTAATTTGTAATACAGGTTCTGAAAGAAGTATTTTTTTCATGTTATCAAAACATTGTTGGTGTTCAGGTAACCATATGATTTTTTCATTTGATCTTGAATCTTTTCCTTCTAAGATTTTCATGAGAGGTAATATTTTTTTGGTAAAGTTGGGTATCATTTTGCGATTATATCCAGCCATTCCAATGAATCTTCTTACTTCTTTTAAAGTTTTGGGTGGTTTCATGCCACGAATAGCATCTATATTTTTTGATAAAGGTTCTAATTTACAATGACCAATTTTATGTCCTAAAAGTTCTATCGAATCTTGAATAAAGAAACTCTTCTTTGTTTTGACACGAAAATTATATTTTTTTAATCTTTTTAAAATTTCGATTGTGTTTGAGAGACATTCTTGGAATGTTTCTAAAAAACACAGATATCATCTATGTAGACAATAACTTTTTTCAAAGGATGTCATGAAAAATGTCAACCATAGCTTTTTGGAAAACTGAAGGACTAAGACTGAGTCCTTGAGGCATGCTATTAAAAACATAGCCAACTCCTTCAATGTTTATTCCTGTAATAGGTTTTGATTCTTTGTCGAGAGGTAATTGGAAATATCCTGAATTGAGATCTATACGTGGTACTCTAGTTCTATCTTTTTTGATTTTGCTATTTACAGCTCTATAATCGACTAATGGTCTGAATGAACCATCAGGTTCCTTTTTAAGAAACATGGGTGATTCGTATGTTGAAGGTTGTCTTTTTAATACTCCGGCAGTTTCCAACTCATTAATTCTTTTGAGCCATTCCATTCTTTCTTTATAAACCATTTTGTAATTTCTTCATACAACAGGATTTTTGTCTTTAAGATCAATATGGACAGGTTCTACTTTAGCTAATGATAGGTTTTTTGTGGAGTGTGTAAAGATATCGATGTAATCCTTCATTTTGCCGATGACAAGTAGTCTTTGTTTTGGAGTTAGTTTGTTTGATATTTTAATTTCAGTTCCTTCAGGATCACAAAATTTTGTTTGAGTAACAAGAATATTTTTATTATGTTCAGATTTTATTTCATCTTTATAACATAATGTTCCTAAAATTTGATTCTTGCGTATTCTTTTTGTATTTGTGTTAGGATTATGAATTTTTAAAATATCATTTTGGACATAAATCTCTAAATTTGTTTTTTCAACAAATTTGTTATTGACCATAAGTTTTGTAAAAGGTGATAATGTTTGTAGTGAGATGGTTTCTTGAAGTTGAATTAGGTATTCTTCATTTGAACGAATGTTGTTTACTTGTTCTTCTCTGGAGTAGATTCTTGATTTACATCTTGGAATTGGTATTGATATGACTTCTTTTTCTTGTGGTTTAGAAAATTTTCCAGTTGCAAAATCTATTATGGTTTTGTATTTTTCAAGAAAGTCGTAACCTATAATAATATTTTCTATAAGATCTTTGATGATATATGCTTTTATAGGGAATGCTTTTCCTTTAAATATTATTGGAATTGTGTAAACTCCTTCTATATTAAGTTGCATTTCATTTGCAGCATATAATTTATCATCTGTTGGTTCTAACAGAAGATTTTTTGCAAATTTGGAGTGTATTAAAGTTGATTCTGCGCCACAGTCAATAAGTCTGTATGTTTCATTTCCTAGAATACTACATGGAAGGTATAAATGACAGTTGATTTCGTAATTGCCAGTAGGAGAAATAACGACAATGTTTGGTTTTTTTGTAGGTTTTGGACATTGATATATTCTTTTTTCATAATTATCATTTTTTCAGGTAATGGATTTTTTGTTTCTTTTTGTCAACCCCTGCAACACAGGTTTAGTTGCTGGGGGATTGACCAATTTTTTGGAGTAGGATCATTTTGAGGATAAGTAATAGAAGAAAAATTATTTAATTGTGTATGATTAGGAATTTTATTTTGGTTTAGGTTTTGGTTTGAGAAGAGCGTAGGATAATACATAAATGGTATTTGGTTAGGATTATAAGGGAATTGTTGGAAATTGTTATAATTACGATAATTGTATCGTTGAAATATGTTGTTTTGTCCACGATAATTATTTCCACGCTAATTTGAATTTTGGAAATTATTCTGATTTTGGAAATTGTTTTGGTTAGAAGGTAGAGCGGGAAAATTATTTTGATTATTATTTGGATTAAAATTATTATTTAAATTATTATTAAAATTGTTTCCATTATTATAATTTTTATAATATCAACGTCCTCTACTTCTTCCTATAAAATTTCCTCTGAAATTAATTCCTTGATAATTTGAGTTGTTAAATTGTCTATTTTGTGATGGAATGTTGTTATTAGATCCTTTCGAGATCATTACAGAAGCTGTTAATTTTTTTATTTCAGAAATTATGTTGTCATTGTTGTTTGTTGAAATGTTGACTTGAGATTCTTCTTTATTTTCTTTGGTTTCTTTTAAAATGTTATCATCTTTTTGTACAACATTTACGTGTTTTTTGGAGGATGTTTTAATTTGTTGGAGTTCTTTATTAGCATTTTCCAAAGCTATCCTATACGTTTCTAATTGATTTTTTACTTTTTCAAGTTCTTTAGCAAAAATTGGGTCTATTATAGGCCTTGTTTTATCTTTACAATAAAAATAATCATCGAAAGCATTATGTAGTGATGTTAAAGATTTAGGTTTAAATTTAACTATATGATCAGGTTCTTTTTCATCAATGGAATGGTACATGTGATTTATTACTCTTTCTTCTGTAATATTAGGTTCTATTTCTTGTAATGTGTTATTTACATAGATAAAAAAATCTATGAAGTCATCATCACCTTTATATTTATGATTATATAGGCGTTCACAAAGTTGTGGTGTTGATTTTTTTAAAATTTCCTCTATTTTTGGTTTGATGTCTTTCCATTCTTTAAGGTTTTCATCATTGGAAATTAATTCATTAAAAATTGTTTGTGCATTACAAGTAAATGCAATTTTAATTTTTTTAATTTTTTCATCATCGATCCAACCAAAGGCTTCACATTCATTTTCAAACTGTATTAAAAATGTTTTTATGTTTTCATTAGGGGAGTTTGAAAATGTGAATGGTCTGAAATTTGAAATTGTATTTTCGGATATTTTCTGTTAATAATCTTAGACATCTGGTTAAAATATTGGATTTTTGTAAGGATTTTGAACGTGTTCTGGAGGGTGAGTTAAAATTTATCAGTGATTCTGGAGAAAGTGAGATATTAGCAGATGAAGTGGATTCTTCACTGTTGTTTGATAAATCTGGATTATATGTGGTATTTTCGGGTATAATACCTAATGTAGTATCGAAAGATGTCTTAGAAATTAATTGATTGGCTTTAATTTTGGCAGCACGAGAGAAATTTTTGGAAGGAATGATTAAATCGTCAACTTTTTCTTGATTTAAAAGTTGATTAATTAAAGGATTTTTATGACAGGTTATACATAAACTAAGAGCTAATTGAAATTCTGGTCTAGTTTTATTTTTAGGAAATGGATGAGAATTAATTGTTTCCCATAAGATTTTTAAACTTTTGTTAGGAAGATCTGTAATCCAATGGTTTGGTCTGAGGGATTGAGTGCAATCTTCTTGCATGGAAATAGTAGAATTTGAAACACTTACAGGTTTTTGATGTTGTTGTTGTTGCAGCAATTTGACATACGTTGATTTTGGAAGACGAACATCATGGGTTGAGTCTTGAAAATGTACCTTGATTGGTGAATTTGGATGTTTTCTACGTGAAATTTGGTCGAACAATCTGCGTTGGAGTCTTCTCAGCGAACCGTATTGTTTTTTGAGATCAATTTTTTACAAAAATTTTTATTTTGTTTTGCATGAATTTCATTTTTAACTGCACGTTAATTCGATGTTTAAAAAACTTTCCGAATAAAATTTTTGAAAAATTATTTCACGTTTTAAATTTACTACTTTTTTTACAATCATTGGTTCGGGCACCAATTTTACTTGTAACAGTATAGTTGTTACTAATAAACACAATAATAGTTTAAGAGTATATTATTATAAAAGGTGAACAAAGTATGAACAACATAAGTATAAAAGTGAATTAATAATTAAGTAAGTGAATGAATGAATGAATAATAATAATATACAGTACATTAGACTATTTATAAGGGTGAAGTTTGAGTTATTTGAATAGGGTATTGTGGGAGATATGAATGCGATTGGTTGTTTGAGGAAAACGTATTTTAGGTAAAACCAATGAAATTAAATGGAAATGACAAAAAGTAGGATTGTTTAAGAAATTAATAAGAATTGGAATTATTGCAAGGTATCGAAATATATTCGTAGAAAATATGACATAATGTAATATAGACGAAAACAGTCTATGGTGTATTGGAGGTTATGTCATCAGACAAGTCAAGACTTGAAAGACAAGTTTGAACTAGTCTGAAATGATGTGAAAGAAAGGAAGTGTAAATAGAAGGATATATGAAGAATAATGTGGGAAAATACGAATTAATAAAGTACGAGAATATTTGAAATAATATGTATGAAAATATCATTACACCCATTGGATACCAAAATGATTATATCCATCCATGTAGGTTCTGCAAGACAAACGCACTTCTAACATGGAGTACAAGCTTAAGCCAGGTTAGGGCAGTCAAGTATCGCCGACACTAATGGACATTATTATGAAACATAGCAAGTCTCAAATATTAAAAAAAGACACAAAATTTCAATTTAGCATTTTAATTATTACATTAAAAAGAAATTTTATAAACAGAACATAAAAAAATTGCTGCTAACCACGGGAGAAGTTAGATTTTGAGAAGCCTGCCCCGTGGAATTTTTAAACTTTAACGTGGTGGAACGGCGTTTTGGATGTAAAATCATTAAATTTCAAAAAATTGCGGGACGTTCAGGGGTCCCTGTTCGGGCGCCATTTTTTTAAAGTAACGAGTGTGCGTAAGAGAGGACGCTAGTCACGCCAAAAGGGGAAGACTAGCGTGAGAAGAAAAGTGGGGTGAGAAGTTTGGAGGATCCACATGTGTAAGTATCGGGTGACCGGGTGGGAAGTGTAAAAAAATGTGGTATGCCACCCTGGGTAGCAATGTGCCAAGCAACTTGCACCCGGCGGACAACACACGTTTTAACAACCACCCACACAAGGATCACCACGATATCATGACACGTCTCCAAAAACATACTTCATCTGTCCCAAGAAACACAAATAGAGGTATAGCACAAGGTGATAGGCCAAAACCTTGTGCGCCTGGAAAGCTGGTCTAGTGTGATTGATAAAAGAAAGTAACACCAAGAACGTCAATAATTTGGAATAAAGGCCAAAAAGCACATGAATAACGGAACTGAAATGTCGGATACCCACCCAAAAGAACATGTTATATGAATATTAACGCAATTCGCCCCACCATTTACCCATGTGTATGAAAGATCAGCACATCATAATAAATGAACAAAATATTAAATACATACCTGTACTTTAATTAAATGAACTGAGTTACAAGATAGTTTACAGTGATTCGTCCTCATGAGTGGTTATGAATGAGGATGTAGCACTTGAATAATAACAAAGGCAAAAAAAGCATGATGTAAAATATATTGATACGAAGTACGCCAATACCGTAGTCGAACATAAATTAGACCAGAGTGATCAGCCGAATATACTACAAAAACGGACAAGCCGTAATCGCGATAGATTAGGCTGGATCTGGATAATAGTTTCTCTACTCTCAAATATACGTATATATTTGAAAGAGAGGAACAGTTATCAAATTTGGGAAAAAACCCAGTTGCCCACGAATAATCAACAGACTTTGATATTTGCAGGTACTTTGATATTTGCAGGTAAGCGGGCGTATTTTATCTAGATACCTCAATTCCAGCTGAGCGTCAAACCTGGTGCTGTGAATGGAATAACCCAAAGGTTCTCGAGTCTGATGATACAACAAAAATAGACTTGCTTGGTCGGAGCAGAATCCGTTTCCCAGAAATATTTTACTTGGTAAAAAATTCGGTGATGGATACGAATTGAATGGTCCTCGGAGTCACATTTTCCACAAAGTATCTGAAAGCGGTCATCAGCGAGCCTGATCAAGGTCAGGTGTTTCTCGTCAACAAGGGACGAACCTATTGCCAGGACTTTCAGCTACTGGAAAGGTTCTTGTAAATACTTCTTCTTTGTAAATAGTTGTTTCCTCTAATCGTCATGATATATGTATATATACACCGAGTCTCTACTATTAAGTTTTTTTTTTCTCTCTTTTACTAAAAATTAAGTATGTATATCATTATTCGTTCCTATCAGTTCATCACTTGTTTTTGTTCTCTATTGTTTTGACTTGCTGTTTTTTTCTTAATTATCGAGTTATCGAAGAAATCATTTTTGCTCATTTGTCGATCGTAGTTATGAACAATTCTAATTTTATTCCTTGTTTACTTGTGTTATACCCCCTTTTTTTTTACTGTAGTCTAGGAAGGAAGTTTTATTTTTTTTGTTATTTTCGTTCCTACGACCCTCCTCGTTCATCTCGACACGTTTTTTTTTTGTTTGTTCAATTTGTTATCAAATACATTGTTCGCTCTAATTTCTAATCAATGGACTAACCTTTCTTTTATTTTTTATTATATTCTATTCCGGATAATTACCAAATTTCTAAAGGCTGCGAGTGATCCATTGCTTTGAAATTTGGGGGGGGGAGTTGTGACATCTAATAACCCGTAGCCTTCCCTTTCAAGTCACCACGGAATGTATACTACTACTACAATAGGGAACGGCTCTCAAAACTTAAGATTATATAACAGATAAGATAAACAGAAATACGCCGATTCCCCAAATGGAAATAAATTCCCCTCTACGAAAACGATAAAGATACATCGATTAACTATTATTTAACGATTTGGTGACGTGTATATTTACAACAATTCTCATCTCCTTGACTGTTCACGATTTTGGCCTAACTTGAGCAGTCAGTCTTGTTTTTGTACGTGATGGTTTCCGTTCGTCGTGAATACGAAATATTATTCACGACATAATACAGCTTTTTAATACAACATCAAGTCACCTTTTAAATTGTTTTCACCGATACTTTCCAAATGTGTACATCAATAGTTAGACCAAATAATTCGCGATATTACTTCTCCAATTTTGAAGACGAATGTTCAATTTAAATCTGTTGGTTGGCCGAACTTCGAAAACCATGAGGCGACAGAACCTGTAACCTGCAGGACCTTATATTAGTTACCATATTTGTAATTAACCTTCTCAATTGTAATAAAATGTGAACTGTAATAATGGGTCAGCCAACTTATTTATTTCAAATTATATAAAATTGCCCGACATATTTCGTAGGCCTTTGGAGCTATCGCTGGTAGGCTGGTGGCCTAACTGTTTGAGCTGGCTTGTGGTCTCGACTCTACGATCAATCGAGACTTACTCATATATTTCGAATCGTGATATCAACCCCCATACTCGGGATGTACGTTTGTTTTTGGATGTCACAATATAAACAATGCAATACCATCAAGAAGTATGACTGGCCCATATAATCTTGAATGATACTACATAAAAACTAATAGTAATACTACTTATGAACACAGTAGTCTCCATCAGGTTCTAGTTTTTTCAAAAGCTACAGTTTCAAGAAAGGCTACTCAATGCTGAAACAAGGTACCTACTTATAATGAACTACAAAAATATACACAAACACCCAACTTAACCTGAATCACTTGCACTCTAAGGAAGTAGGTACCTATAGAAATGTACAATGATCTGAAATTCTTCAATGAAATAATTTCAAAAAATATGTACCAACTAGAATTCATGATATTTGCAATTTGTGGAAATTTCAATGAATTTAAGCCTGAATTTTAGTATTCTTCAAAGTCAATTTAGTTGACTTAAGATTGTGTGATACTTTTCTATACACAAAGCTTATTTCCTCAACGAACTGTCATCGATGAATACCTATTATAGGAATCATTCAGGATTACAAAGAAATTAAGCCTGAATTGTAGTATTATCTTCGAAGTCAATTAGTTGACAAAATGAAGATTGCATGGTACCTTTCTATACCTACATGAAGCTTATTTTGTAATACCATTGAAAAATAAATTATTCCAGAAAAAATCTACGCACACGTCGCCCTTAAATTAATCAGGCTTCAGCGACGAATAGAAGAGAATTCATCTTGGTACAAATTCTCTTCGATTTGCCACCCTTGAATTAATCAGCATTCCATAACAAATCGAAAAGAATTCGTAGATGATTTCTCTTTGATTCGTCGCAGTTAAATTAATCAGCATTCAGTGACGAATCGAAAAGATTTCCTAGCTCTTAAATTAATGAGGATTCCACGACAAATTGAAGAAAATTTGTAGATGAATTCTCTTCGATTCATCACGAATTCTTTTTGATTCATCGCGAAGTCAGCTAGTATGGTATAAAAAATATCACAATCTTCAATTCCCTATCATATTTATAGTCTTCAAAGAATTCATCAAAAGTAAGTTAATCATAACCATGCAAAAAAAACTAGACAAACTTAAAAAGAGACATAGTAATATAGGTACTTACCATTATAAAATCACTGTTTTGCATAATATCTAATTTAACGATTCACTAATCCAAATTTGGTAAAGTTCACTAAAACGGGCTATGCTTTAATTGCAATGAAATTCTCACCAAACATTGATGGTCACATTTTTAATCAATCCCACAAATTTGAAGAACTAAATGTTGGAGGTACTACTAAGATAAAACTTCAGATTTACAACTATATATTACCAAATTGGAGGGAAAACAAAAACAAAACACGGAGTCATGTGACACCTACAGAGGTAATTATTGTGGCAATTTGTAACACTTTTTCTGCTACATTTTGTTAAAATTTTTGTCACAATGTGACATTATTATGTCAAATATATTTGGCTCGTTGCAACAGTTTTTCTGCCTCATTATGTTGAAAAATTTGTCAAAATGTGGCATTTTATATGTTGAATATATTTGCTCCATTGTGACGCTATTTCTGCTATATTCAGTTGAAAATATTTTTCATAATGTGGCATCATGTATTTGAAGTGTACTTGTCTCATTGTAACAATTTTTTTACCACATTCTGTTAAAAATATATGTCACAATATGGCATTTTGTACATCAAATTGTTACAACCCTAAAAATTAATCAATTTTGACACAATGTGAAAGAGTTTGGCATAATTGACACTTTGTGGAAATAAAAACTTCCACACAGACCACTATTTTGCAAAATGGGAGTATATATTATAGTCCTCTGGACATTATATACACATTATTATACATATAAATGCCTTAACCATAGTGTTTCTATCACTATATGGTAGCAAGATCATCAGTGTTTCTCAAAAAAACAGATCATTTTACAGAATCTGCTTCAATTAAATAACTCCAGAATTAAAATTCAGAAAAATTTTAATTTAATTTTGATGTACAAGGAAAACAGACCCTTGTATAAATCTGTTCTCACTGCATCTAATTATGTTTCCACTCATAAACAAAATTAATTTTTATAAAAAGAAAATATTTTGTGGCATTAGAATTGGAGACTATGCTTTGATTCAAATACATAAAAAAAAATTACAATTTAATTTTTTTTGTTCCCTGGAGGAAAAGGAATATTACAGCTGACAGTTAACAAATTGACTGTCAACTAAAACTCACAGGATTGATTTCCTAAACAAGAAAAAGCGCTAAACTGATACAGTCTTACACATATTGGAGAGATTAGGGAATTCACTGGTGTAATATCACAGTTCAATTCTACATCTTCGAACACATTTGGACTTCGAAACAAAAATTACCTCAAAAACTACATACTGATGGAGACAGATTAGGTCCAAGTTGGTATAAAAAATAAAAAGGTCAACTGGCTAGTTAAAACAGGGGAAGTCCCATTGAACATACCAAGTGAAATTTCAGGTGACATATTTGTCATAGCAAAGATGGCTAAAAATTATCATTACAAAAATTTTTAGCCACCCCTAGGAAATAGTGAATTGAATTCTTTATTTAGAATTCAATACATTCTCACAACACCACTCAAGGCTACAAAACATGTATAGGCAATAGTGGACTCAACTGACAATTTAATGACTGATCCCTGGAACCTGCTTTTTGAGAGAAAATTGAATACATGGTGAGTCTGTGGTATTTGAATGGGGGTGGCTTAATTTATAAGGAATTCACTCTCATCAGAACCAATGTACTTTTTTAAGAATCCAATCATACAACAAAAATTTTCTAAAACAAAAAATATATTTATTTTTTGAGTGTCCAGATGAGCCAAAATCTGGGACACTGCAGCCCTAGACAGGTTTTCCTACCACACAGAGCTGTTATAACCAAGTAAAATTTGTTTTATACTACCTCATCCTCCTTCAGTACATGCTCATTCCAATCAATGCCTCAACCCATGGTTAAAATATTAATAAATTATGATAAATAATTTACAATGCACCATTAAAACCAAGTTTCAATAAACAAAAAGCAAATGTAATTACTTATCTCAATTTAGTAACAGCTTAGAATTGTAAACTAATTTACAACTAATTATTGATTAATATTACTTCTAGTATTACCGGACAACCGAAGCATCTTGATCCTTAGGTATTCTTGGGTTTACCTGAAGTTTTCTAATGAATACATTTTTTTCAGAAAATTGACCAACAATTTTCCAGTAGAACCAATATTTTTTACCAACTCAGGTTTTCAATTGATCAAAGGAACTTGAGCATTTTTCTGAACCACCACAACCACAGTAGACGTATATTACAATAGGTTTTGTAAAATATCTGAACTTTTGTAATAAATCACCAAACTCACTTAGGTACCAAAACTTTTTTAGAGTCCAAAAATTTCTATTTTCCAAAATTCTCAACAAAAATAATTATTTCTTCATTTAATAGGGGAGAAATTATTTAAAAATTTTAACCGCAGCCCCACGGTGGTTAAAAATTGAAATACAGTAATTGAACAAACTCCTAACTGTGGTGAAATGAGAAAAATTTGCAAAAATTACAAACATTTCAGCTTTACTATTTTTGACTCCTTGAAGAAAACACAAACAAGGAAGAAACATATTCAAAATGTCAGATTATATACCCATATTCCCCAGTCAGATTTTGCCATCACCACCAGAATATTTGAAAATTTACAAGTAGGAAAAAGAACCATAGAAATTATTTATTTAGGGGAAATTTAGGAGAAGTTATTTCCAATTAATCATTTAAAAAAAGAGAAAAATGAAGAAATTATCGGACAAAATGGATAAGAAAAGGATAGAAAACTATTGTAATCAGAAAAAAGACAATAAATTCCATAGAGGGAAGCAACTATCGGTGATTCATCGATAAAAGAAAAGAGACATAATTAGCAATAAAATTCAAAAATAGAAACAACTGAAACAGAAGCAGTTCTTCTATCAGTGCTAATAAATATGAATCATATCACTTTTTCCATATATTTAATCTGAAATCACTCCTAAAAAATTACAATATTTCTTCTAATTATGTAAAACATGCCTCATCAAGCAAAAATACTCAAGAAATAAATTGAATAAGATCTCAAGGTAGTTCATCAGATACTGGAGGAGAAAAAAAACCATAAGGAATAAAAAGAAAATCCACCATAATTACAGCTGATATTACAAATTTATGAGGGAAGACCAATATTAGAAGAAATATATTGTTGAAAAAGTGGAAGTGGCTGTGAAAAGGGAGAAAATATAATTCTATAACTAATACAAATAAACAGGCAAAAAATTGGTTTTATACCTATGTTGTTGATATACAATACATTTTCCAAAGAGTATTATGTGACATATAACCATATAAGTTTTACATTGCTGATATACACTACTTATCTGCATTATATTTCATGACTGATATATGAATGAGTTTCTTATTGCTGATATACACTATCGTGGGCTACGCCTACAATCTCATGCGCGCGCCTGGTGGGCAAGCTGGGAACTCATCTACCGAAGAAATGTATGTAGACGAGTTACTGAGCTGAGGAGGTTGCCAACATTCGTTGTTGCACGACTGTAGCAAAGAGAGGTGCGTGAAAGGAGTGTGAAAACGACAATTTTATAGTCCCTTGGACATTAAACAAACATATTAATATAAGTACCAAACCCATAGTGTTTCTTCCATTACATGGTAGCAAGAGTATCGGGAGTTTTTATACATGCATCAGATCCTTTTTTACAGAATCTGATCCTAATTAAAAACTCCAAAATTAAAACTCCAGTGAATTTTAATTTTTTCCAGGTGCCAAATGAAAACAGATCCTTGAGTAGAATCTGTTCTCGATTTGTCTAATACGCTTCCACTCGCAAACAGAATTGATACCTATCATATAAATTAATTTTGAGGTACTTTTTTTTTCGAACCTATAAATTAGCTTCGAAACAATTAAATAAAATAATATGTTTTTTTCTTCTTCAAAATAATAAACGTCTCTTTAGCCAAAAGTTGAAATAATAGCTATTGACTAACACCATTCAAGTGATCTTATAAATAATTAGGATCTCTTTCAAATAATAAAAAGAACGAACCTAATAAAATTTTGAACTTATTAATCAATCTACGAAAATTTAGCAATGAAATATTATTGTTAAATTATACGTTTCTATATACCTATTAATTCATGGTCTCATATACACACGTTTTTCAAGGCAAAAATAGCTTCGAAAACCTAATAGGGAATAGAAATATCTATACCGGTAGATTTTACAAAAAAATCAACTGGCAAAATAATCAAAATAATCTGAATACACATATATACAAGATTCTCGAACCAACATATGATTCAATAATTCTATAGGCATTCGAGACGCTCTTTATTAGACGATGCAATAAAAATTCCATCGACCTAAATATATAAACACATTGTTCATGATAAAATATTTGTCATCAACTTTTATAGAATGGCTAAAAATTCGATAGGAAAAAATTTTTAGTCGCCCCCAGAATTTGAAACTTGAATTCTTAAGAAAAGAATTCAATAGAAAACATGTGTTTGCATAAGAACACATGCTTTTACTATCATTGAACCCGACCAAAAAAAAACCGGTTGAGTCCTGGTACCTGCTATCCTACAAGGACAGCAAAAATTAGATGACACCCGACAAAACGGATGTCAATAAAAAAAAATACGTCGACCTAAAAGAAGACGTAAATGTGAAAAAGTTTAAAAAATCAGCAACCTCTTTCACAATTGCCTAATAGGAATTATATATATGCTGTCGACGACATCGGATACTTAGAAATTGGCTGTTCAAACAGCAATAAATCCTATAAGCAAAAAACAAAATGAAAAATGACAAGCAGCAACGTCTTTTATCAATACAATATAGATACAGTCAATACAAAACACCTTATCTATAACCTGCTAGTGTGTATGTGTTGATGATCAACACACACATTCAATATATAGATTCTTCCCTTGAAGTCAGTGGAAGAACTATCCACACACACACACACACAATGATAAAAAATAGGCTCTTTCATTCCAGCAGGGAATGAACGCTTGAATCAATCACATGATCAAGGCAGATTTACCAAAATGCGATGTAGCTAGATTCATTGCTGTTTCTAACAAGTGAAGTGTGTGCATTATGCTCTGCAATATTGATCTTGATTAATCATGTGTGTCTTAATTGTGTTTGAGATCTTCATTACATTTTTGGGGTTTTGTTTTTTGATAATACGTGTGACCCAAAAGTTCATTAAAAACTTTTCAACCAATTTTTCTGAAAAATCGTATTTGTGTGGTCAAGAATCCGAAAACTTTTCTCAATTGCGTTTTAAATTTTCAACTTATTTCAAGAAGCTGAAATCCCACAAGAGCGTCAGAGTTTTTGGAGAAGCTTCAACCTCATCATCTCCTCAAAAACATAGAGGAATCTATTGGTCGTTGTTGTTCTACAAAGAAAAGTCGACCAAGTCCAGAAGAAATTAAAATGCAACGTGACAAATCACCTATGGACTTCTCACCAGCACCACCTCCACCCGCAGACACGCTACCAACTCATCTGGTGACCCCTGCACTGGAGATGAACACGACTCCGCCACCACTGCAAAATACCCCGATGTCGCCAGTACTAGCAAATGCCCCACTGGCTAAAGTAAATGCCAGTAGACATGGTCTCCACCACAAAGATATAGAAAGGGAGATCGAGGCATCGACACGACAACAGATTGTGGCAGGTCCGTCACAAAATTAATGTGACGGATCACACTACAGTACGAGTTCGATACATGAAGTGGATAATTTTGAAACTTGGATAGAAATCTGTCTGGATTCAATCATGACTGCCGGATTCTACACAATAGAACTCAATAATATGATTAACGAGCCTGAACTAACTTTAGTTCAGGCAAGAAAACAGCTGCTGGTAATCACACAAGTAATCAAACAGCTGATGAACCCGCCACCAGGAGTAGATAAAAATAAAATACTCCTGGCAAAGGCCAATATTTTAAAACTCTGTGCCAATCAAGGGGAGATTGAAGCAAAATTTCCACTGATGGTACCAGTTCAACAACCATCACCCCCACAAATGCCAATTGGTTCTCCACAAAAAAATGTATGAGGAACCAACACCTTCAACATCGGGTGAAGTATGGCTTGGTGGTGGAGAAATAACAGCACATTTGCCTAGTGACAAACTAGCTGAAGAAGCCAAATGTGAAGCTGAGCACTTATGGCAAGAGTGGTTGGAGAAACAGCGGCTCAAGCGTTAGTGGTAGGAGCAGCATCCCAAGGTGAAGGAGCAGGAGGAACTTGCTGCAAGAGCAGCTTGCAACCATATTCAACTGGAGCGAGCTGAGAACAAAATCGAGCCAATCCAGCGAGACCATTCCAACATGGTAAAACAAGTTGAAATGAAATATGGGCTCAACCTAGATCAGTTCCCAGATGAGTTCGTGCAGCCAGCCATCCAAAAAGGTAATGAAAAACGTAATGGTACAAATTATCCACAGGATGTGGTGGATGAACCAACACATAAAAGAATGTGTGCTTGTTCCATCAACCCCACTTCTGTCCCACCTATCGTACTTGAACCAGTTAATAAAAATTTCATCTCTCCCAATAGAAACGCAGTTGATCAAAATCAATATGATTCGGTAACCGAGTTGGTCCCTAGACCTATATTAGGAAATACTTTTGAACCTATTTTTAACAAAAATATACTGGAAAAAATACCCCGTTGTTGGGAATTGGACCCAAATACTCACCCAGAAAAAGCAGCTATGAACCTGAAAGCACCCAAATCCAAGATGGTATGGATGGAATTGCAGTGTTGATTGATCATTATCAGCATGACTCAATGGTAGTAGACAAAGCGCAATTGTTCAATGTCACCGTTAAAAAATTCCCACCAAGATCATACCGAAATCATCTTAAAAGTAACAAAAGACATGCCTCTCATCTCTTTTCCGCAATTAGAGAGTTTATAAAAATTGAGGAAATGTTTGAAAAAATGCATAACCCCAACTCGAACTCCAGGAGAAATAATCAGGGACAACCTGAAGGCAGTCCAAGATTTATGGCTGCTACCTTCTAAAAAGGTAATGATCAATCAAAGGGAAAAGATAAATCTAATCCCAACAATTTTAATAAGCACTCAAACAATAATAAGGGAAACTTACCAAAGTCTCCTAACCATTCTTCTGTTTCAGCATGTAGAAATCAGAACAAGGATATGCGGAATGCTCAGGATACTCCTAAAAGTATCCTGAACATGCCAGCCATCCCATAAAAAGCTTACTTGTTCTGCAGTGAGAAACATCCGGCATTTCTCTGCTACGACCCTCGCTTCAACACGCTTCCACAGTCTCAATGCGAGCACCAGGCCAGAAGGTTGTGCACCAAATGCGCAACCTGCCATACTACAACAAATTGTTTGCAGAAGGTCTCTGCCTGCTGCAAATGGTTCAACTGTCTATAAGCTGAAAATCATAGCAATTTGTGTGCGTAGGCTCCTTATCCAATCTACAAGGAGCACATGGACGACTGGTACAACAAACTGCATCAGTGCAATGAAGCATTGAGTAAAAAAACATGTGATTTTGATAAAGTCTTAAAACATGATGATTTTGATACTAATAAATCATATGTTCAACAGAACGCAACAGATTATGAAGTGGCGAGGGCCAGGATGCTGAAAGAACTTACCGCAGATCAAAAGGAGTGCTTACCAGTGAGCAGTGAGTACTTTTTATCTTTTATTAAACACAAGAAAAGCTCAACTTTTCTTGTCTTTCAGTCGTATGCTCGTTTAAAGTATCTAAAAGAACTAATCAAAATAACGGGATTTTTTGATTGTGGTAGCATTGACACCTTCATAACTAAGTCTTACGCTTTCACATCCTTAAAATTAAAAGGATATGAAACAGAAAAAATAAGACTTGAAGGTGTTGAAAACCAAACTTCAAATATTTTCAAATCAAGATTAGTGGACTATGAAATTTTTACACCAAGTAGTATAGTGGTTCAAATAACAGCGAAAACTATAAATAAGACTATGCAAAATTTGAATCAACCAAATTTTCAGAATTTTATAAAAAATTCCCTGAGTATTCGAAAATTGATTTTTATAAAACTGATGAGGAGCATACGATTGACCTATTATTAGGTAATAATTGTATGGGGTCATTTGTAACAAATATTCATCACATTTCACCAACTCTCACACTAATACAGACTAAGTTCGGACGTGTGTTAAAAGGGATCATCCCAAATCAAAACGCAGTTGATGAAATCTTTATACCAGTATTCTTTAATAATCCTCAAGAAATTGAGAATTTATGGAGATTGGATGCCATTGGCATCGAGTCTAATAATTTGGTAGAATCTCAGGCTGAGGCCGAAGCTTTACAACTTTTCTACAAAAATGTAGAATTAGTAAATAACCGCTATCAAATAGAGTGGTTATATAAAAATTATCCTCCACCACTGGCGGATAATTATAATCTATCATTTAAGAGACTAGAACATCAACGGCCTAAACTACATAATATGCCCGAATTCTTTAAAAGATATGATGAGTATTTTAACTTATTAATTGAGTTAGAGATGATAGAGAGAGTAGATCTAAAATCAAAACCTGAGTTAATTCATTATTTACCTCAAAAAGGGATTTTAGATATAACAAAAAGCACACCACTCAGGGTAGTTTTTGATGGGTCAGCAAAAACAAAACAGTCAAAACATTCCATTAATGTCTGTATGTTTAAAGAAGCCAATCTGTTGCCAGATTTGCTTCAAATACTTTTGTCTTTTCTTAAAGACGAATTTGCTATTATTGCCGACATCAAAAAATCCTTTCACCAAATAGGATTGCATCCTTATGATTGGGATGTAACAAGGTTTTTATGCGTTAAAGATCCATCAAAACCATTAACAAGGGAAAACATAATAACATTCAGGTTTCAACGTGTACTTTTTAGAATTGTAACAGCACCATATTGGCAGCAATATTGTTACATCACTTCCAACAGGTAAACCCGGATTTTTATAAAACAAAGTCGCTTTACAATTGCATAACCAGGCTGACAACTTAATTAAAGACATCTCCATGGAGCTGTCACAATGGGGAACAAATTGTATCCCATAATGAAATGACTTTGCACTTTAATACGCACTCACAAAGCTTCAAATAAAAGTACTTGGCCTTTCTTGGGATATGGATAAAGATATTATCTGTATTAGTCCACCAAAATTAAAAGACCAAGTACCAGACTGGTCAGAGAGACTGTTCCTAAGAGCAGTTTCACAATTCTTTGACCCTCATATTTGTTTTCCCCAGTATTTATACCTTCCAGAGTTTTTATAAAACAACTCTGAAATGAAAATTATAAATGGGAAGAGTCATTACCTCTGGCGCTCCAACCAATAGCTACAGAGCTACTAAAAGACTAAAATTAGTGCACAACTTATTGTCTGCCAAGACAAATTTATTCGAGTACTTATAACCCGAATGAATGTCAACTACATATATTTGTAGATGCCTCAAAAATTGCTTTCTCCATGGTTACATTTTTACGTTTCCACAATGAAGAAAGATGTAAAACTAAAGCAAGATTCTTCATAGGAAAATCAAGAATAGCCCCTATGAAAATGGTAACAATCCCAAAATTGGAATTGTTAGCGGCCCTCATAGGAGCTAGAGTGGTCAAGAATATACGTAACCCTCTTGAAATTACACAACAGCCCAACTTATCGTTGGTCTGATAGAAAATGCATTCTAACATGGCTGTTAGAACGCAGAGTGTTACAATTTGTCTTAAATAGGGTTAATGAAATAAAAACTGTACCAAACTTACAGTTTTGATACGTTCCATCAGCCCACAACCCAGCGGATGTCAGCTCAAGAGGAGCAATGGTAGAAGACTTGTTCACTACTACATGGTGGACAGGTCCACGGTGGTTAATTCAACATCCTGATACCTGGCCACAGACTGACTTACATATTATTCAGTCTTTGCCAGATTTAACAGAAGAAGAGAAAACTATACCAGTCTTCTCTACCTTAAGGGAAACATTGAAAGTTTTGGATAAATTGTCAGACTTGATTCCTCATAATCAAGACACATTATTTGACAGTCATCAATCTGCCAAATTAAAAAGACAAGTAAAATCCAGAAAAAATTTTATCCCAAAATTTGCTATGAGTTCGGTTAATTATATTTGTGAAGTTAAAACATTTGCTACACATATTGACCAAGTTCAAGATCCCTACCAAACCAGTCAGGATCTTACACAATCTCAAAACAATATAAACTCACAGCAAATACTAGACCTGTCTACTAAAACAAAGACAGATCTTTCAAAAACAATACCTTACACAAGTTTATACACGAACCACTGAATACACCATTCAACATGAATATAGACAAATTTAACACACTAATAAGTCTAAAAAGAATTTTCTACCATTGCATAAATACACTAAGAAAATTATCACAAAAACTACTTGCCAGAAACAGGTCGGTTTCACCAGGGGCTTTAATCCCTAATAACTATCAATTCGCATTATTATGCTTCATCTACGCAGATCAGAAAAAATATTTTTCTAAAATATTTAATTAACTTATGTCACATAACGCACCCGAATATGTGAAATACGAAAAATTTCACATAACAATAGACAAATCAGAGCTGTTAAGGTTAAGGAACTACATTCCTGTAACACCATTTACTGAAGATACTCTATCACCAGTAAATCACACCTAACAAAATTAATACTATTAAATGTATACACATTAAATAGTCATACAGGCATTAAGTTTACAATGGCAACCTTCTGTCGAACTTACTTTGTACCAAAGGCAATGAGAATACTTCCAAAAGTATTAAAAAATTCATGCGTAATGTGCAAAAAGTCAAATAAAAGGCCTTTTGCACAACCAACACATTCTGAAATGCCAGGTTTCAGATTAGTCCCTTTCACTCATCCTTTCACCTATACTGGTGTGGATGTTTTTGGTCTGTATTTGGTATTTGATAAATACTTACCAAAAAAGCAAAAGGCTTTGGCAACTCCAACAACACCAACTTACAAAAAGTGAGTGTTAATCTTCACCTGTCTATAAACAAGAGCAGTGTACTTATTATCCTTCTCATTATTAACAACATAAGAAATGTGGATGGCGTTCCAAACGTTCTTCGCAGACTGTGGAACGCCAAAGGCAATACTGTCTGATAATGCCGCCCAGTTTAGGTTAGTGGCAACCCACTTATCGCAATTCTGGGAAGCAATAACATCAGATAGTACTATAAGCGACAGGTTAAAACAAAAAGGAATAACCTGAAACTTTACTCAACCCAAGGCTCTGTGGTATGGTGCATCTTATGAAAGACTAATTGGAGCCCTTAAACAAGTGTTTGAACGCGTAATGGGTCCACACTCTCATCATCGCTTTAATTTTCAAGCAGCACTTAAAAATATACAAGTGATGATGAATGAAAGACCTCTATGCCCTGCAGTTGACGAAGCTGAGCAAGTGACTCTAACACCTGCACACATCATACATGCAAACTTCCAAAATTTTACATTGGAAATAGATAAACCTTTAGATGAAACTACCATAACAGCCAAAAATTTACAAGGTTTATGGAAAATTGACAAAATAAACCTTACCAAGCTTTGGGCAGCTTGGAAAGGACTCTTCCTTCCACATTTGAAAGACAGAGTTCCAAAAGGAGTAAGCAACTCTTACCAAATGGTAAGTTTCCAACCAAAAATTGGAGACATAGTCCACGTGTTGGATATTATGACAAAACCAGGAATCTACAAACTAGCCTCTGTAGTAAACCTGATGACGTAACATGATGATCAAGTGCGCCATGCTGACATCCGATTGCTCAGCTCTAAAATAGTGCACCAGCCAATAAAGTTCATAGCACCACTGGAACTAAGAACTCATGATAAAGAAGTTAGTTCAATCATGGACTAACTTCTATCTGAACTTGATCTGTAAATACACTTCATACAGACAAACACTACTACAAACACCAATGCTTTGTGGCAACATTAGAGTTCAACTATCTTTGAAGACATGGCAAGTCAACTTTGTCAAATGCTTACTTTATCGTCCAGCTACCTACGAGGAAAGCAGATAAAGGTGATAGCGGATCGCGATCCACACTAAATAGAATTGTGATAACTTTATCAACTATCACAATTTTAAATAAAAAATTGCTAAGTTAATACCTTTTCTTCCTTACAGTGAAGCTCCTATACAGCGCTGAACCTGTAAATATCCATACTACAGAGAAGCGTACGGCAATTTGACAGCCCACAAATCACAGTTGAGAGCCAATAATTGACTCCCAACTGGAAGAAAAATTATGTAAAAAAATTTTTTTTCTTCAGTCAAAGATTTGTGGACTTTGTAAATACTGTAAATATTTATTCAGTAGTTTATAAGTACAGTTTTGTTTTGTTTTTTTATTTTTATAATAAACAACATATATGTACTTGTGTGTGTATGGAACTTATTCTGCTTTTTTACAGATATATAGGGCAGCGAGACTTGGAAGACTGGCCACAGGCACCGCCCCAGTATCGTGGGCTATGGCTACAATCTCATGCGCGCCTGGCAGGCGAGCTGGGAATTCGTATACCAAAGAAATGTAGCTAGACGAGTTACTGGGCTGAAGAGGTTGCCAACATTTGTCATTACGCGACTGTAGAGAACAGAGGTGCGTGAAAGGAGTGTGACAACGACAATTTTATAGTCTCTTGGACGTTAAACAAACATATTAATATAAGTACCAAACCCAGTGTCTCTGTCACTACATACACTACTTATCCACAGTGTATTTCATGGCTGATATAGGAATGAGTGGCAATTGCTTACTTTTTGACTCTTTATAGTAAGGTATTTTATTAAATAAGTGAATGAAAAAATATGTTTTAATAAGTTAACAATATACAGTCCAGTCACGATAATTCAAACTTCGATAATAAGAAAACTTTGATAATTCAAAGCGATTTTCATTTCCCTGCACACTCACATAAGATATAATACAAAACTTCGTTAATTCAAACCTACATCATCTATAATTGAAGTATTCCAGAATGAAAAAGACATCTATAATTAAAATACTCTCATTTGTTAGCCTGTGTAATTCAAATTTTTAGTACATATTAGAATTAAAAAAAAAAATGATAAAAAAAATGTAGTTTATCAGTCTCGATAATTCAAAGTGCGCTTGTACAAAAAGATAAATTTTTGAAAATATGTTCAAACAAAGCACTGATGAGTGATGGTCCGAAGCTCTTATGTGCGTGTATAATTAGCAATAAATATGAGTGTTAAATGAAAATACAAAAGTTTGTTAATATAAAAAAATTGAAATCATAAAAAAAGTTGATTTAAATTTCAGAAAAATATGAAAATCCCACCAAAAATTTTGTAAAATTTTATGAAAATATTTCAAGTCAGAAAAAGATGAAAAGGTGGATGAACAAGTTGTATATACGGATAATAATTCTGTTTTGGTTGAAAAATATTCTGGAAAAATATAAAAGTACCACCAAAAATTTTGGAAAAGTTTTACAAAATTTTACAAGTCTTAGAAAGGTGACAAGGTGGATGAAAAAGTTGCATATACGATACTAATTCTATCTTAGTTGAAAAAATTTTTGGAAGAATATGAGTCTAACCAAAAATTTTATAAAAGCTTTACTAAATTTTTACAAGTCCAAAAAAGGTGAAAAGTGTAACATATATTTTCGTCTATTTTTAGAAATGACGAACATATTTGTCTACATGTTTCCAAATACCAAAAACGTAAATATTCATCAACAATAAAACATCCTATAACTCTTTATAAACAACCACTAATTTACCCGTATTTGATTTTACAAATATAGATATGTCTGTATATTCATGACCTAATTGTGCATGTCCCTCTTGTATATTGCGAGTCAGCACAACCCTATAATAACTATATCCTACCTCACTTAGCCTATCTAATACATACACTTACATACCCCAAACGAGTATATAAACCCTCAATTCCAAGGAATAAAACACAGTTCCTACACAGTTCTTAGACAACTACTTATAAGTACATAGAACCTCTCTTGTATAGTAACTAGTGAACAGATAGTCTTGTCTACAGGGTTGTGATGATATATGTATAGTTATTTAACTTATTAATTAATGTACTGTTGGTGTACAATTTAATATTTCATTAAATGTGATAATTAAAACTTGTGTTTTTTAAATATTATTGAGTCTCTCACATAAGTTAAGGTCCACGATTGTTGTGGATGATAAATTGAATATTTTAATTATTAAGGAGGTATTAATGCTTATCCAGTGTCTAATATCTCGTGTATGGTGTAACACTGAAAGTGGTTCTAATTAGGTACATTACCACTTCTTTTGGCAGTTATATTATTGGCGCCCAACTGGTCTGCTATTGCGAATCGAACTCTCGCTCTAGTAACTATTTTGAATTCTGGTGTTGCTGATCCGATCTGCTGTTGCAATTCCTCTGATCCGAAGTACTTTGCTTTATTAAACTTGAAAACTCTCGTTAAGTATTCAATGAGAAATGTGTAAGGTGCGCTCTTGAGGAAAGGAAGTAAAGGTTATTTGCGAGTGGAAAAAGATCAGTAGTGAAAAGAAAGCGGAGCTACAAATAAACTAAGGATATTTATTTTATAAAAATAGAAAAAAAACGGTGTATCTACAAATTACGAAAAGGTGAAGAAGAGTATTGTGGCAATGGCACTGCAACAGATTGATCAAGCTCCTGTTCAAACAAAACAAAGGAAAAACAAATTAACGATTAATATTAATTATATTTCGCGTCCCTCCCTTATAATTTAAGATTTGTTAATATTATTAAGTCGCCAAAAAAGTTATTTTTATGAATGAAACTTGGGAAAATTTATCCGAAACCAACTGTGGAATACCTTGTCGTGAGAGATATTCTCACCAGAAGGAAAATCTACAGAATTTAAGCGTGTTTAGCCACTTCATACAAACGTATGGGTAAGCCAGAACCAAACCGAACACTGGCGATTTTAGAGCCGGTTCTGAGAGTTTTTATATCGGTTCTGGCGTATGCACACAGACACACGTACGTAATATATTACGTACGTTGTTAAGCACGGCCAGGTCACGTCATCCCCTACTATTGTAGGTGACGGTTAGCCGGTTCGTGTACGAATTGTGACATTGATTGATGGCTGACGTCACGATTCGGTACTCGTACATTACCTGCAAGTATTCGCAGGTAATTACGATCGAACCTAATTTAATGTGTTTGTTTAACGTCGCAAGGACGATAAGTTGGCCTGCCCTTTGGGGCGGCGACTGTCGTCAAGGGGTCTGAGCCCCTTTACCTCATACCAATGAGTCCCCACAGCTCTTCCCCCCAGTTTTTGCGCCGCAAGAACGACCAAAAATGCGCAAGGCCTGGGGGACGTGCGGGTTTACTTTTGCCTCTGGTCGGCCTCCCACTTCGCCAGAGCACTGCCTACTGCGGCCCCAACGCACTCGTAGGATTCCCTACGGGCGTATGCTCGGGCCAGGTAATTTGCCCGGCTGCCTTCACCCCTATGCCTCAGCTTGGTGTTTTTTGTGCGAGCATAGGGGTGTCGACGGGAGTGAGGGGGTAGCGGACGCTTGAACGTCGGCTTCCTGTGCATCAGAGAGTTCGAATTCTCCGTTGCCCAGGTGGCCATCTTCGCCCGCTCGTTCGCGGCCCTCTCTGCCATAAACAAGAATCCCATGGGCTCCTTTTTCTCCTCGGGTTTCAGCTCTGGCTTCGGGGGTTCCGGAGTTGGAGTCGTCTCCTTCGGGGATCGGGGAGGTGAGATTGTCGGAGGCAGTGGAGTTGTCATCTTTGCTAGGACATCGTCAACCGGAGGAGCTGTGTCCATCAGCAGCTCCTCTTCGATCCTCTCCAACTCCGTTTTTGTTTCGGTCTTCTGCTGAGTTTTTGTGTGCTCAGCAGTTTTCCTAGCGAACTGGAAGTTGGCGGATTTCGGGATAGGAATTGGCAATAGTGACATCACAGAATAGGTTAGTTAGGAGAAGGCACCAAAAATTGTATCAGAAAACACGTCCAAGTATTCTGGTGGTTCTGAAATGGATAATTTTACTTCATTTTTTGATTTACCATTACAGTTATTTTTCTTTATTTTCGAATCTTCTTATCAACACGTAGAGGGGATAGCGCTTAAAATTCTCGGCCGTATAAAAGTTTTCAGGTTAAGTTCTGATCGGTTTAAGCAGAGTTATGCCTGAAATAAACTCAGTGAATATAATTTTTCGAATTTTCAGTACAAAGGAATCTCCGTTTATGCTGTCACGTCGTAGAGATTATCTTTGTGTTTAACGGTACTGGCACGTTGCAATATTTTGTTTCCGTATTGCACGTGGGTTTGTTTATTCCTGTCTTCTTCTTTTTGTTGGCATTCCTCGTTTGCTTATCTCCGGAGTTTCTTTTGTCTCGTGGAGTTCCAATATTCCCCGTATGTTTTTAGCGGGTTTCAACTTTCGTAGCGGATATTACTTTTCGGGAGTAAATTTTATTTTCTTCGCATTAACCTCTCAGATGTGCGAGAAGGGCGGGAATTTTTTCGTTTTTTAGTGCCAGGGGGCCTGCCTCTTTTACAAGGGCATAAGGGGGCCTTGGGATCGAATGTTTTAGTGGTAACATTGTCCAAAAATCGTACTGATTTCTTGGGTTTCTTCTGTTGTGAGGTATTTTTCTCACTTTTATCGACAGATTCTTCCGTTTTTGTTTCGGAATCCGTCTGCACGTTTTCTGGGTTCTCCTTCTGTAACCTTTTTATTCTTTTATCGTCACTTACCAAGTAGGCAGGCTTCAATCTGTCGATTGAAATTGTTCGAGGTTCGCCTGCAATGAGTATCACAAAGTTTTTCTCATCTCGTGATACTACTTTGTAAGGACCGGCGTATGGTTTCTCCAGCGCAGATCTCATTTTTTGGTCTCTAACAAATACGTGTGATGTATTAGCCAAGTGTTTTGAGACGTAAATCTTGGGCTGGCCATGACGAGCTGCCTGTTTTAGAAAATTGTTGGCATCATTTCTTATGTTCTGTACCATTATTTTGGGGCTATCTTCTTTCGATTTTGTGAAGAAGTCCCCTGGAAGGCGTAGCTCTTTGCCGAACGCTAATTGCGCTGCAGAGTGACCTGTATCGGTTTGTAGGGCAGATCGAAGGCCTAAGAGGATGGTAGGGAGTATTTCTACCCATCTCTTAGTATCATGTGACATGATGGAGGCTTTGAGAGCTCTATGCCATCTCTTGATTTTGCCATTGGCTTGAGGATGGTAAGATGTGGTATGACTGTGTTGAACACCAAGCTTATTTGCCAGCTCTTTGAAGAGCGAGCTCTCGAATTGGCGATTTTGGTCTGTGACTATGACTTCTGGTACGCCATACCTCGCAATCCAGGTATCGTATAACCTTGCAGCTACTGTGGGAGCTGACATCTCGTGTAGAGGGATTGCTTCCGGCCATCGTGTTGCCCTGTCTATTATCGTCAACAGGTATCTGTGTCCTTGAGATGGTGGCAATGGGCCAACCAGATCCATGTGAACCGTTTTGAACCGCTCTGTTTGTTTGAAGGATTTGAGGGGTGAACGAGTGTGTCTTCCTACTTTTGATTCTTAACAGTTCAGGCAACTGGGAGCCCATTTGTTGCAGTCAGACTTTATTTGTGTCCATACAAATCTTTCCGAAATTCGTTTAGCACTACATTTTGGCCCAGCATGTGACAGATTATGTACACTGTTGAAAGCCAACCTGCGATATTTTACCGGTAGAAATGGCCTATTCTTACCTGTACTGATGTCACATGTTAATAAAACATCAGTACCGGGAATTTTTTGCTGTCTCAATTTGAGAGTAGTATCATCGTTTGATAACAACTCCGGCAATTCTGCATCCTTAAGCTGTGCTTTAGCTATTTCAGCATAAGGCAATTGGACAGGAACCGAGATAGCTTTGATTCTACTCAGAGCATCAGCTGGAGTGTTAAGTTCTCCACTTATATACTGGATGTCGGTAGTCAATTGACCGATGTAGTCTAATTTTCGCGCTCTTCTCGGTGATGCCAGTTCTGCTTTTTGTGTGAATGCGTATGTTAGGGGTTTATGGTCAGTATACACAGAAAAACATCTACCCTCTAACTGGTGCCTGAAATGCTTCAACGCAGCAAAAATTCCGAGCAATTCCCTATCGTATGTGCTATAATTCTTTTCTGTTTTTGAGAGCTTCCTCGAGAAGAAAGCTAACGGTAATTTGATGTTGTTTGTATCCAATTGGTACAGAGTTGCACCAATAGCAAAATCTGATGCATCGGTACTTACGCATAACGGCAACCTTTCGTCTGGATTAGCCAATAGAGTTGCATTTGCCAGTGTTTCTTATATATTTTCAAAGGCCTGTTCGGCTTCTTCGTTCCATTCGATTGGAGTTTTGTCTTTCTTTTTGCTTGTCTTTATTTGTGCAAACAGCTTACTTTGTTCGGCTGCTGCATTCTTCATGCAACGTCTATAGAAATTCATCATCCCCAAGAAACGCCTGAGTTCTGCGACATTTGAGGGCTTCGGGAAGTTCAATATTGGCTCTACCTTGGTCTTCAAGGGGGAAATGCCTTCGGTCGAGACTTTGTAGCCGAGGAAGTCAATTTCGGACTGTGCATATAAGCTTTTGCCTACGTTGATAGTGAGTCCGGCTGCGTGTATACGCTGTACCACGGCTCTCACATTCTCCTCGTGCTGATGCTCACCGCCTTCTGAGCAAATGCAAATATCATCCAGGTATGCATATGCAAACGGCAATTCCCTAAACAGTCCATTGATGAATCGTTGGAAAGTTTGTGCTGAGTTGCGTAGTCCAAACGGCATTCGAAGGTATTCGAATAATCCAAAGGGGGTTATAACCGTTGTCTTTGGATCGTCCTGGTCAGCCATAGGAATTTGGTGGAATGCCCAGTTGATGTCAATTTTTGTGAACATCGTTTTACCCTTCATATTCGCGTTAAAGTCCATTATGTTGGGGACTGGGTAGTGATCAGGAACTGTTATGGCATTTAAGGCCCTGTAGTCGCCAACAATTCGCCACTCTCCACTTGCTTTTTTAGTCATGTGGATAGGGGAGCTCCATGAGATTTTTGAGGGGCGACATACGCCCTCCTCAATAATGCGATGGAAGTACTCTCATGCCGCTTTGAGTTTGTCGGGTAATAACCTTCGTGCTCTAGAATGGCAAGGCTGTCCTTTGGTTTCGATGTAGTGAACCGTGTCGTGTTTGTACGTAGGATGACTGCGAATTGAGGGTTGAGTGACTCCAGGATAGTCAGACAGGATCCGTAAGAGTTGTCCGTCGACTTTAGTACAGCTGGATATATTTGTGTCCAGTCTGTAAGCTAGCGTTTTGCCTTCCACACTTTTATTTTCACTATTGATCAATTTGCCGTGTTTGAGGTCAATGATCAGGCCATAGTGTGCAAGAAAATCTGCACCCAGGATCGGGTTTGGAACGTCTGCAACCGTGAAGGACCACGTCATATTTTTGCTAAGTCCGATGTCGACTTTGCTGGTCTCGAGTCCGTAAGCTGGAAGGTTTTGACCATTCACAGTACGGAGGTAGTATTTCGGAGGAAGTACTTTTTGGGTTCTATTTACTGGCAGTATGCTCAGGTCTGCTCCCGAGTCAATTAAGTAACGTCTCCTATTTGTCCTGTCCTTTATGAACAGGCGGCGTGAGTATTTTTCCGAGGGGTCTTCGGCCGCATAGATGGCCCCTCGTTCTAGTTTGACGCCTCCTTATTGAAAGTTTTACCCCACCATCTGCATCTGTTATTGCATTTGGTGGCCTCCGCGCCAAACCGGTTGTGGAAAAAGCAACTCTTATCATCCCAATTTCGAGACTGGGTTTTGGGAGATGATGTTCTAGGGGGAGTTGAACTCTGACTCCTGTTTCAGGAACTAGATCTGCGGTCTCTTGACCGGGACTGTCGTCCTCTGCTACTGCTGCTGTTGTTGTTGTTGCTTCTGCTTTTCGATCTTTGTCGCCAGCTGGTATTGGGTTTCGTCGAGCTTTGGCTTTTGTTCCGTTTTACCTCTTCCGTCAACTGAGCTATTTGGGCTCGAAGTTGAGCGAGCTCTCCAGTCTCTGCAGATACTGCACTGACCACTGGCCTTGACCTGGTGTACTCGAGTGCACTATCTGCGGATTTTGCAAGGAAGTCATGATCCGCGGAAGTATTGATTACCGTGGAACCAACGGCGGCTAGGCATTGCACAACACTTTGTGGAAGTTGTTTACAAAATTGATTGCCTATGACAGAAGGGGCTACGATATTGTCCGCCTTCTGTCTTAACTTCGCCATGAAGATTGAGGGTTTGTCGTCCCCCATCTTCATACCACCCATCACATCATCTATTATTTTGTTTTTTGTTTTTCCGAAAACGTTCTTTATCTTTTTGACGAACCAGGCATATTTGTCCTCTTCTGTCGAAGGGCATTCCATAATGTCCGGAATGTGGCGGATTATCTGCGGGGGCATGCCTCCACAGATATGTGTATACCGCTGGTTCAGAGTTATGTTTTCTGTCTTGAACCTGCCTTCTAATAGTGTCAACCATAATTCTACCTCATTTGGTAGGAATTCCGGGATATCTATCCTTCGTCCGTAGAAGTTAGGGTTCTGTCCTGGCTGCATTTGCAAGAGTTGCAAGATCTGTGCCAGAACTTTGGGTGTCAGCTGCAGCTGACTACTACCTCCCTGCGATGGTTGTGGGTTTTCAGTTGGTGGTGGAACCATTGCTGTGTCTTTCTGGTGACAAGCGTATTCCACAGTACTACTTCCTTCCTTGCTGGTTGAAAACACTGGCTCCTGTGTTTGTAGGACAGGTGTTTTCAGGTCAGAACTTTGGCTTAAAGTTTGACCACTTCTCAACGTTTTAACTGCAAGTTCTTCTTTATTTATTGCAGTTCCCAGTCGTGTTAATTCTGGGTGTTGAGGGCCTTCTTCTATATTTGCTAAATTCAATGAGTGTCTAGTCGAAGTCAGGGGAGTTGGGGGATGAGTCCAACCTTCTTCCTCCAGGTTTACTGTCTTGTTTCTCTTTGTTTGTTTATTTTAAAGAGAGGGGTATAAATTCCCACTTCAGTGAACTCTTACTTCGACGACCAAAAGGTGTCTTAGTCTTGGTAAAAAAATATTTTTAATTTGCCGAGCAAGCGAGAATCTCGCCAGCGCTACTGCGCCAGGTTCTAATAGCGTCGAAGCGCCTAAGACTCCTCACGACGTGGCCGAAATCACGTCCGGGTCACCACTGTGGAATACCTTTTCGTGAGAGATATTCTCACCAGAAGGAAATTCTACAGAATTTAAGCGTGTTCAGCCACTTCATACAAACGTATGGGTAAGCCAGAACCAAACCGAACACTGGCGATTTTAGAGCTGGTTCTGAGAGTTTTTATATCAGTTCTGACGTATGCACACAGACACATGTACGTAATATATTACGTACGTTGTTAAGCACGGCCAGGTCACGTCATCCCCTACTATTGTAGGTGATGGTTAGCCGGTTCGTGTACGAATCGTGACATTGATTGATGGCTGACGTCACGATTCGGTACTCGTACATTACCTGCAAGTATTCGCAGGTAATTACGATCGAACGTAATTTCGTGTGTTCGTTTAACGTCGCAAGGACGATAAGTTGGCCTGCCCTTTGGGGCGGCGACTGTCGTCGAGGGGTCCGAGCCCCTTTACCTCATACCGATGAGTCCCCACACCAACACTACTAAAACTAATTTAACTTGGCTTATCCAAGCTAAAAATTTTGAATTAATTAACGTCTGTCAAAATTTAAATATCAAAGTAGATAAAAAATATTTTTCTAGTATAAAAACCCAAGAGGATATCCTATTAACAATTAAGTTTAGTAAAGAGATTCAAAAATTATTAACCCCTGAAAATATTAAAATAATTTTGCAAACTACACGAAAACCTCGTGAACAAATTCCCAAATTAGAAAATCCTTTAGTATGAAAATATTTTGATCCTCCTACTACCTCCACTACACTATTGAAAAACTTGGAAAACACCATTCCATTTCCTAGAGTTAAATCAACTATCATAGCCAATATTTCTGAGTGCTTTAAAAATTTCCTTAGCCCAGAAATTGAAACTAAAATTTTAGAAAATCCATATTTTCCTCAAATACCTTCCGAAAACAAAATGTCAGGTAAAGCAGCTGTTTATGTTAGACCCTCACTTTATGGCCACAACCCAGCTAAAGATATTTTCTCATTTCTAATTGGTTTTGAAAATGAGGAAGAATCATTCAACTGGGATACAAATATGAAATTTAATAAAATAAGAATTGCGTTTTCTGGTCTTGCAAAACAGATATTCGAAGATAGAATTCAAGCAAATCCTGAATGCAATAACTGCCAAAATACAAGATAAAAGTTTTAGAAGTCTTTACTAGAACTAAACCACAATTACTTGAACTATTATATGAAAGGAAATTATAGAGGTGAAGCTGATTTTCCTGCGTACATGATGTTCGTAGCTAAAATTTTAAAACAAATAGAACCTGGTATTACAGAAGAAAGAATCATTGAAAAAATTATATCTAATCTTTCCAAAAAAGGAAGAGAATTCTTAATTAGAGATGAACCTAAAACAAATCAAGAGTTGGATAAAGCCTTCCCTAAATACCTTGAATTTAAAGATAAATTATATGGACATTCAGATCCCCTGTTAAGATGTAAAATCGAACAATTAGAAAAAATTATTGTAGAGTTAAGAGCTGGAAAATTGGAAAAAAAACTGAAAAAGGTGTAGATTTAGTTTCTGCCGATCCAGTCTGGAAAGCTGAGATAGAGAAAACGAGCGCTGCAATAGCGAACATTTCAAAATCTCAGGAATCCAGAAAAAATAAAAATCCCCAAAATAAAAGTCTAAATAATAACAAAAAAAATAATAATAACCCAAATCAATATGCAAATCAAAATCAAAACCAAAATCAAAACAGAAATAATAATAATAATAATAATAATAATAATAATAATAATAATAATTATAATAGGAATCAGAATCAAAACTGGAACCAAAACAACCAAAATAGAAACTGGAATAACAACCAGAACATTTATCATAATCCAAATCCAAATTATAAAGGATGAAATTTTAATCCTAATTTTCATAGGAATAATTTTCCCCGAAATAATAACGGATACTATTCAAATAGAGCTCCAAATTGGAACCAATATGGTCCCCCAAATTGGAACCCAAACCGGAATAATGCTCCAGCTTGGAATAGCACTCCATTCAATTCTCCCCAAAATTACCCTTACGTGGCTGCTAACACTCAAGCAGTTGCACCGCCTACACCCATGATGCCAGCACAACCACAACATAGTCAAACTCCAAACCCCAGGCCTACCAAAATAATTGCTCAATAAACTAATTGTCCCCCTTACAGATGACTCGTCAGCTTTAAGATGTGTCTCGAATGTAGAGTTGAAACAGGTTAACTGTGAAAGTAAGGAGAAATTTAAAAATAAAGGGTACTGCAGAACCCAATGTAAATTTCACCTTCCTTTTGCCATTTGTGGCGAACAAATACTTAGCCTAGTTGATCCAGGTTTGGAACACACACTTATTGATGGAAAAGTTTTAAAAAAATCAATTTTACCAACAAATATAAGATTTTGTGGTGTGGATAGCCAACCTCTCGAGGTCATAGGAGTAACCAATGTGATTTTTTCCATTGATCATTGTATTTACCCACATCCCATTTACATTGTCTGAAACTTGGTCGAACCGGTGATACTGGGTTACAATTTCTTGTCAACCCATAAAGCCAAAATTTCCTTTTCGAAAAATAAATTCACTTTACCCTGTGGTTACAAACAGCGATGTTTTGACATGCCTGAATATCACAAATTCCCTATTGAAAAGGAAAATAAGTTAGGTTATATTACTCCCTTTAAATATTATGAACCTCAAACTTTCAAAATTGAGGCAAATTTGGTGCTAATTTTAGCAACATTGCCTGAACACAGGAGTTTCTGTGTGAGACATCCATGGAAGAAAAAATAATTTTTTTGTAAGTATCTCAGAAGACACGATTGTGGCTGTTGAAAACAATGACAGACCACATGATCTATAAAGGTGAATAGATTGGAAAATTTGAATTAAATAGTGCAGTTGAAGTTAATACCTGCCAAATAGAAAAAATAACCAAGAAAACTATTTTTAAGGACAATCAAGGAAATCCAATACTAAAATAAATTCAAAACTATCATTGGAACAGAAAATAAAAGTTTATCAGTAGTATGAAAATGTCTTTTATCGTATGTCAGGTACAGGGTTACGCCCTAAAAAACGCCCATTTTCCATATATCACCGGTCAATTTCGAGGAAATGCCTATGTTTGACCATATTAGGCCTACTCGGACCGTATGTCAGGTTCAGACCTGACATACACTCTTAGAATACCATTGTCGTATTTTTCTATTGTCGACCACTACTTCTTTGTTATATTGCTATTGTTCTTGACCCGACATACGCTCTAGGAAGGCCATTGTTTGAATTGACTATTGTTTTTCGTGTCCTTCGCCATTGTCTTTTTCGTCTATTATATTATGCTCGAATATTGACCAAGTTAAAAAAAATAGACAAAAGATACCGGGTATCTATCAAAAAGGGACATGTTCTTAAGGAGCAGAAAACAAAGTACGCACCTTTACAAAATAAAAAAAAATTTACATTTTTGGAACTGATAAAAAAAAGACAAAAATATACACGATAATAAAAAAGGAGAGAATGGCAGAAACACGATGCAAAAATAATATCATGTATAAAGTTGTAAAAAATACACTACTTTAATATCTTATAAATAACAAGAATTATCAAAACAATAGTTACTTTAATTCAAAGGCAAAGGGTTACTGAGGTGGGGACAGAGTCAAAATTCGTTCGTAGATGTTCCTAGTGGGATCTGGTTTCAATAATTTTAATAAAATTTAGAGTGGTAAAATAATCACAAACCAAAAAGAGTTACATTCACTAGTTTCGAAAACAAAGATCGCATTCAAGAATTTCAATAATATGATACTATTAAAGAGAGGTTCAAAATGTATAGGTCCATTCAATCATAATAATAAGTGTAAAATACAAAAATCAGAAGGGGACAAACTTCGTCATATTTGAATTAAAGAAACAAAAATACACAAATTTTGGGTGCTACCAAGGTCACTCTCCATGCAAAAAGTAAAATGTGGATACGAAAATGATTATATCCTATTGTGTAAGTTCAATGAGACAATCGCACATCAAAGATGGAGTACTAGTTTATGCCAGGTTAGGGTAGTCAAGTATCGTCGACACAAATGGACGTTATTTTGAATCTAAGAGGTTTCAAATTTTAATAGGGGACACAAATTTTCAATTTAGTATTTTAATCATAACATTAAAGAGAAATTTTAAGATAGACCTAAAAAATGGCTGCTAGCCTCTGGAGAAGCTAGATTTTGAGAAGCCTGCCACATGGAGTTCTAAAACGTTAACGTGGCTGAATGGCATATTAGTTTTTCGATCGATAATTTTTGAATGATCGCGGGACATTCAGAGATCCCTGTTCTGGAGCCATTTTTTAAATGAGGAAGGATGTTAACTGTTAAAAAAGGGAATGACTAATGTAGAAAGTGAAGTGTAATGAGAGGATTAAAGGATCAGCACGTGATGAGTGTTGGGGTTGAAGAGGAAGGTGTAAAAAAATGTGGTATGTTAACCAGGGTGGCCACACCCAACAAGAAATGAACCAAGTTGACTACACATTTTTTACCAAAAACTACTTTTTAACTCCTGTAACATCCCAAAAGTCTTTAAAGCTCATTAGACAAGTCCCAAAAAACACAAAATAAGAGACAAATATTAGGTATAATTCCAAAACCTTGTGTGCCTGGATAAGCAGATCCAGCGTAGGTTTACGGGAACCCCTTGAACGTGGAGATATTAAGATACAAGGTCGAAAAGTTTAGAAAATACCTAGTTTGAAACACTGAAAACCTACTAGGAAAAAACATATTACGAGAGTAGAGATATAACCAGCTCTGCTATTTCACCCAGGTGTGAGTATGTTCAGCACATTATGGTAATGAAACAAAATACATCGTACATAACTGGACCTTTATTAATGTAGTTAAATATACAAACCATGGATGGCGATGATTTACAAAAAATCGTTCTCGTAGATGGGGATGAATGAGAACGAGGCGCATTTCATATAGTTTACATAAGTTGAACATGAAAAAGTGAATATTTTACCATGCCAATACCCGATGATAAATGGGGCGTATTTTATAGAGATACCTCATTTCTCCTTCTTCCATAGCCGCAGATCTTCTCTTAACATTTAATTGCCTTCATTGTTTGAAGCTCCAGTACTGATTCTAACAACACCCCTATCTCATGTATTTAACTGGTTGGGGGTGTCAAAGGCGTTAGGGTTATTATTATCCCCTACTCCATCCATCTTGAACAGCTAGGTTGGCCTAAATACAATGGCAAAGTTTATCCCCTAAATAAATCGATATGGTTTTTCTTAACAGACTAGCAATTGATTCTGGTTCTTCTCATGAATATATCTGGAACAGAGGGATTTATAGCTCAGCTAAGTCTAACAGATATTATTTTCTTAACTGATTGATGAGTAGGTCATACTTTAGGGTGATGTTTGGAAAGTATGGTATCGAGAATTTTTGAGAAATCCCTGAATTTTAATATATATTATAGATTATACCAATATCCATAACATACAGAAAATCAAATATCAATTAAGTCTTAACTTTACATTAATTTCAATTAAATACATTCTGGGGAATATTGTGGGAATACATGTGGGTTTTTATTAGCCTATCATTTACTTTTATTCCAATACACATCCGTATGTTGTTATTTAGTCTGTTAAGAGTTGTTAAAAGAATGTTTGTTGAAAAATAAAATCCTCGGCCACTAAAAGTGACGTACAATAGTTGAGCAGAATCAAAACAACTTCTTAAACAGCATACCTCCGATAAAATGCTGGATAAAAACATGATAAAAGGCTTAGGGTCATAGCACTGACTGTAACGACTAACAGTCTTGAACATTTACATTACTTGAGGAGGCATATGCCTCCAATGGGACTTTTTTTTTTAAACTAACTACAACAAATTATTACGAAGGACCTAATCCTCTAACACCAGGTTGTTTTTAGCTTTACATTAAATTTTCTATTTTTATTGAATTTAGGTTGACATATCACATAAGGCATAGAGCAAAACACTGAAGTTAATGTGGCTTTCACTGCAATTAACTGGTTGCGCTTGAGTCATAGATGTGGAGAAACACTTTCTACAATTAGTATTCATGGGAATCAGATACCTAATAATCTTAAAATGGCTGCAGACGAGTCTGGCCAGTCAACAGTTGCCAGACACTTTTGGTAAATTTGGATACTGCCAATCCCAACATGACAAGGTTGATTAGACCTGTATCAACTTAAAGGATTGCTCTAACGATCATGCTGAGCAACAAACTGATCAGATGGGTTTTAACAAATACTTAGAATGCAGATTTTTGTTTCTTCTCAAGCAATCTGTATAATCTCCTTGGCAACATTATAGTAAGTCAGAAAGGAGGTACAAACTTCACATTTGTTGATATACTCCCTTGTGAACTACAGTACAGAGTAGTGATACAGATTTACAAATAACCTTAAGTTGTATATATCCACGTGTGAAAGTTTTAGATTAAGAGTAGATGATTCTTGTGTTACACCCTCATAGCAGATGGAATTAGAATTTGAATGGAAGGTTGTGGATAAGGTGTTTGCAATAGGATTAGCCACAGAACTTGAAAGACAATTCGATCAAGTCCTGTCACAGTTGCCAAGTAAAAGGTAGATATGATGTCTGAAAACAACATACATCCAGAGTATAGGGGTTTGAAATCATGAGACGAAGTATATCGAGAAGTCTTAAGAAATTGTAGAGTTGAAACCACAAATTAGCTCAAACAGTTAGGCCACTAGCCTACCAGCAAAAGCTCCCAAGGCCTACATAGTATGTCAGGCAATTTCATGTAAGTAAGTTAAATAAGTTGGCCGAATGTTTAATACAGTAAAAGTTCTTTACAGTTGAATAACAAGTATATCTGGTTGTGCAGTTATCAAAACTCATATTGACACATGTGCTCTCCATGTCTGGTGAACCAACAGATTCCAACTTGGTATGTTTGTTGTTGGAATTGAAAACGGATTTGAAGTTGAACAGGACTCGATTCTGCTAACGGTGTTCACTTTTCAAGTAATTTCGATAAAAACAGTTTGAAAAAGGTGACTTGTATGTCGAACTCAAAAGCTGTAGTATGTTGTGAATATTTTTAAGAGCTCTGTTTGATAGGACTGCACCAACTTACACCAACCTACAACAGGAGGGCGATTCCACAAATGTAGGAATATTATATGACTTTATGCTGTTTTATTTGAATATTTGTGGAATATCCCTACTGGTGTAGGTTGGTGTAAGTTAGTGTAATCCTATCAAACAGAGCTAAGTATTCACGACAAATGGAAAACATCAATGTATAAAACAAGACTGACTGTTTACATTAGAACCAAATTTGTGAACAGTCGGGAAAAATTAAGTATTGTTTTATCAGTGACAGAGTTATAAAATACATGTAACACAAAAGTATTCAAAAGTCATCGATTAACGTGTCATCGATATCTCGTAGAATGGGATGTTATTTTATGTAGAACTCGATGTACTTCTCTGTGATTTTATCATAATACAACCTCAAAACATGTCAGCTGTTCCCTATGGTAAAAGTATACACAATGTTCGAGGTTAGTGACAACATTGAGGGAAGGCCGCAGGTTTTTAGATGTCAAAATTTTAATAAAGTCATGTCCTCAAGATTTAAAATTCTTGTTAACTTTTTTAAAGACGATCAAACACTAGCACTGGAGGAATATGACTTTTCATGGTTCTAAAAAATCAAATATCAATGAGGCAACGGCGGGAAAAATTGAATCCTTCTTGCCAAAAATAATATTGTTAACAGCTGAGTTACGTGATCTTCGTATTTTTAAACTTTTTCTTAATTCTTTTTCATTGCCAGATAATAAACTTTTGATTATTATTCCCAATATTTATCTTCATGCTGTAAATCCCACAGGTCTTAAATTTCAGGGTTGATTATGATAGTTGGGTTTTCTATGTTCTCCGATTCAGAATTTTCTGAAATTTTGGAAAGTTGAAAATTCGTTGATACATCCGAGATTTCAAATTGTTCCGGGTATTTGGATAATATGGAACTTCTAACATTTTCTGTATTGTCACTTTCAATACCAGAATCTTTTTCGTTTTTTATCATACTACGTGTTATGGCTTTAACGTCTTTATTTGGGTTAATAATATTAGGAGGATCAGGAGTTCCTTCTGATATTAAAAATTGACCTTATTTAAAATTTGCAAAATTGTCTTTTTCTTCTTCTCCAAGACAAGATAAATAATCAGAAATTTTCTTATTTTCTCCTTTTATATGTCTGATTTTAAATTTAAATTTTCCTAATTTTGAAATTAGTCTATTTAATCTAGCTTTTGGTTTCTTCATTCGACTTTGATATGTTAAAGGTTTATGATCTGTAAAAATGATAATTTCTTTATACACTAAAAATTCTTGAAAATAATCACGTTTTGGTAATTGCCAACATTTCTAAATCAAATGAGCACAAGTGCTGTTGATTTTCAGGTATTTTATATAAAAAAATCCTATAGGATGTGGTTCTTTTGTTTTACTATCAATTTGCGTGATTACCAATCCTATAACTGTTTTTGGTGTGTCTACTTCGACGTATGTTTCTGCATCAGGATCATAAATTGTAAAAATTGGATCTGATGTAATTAATTCTTTAATTTGATCGAAGGCTTTTTGCGTTTCATCATTCCTCCGTATTTTATTATTAACTTTTAAATTTTTTTTCCAGTTAAATCTGTTAAAGGTGCAGTAATTTCATGAAATTTTTTATCATTTTTCTATATTAATTTGCTAAACTAATAAATCTACGCAATTGATGTAACATTTTTGGAGGTTGTACTTCGCGGATTGGTTTAATGTTTTTATCCAATGGTTCTAATTTTTTATACAAAATTTTATTGCCTATGTGGCGTCTAAGTCATCCGTAGCCTTCCCTTCACGTCACCATCAACTGTATTAATATTACGATAGGAAACGGCTCACGAACTCTAAGTTTGTAATAATGATAAGGTGAACCAGAGATACGCCGATTCCCCATCGGGAATAAATTCCCGAAATCTAACAAACATAAAAACACGTCGACATATGACTATTTAACGATATGGTGACGTGTAATAATAAGATATCGTTCATCGGTGAACTATCTCTAATCTCTTTGACTGTTCACGTTTTAGGCTAATAGGTGAACAGTCAGTCTCGTTTTAGACGTGATCGTTTTTCGTTCGTCGTGAATACGAAATATTATTCACGACAAATACAGCTCTTTTATACGGCAGCAAGCCACCAATTGATTGTTTTCACCGATATTTTCGAATGTGAACGCCAATAGTAGAATTTAAATAACTCGCGATATTATTCTTTCGAACTCAAAACGAATAATCGATCGAGATTTGATGGTTCACCGAACTTCGAGAACCATGAGGCGATGTGAAGAATAACCTGCACGACCTGATTGTAGTTACCATAACTGTAAGTAATCTTTTCAATTGTAATAAAGTATACTCTGTGATAATGGGTCGGCCAACTTATTTAATTCCACATATGTAAATTCGCCCGATATACTTCGTAGGCCTAGGGAGCTATCGCTGGTAGGCTGGTGGCCTAACTGTTTGAGCTGGTTTGTGGTTTCGACTCTACGATTGATCGAGACTTATTGATATACTTCGAATCGTGATATCATTCCCTATACTCGGGATGTACGTTCGTTTTCGGACGTCACATCTACGTTTTACTTGGCGACCGTGACAGGACTTGATCGACTTGTCTTTCGAGTTCAGTGGCCGAGCCTAATGCAAACGCCTTATCCACAACCTTCCATCCTAATGTTAATTCCGTCCGTTATGAGGGTGTAATTCAAGAATCGTCCATTCTTAATCTAAAACCTTCACATGCGGATATGTACAACCTCATGTTATTCGAAGATCCGTATTGCTACTCGGTACTGTAGTTTACACGGGTGTATGTCAACGAATGTGAAGAGTGTACCTTCCTCTTTCGATCATATTCTCGAACCACCCGTCCAAAATTATTTCCGTTCCTACTTTCATTTTTTTTTTCGGGTTTCTTTTTTTTACCATATCTTATCAATAAGAGTAGAAAGATCGTACGAGAAGAAACAAAAGTCCGCCATCTGAGTTTTGTTAAAACCCATCCGATTGGTTTGTTGCTCAGCATGATCGTTAGAGCGATCCTTTAAGCTGGATAGGTCTGATCAACCTGTTCATATCGGGATTGGCACTATCCAAATTTACCAAAAGTGTCTGGCGACCGTTGACTGGCCAGCTTTGCCGCGGCCATCTTTTATTTTTGTTGGGCATCTGATTCCCACGTGTACTAATTGGAGGAAGTCTTTCTCCGTTCTAAGACGCAAATGCAGCAAGTAAACTGCAGTGAAAGCCACATCGACTTCAGCGTTTAGCTCTATGCCTTACGAAGCGTGTCAACCTGAATTTGATAAAAATAATAAATTTAACGTAACTACTAAAACAACCTGGTGTTCGAGGATTAGGTCCCTCGTGTTTAATTCGATTATTAGTGTGATAAATACTGTCCCGTTCGAGGCGCAAGCTTCCTTAATAAATATGTGTTCAAGACTGTTAGTCATTACAGTCATTTGCTATGGCCCTAAGCCTACCGATCATGTTTTGATCTTAGCATTTTATCGGCAGTGTGCCGTAGAAAATAGTTATCGTAGTTAACCTAACTATTGTACGTCGCTTTTAGTGGCCCAGTATTTTATTGTTCGACAAACTGTCTTTTAACGACTCTTAACAGACTAAAATAACATCGTACGGGTGTGTATTGAAATAAAATAAAAAGATAGGCTAGATTAAAAGCCACCCGTATTTCCGTAATCGTACTTACGACGTACCGACTTAAAGTAATCGATTTTTTATCTGCCCTGTGTTATGGATCTTGGTCCAATTCATAACATACATTATAATTTAGGGATTCTAGAAATATTTTCAATACTATACTTCCGGAAGATTCCCCTAAAAGTATGACCTACCCATTAATTAATTAAGTCGATATGCTTGTTAGTAATAGCCGAGCCGTAAATCCCCCCTGTTCCAGGTATATCGACGAGCAGAGCCATAGACATCGATTGCTAGTCTGTTAGGATAAAACGTATCGATTTAGTTAGGGGAAATATTAGCCTTTTTTATTAAACTTAGGCCAGCAGATTTCGTCCGAGATGGACGGTATTGGGGATGACGAAAACCCCAACCCCTTTGACACCCCCGACCACCTGAGAAGACGAAGTAGGGACGAGGTGACGAACACTCGAGAAATCGCGATGGGTGAAGACGAAGTAAACGTTACAAAGGGATCCGCCAACTTGGAGGAAGAAGAAACGTTGAAAAATTTATGGGCCTTCGATTCGAATAAGGTACCCGAACCACCTAAGGGAACCGACCCAGTTGAGTTTTATAGGAACCTGTATCTCCGACAATCTGAAAGTACTGCTCGATATCGCAGGGAATGTGTTGTACGAGATTCGATGCTCGAAAAAAGCGAAAAAAGAAGAAGAGCAGCTGAATTACGTACGGTCAAAGTGGCTGAAAAGAATAGCGAATTCGAAGATCGAGTTAAGGCTCTCGAAAGAGAAATCTCAAAACGAAGATCCTTCGAGAACCCTTCAACATTGAAGATACGCGAAAGGATAGATGAGATCGAAATGGATCAGACAAAAAAGAAAGTCGACTTCGAAGATGTGCAGTTCTATAGCGATTCGTTGTATATACCTATCGAGGATGATAAAACACCGTCCAAAGAAAACAAAGAGGTTACAATCCCACAGAGCCAGGTAGAGACTGCCCGAAAACCTGTAGCCAGTTCGACATTAGTAAGCGCCATTAAAAGGAGAGAACAAAGTCCGAGTTCCAGGGAGATCCTTGAACAAATAAAACTACTGAGCATGGAAACGAAGTCTCAAATCAGAGAGCAGTTCGACTATTTCGAAAGAAAAATTGATCGACTACCGATCTCAAGAGATCCGATTCCGCAAACTACTCGGAGGGAGACATCGAATTTCCCAGTCGACTATAGGCCAGAAACACCACCTCCGACGATTATGAGACATCTAAAAGACACAACAGTCCCCACATACCTGCCAAATCAGAGAGAACGAACACCGGTACGTAGACGTCGTGAAACTGGAGGAAGTTAGACGTTCTCGAGAATAGCGCCGCTGCAGAAAACATCGAGACTATTCGATGCTTCGAGGATGCCAGCGTATACGGGACATAAGGACCATCGAACCCCAGAAGAATTCCTTAGGGAATTCGAGAGCTGTGTCGAGGATCTAGATCAAGACGATGAGCAGTTGGGCAGAGTCTTCGGAAAGATGATGGACGTGAATAAGTTTCCTGGAGGAGCAGTTTATCGAGAAAATTGGGGATACCAACAAGCTCGGGATCACTTCGTGACCGTCTATTGGAATAAATCGAGAAAGCAGGCCCAAGTACAAGCGATTCGAGATGGACAGTACGACTCGAGAAAATACAATTCGGTGGCCGACTACGCGATACACATATACACCCAATTACTCGAGTGTGGCGAAGATATCCAGACGATATACGGGATCCTGGTGAAGAAAATACCGATGCCGTATAGAGATCGAATACTCGAATCCGACGTCGCAAATCTGGTTGAATTCTCAACGAAACTCGAGTATCTACATAGCTTGTGCCACGAAGAGAACGCTGGAAGTCTAAGCAAGCAGGTAAAGCAACAACCAGTATTAAACATCGGTGATCAAAAGTACGCAAATTCATATATTCCCGATGAAGCCTCCCATCAGAATCAGGGAAACTGAAGAAGGCGCCTATGGTCGGTCGCATAGGACGCCCCATCGAAAAATTCGATAAAAACAGACCGACAATGGTAATGAAAAACGAGTTTGTAATACCAGAGTGGAAGACTTATCAGGTCTTCGGTGACGCGACCATCTTGAGCTGGTTGAGGAATAGCGGTCTATCGAGCGCCCAGAACTTCAGTATCGATAAGACAGCAGGCTTCGAGAAACTAAATCGGTTGGGCCCTCTCCTAGAAATTATACGAATGGTTGCGAAAGAAAATACCCATATAATTATCGGCTTTGGAGAAGAATTTATCCTCAGTCCAGATGCAGATGAAGACACGATTATCTCGAAACTTCGATACCTCCTCGACGAGTTACTCCGAAAACGTCGAGTTGAGAAGATAATCGTTACAACGATCTCACCGGACCCAACAAGAATCGATAATCAGTTCTATAGGTCTCGACTTCGGAGATTCAATAGCCGGATTTGGAACCTTAAGTCCGATTTCAAGGACGTGTACATTCTCGACATCGAGAGGATCTTTACTCGAAAGTACGAAAACGAGAATAAGGATAAAGAAGTAATTCCAGGGGACGAAAGATCCATTTACGCCGTCCCGCGCCGCTACAATAAAGAGGAGACACACTTAATTGATGAAAATCTGGCGTCTTTAATTGCAGACCACGTTGATCGAAAGGACAACGAAATAAGTCCCAACGTTAACCTGATTTCAGGATACGATGATCGCGACCAATGTGATGAAATCGAGCAATCGGGAACAGATGACCCTCGGGAAACAGACGAAGAGGATCCATATGGAACGTTCTGTTTCCATATCATGGATGACGTCGAATCGGATCCAGAAGAAACCGATTCCGAGAGTAACTTCGTTGATACAAGGCCGTGATTTCCGCCCTTCATAATAAATAGCATTATGGGGAAGGCGAGAAACGTTTACAGAACGTACATCGATCAAGGTTCACCATATAGCTGGATAACCGAGAAATTCCTTCAGTTCTTGGAAAAACATAATCCAGATCTATATCTCATGCATGTGAACTGTCCGACACAGAAAGTCGGTTATGCTGTCGGAAAACCCGCTATACGAGTTTACGGATCGATAAACTTACGATTCATAATGGTCGATAAGCAAGGGGACGACATCGAAATGACAACGACGCTTCACATAAATAAGAGCCTCAACGCACCAATTATACTAGGTCGAGAATTCCTCTACGAACACGATGGAAGACCTAGTGTGAGGTATCGATTAGTCGATTTTGTAGACCCACGAGATAGATCGAAACGGATCGAGATACCGGGAGTCCAGTTTGGTGCCGTTGAACCTATTCTCAACATCGGACCAACGGACAAAACTCCATTTGAGATCGAAAATAAAATCGAGAAAATATTGAAGGAATTGGAGGTATCAAATAAAATAGCTCAAAGATTAGGTGACTTTTTGCGAGAAAACCACGAAGCCTTCGCTGAAAGGATTGGTAGATGCGCAGCGTACACTCACACCTTAAATATGTCCCCGGATACGAAGAAGATGGACGAGAAAGAGAGGATAATTCCAAAGGCTTGGATCCCGAAAGTAAAAGAATTATTCGACAACTGGGAGAAGCAAGGAATCATAAGCCCCGAATCGAGCGAATATTTCTCACCGATAACATATACGAAGAAAGAGAACGGTGATATTCGCCCTTGTCTCGATGCTCGGAAGATAAATCAGTATATGGGTACGAGAGGAGACACAGTCCCACCGATCGAGACAATAAAATTAAGCCTATCCGAAATGCGAGTCTTCACAAAACTCGATGCGAGGTGGGGATTCCTTCAAATTCCTCTCGCTCCGGAATCCCGAAAATACATCGCCTTTCGATTTCAAGGGAAACCATACGTGTTAAATTGAATAATCTTCGGCTTGAAGGACGCGATGCAGGCCTTCGTAGTGGCCATGAGAATTGTCCTGAGAGGTCTCGATCACTGTGTCACAGTGTACGTCGACGATATTCTGGTACATTCACGAACACATAACGAACACCTGGAACATATTCGTTTGGTCCTAGAGAGATTCGTAAAATATAATATGACACTTAAATTAGAAAAATGTTCGTGGTTTCGAGATACTGCTCGATATTTAGGGTTCGTTATCGACGCGGATGGGATACGGCCTGATCCAAAACGGGCAGAGGCAATCCACAATTTTAGAGCTCCGACGACAAAGAAAGAAGTTCAGTCATTTCTCGGAGTTGCTAATTATTACCGAGGACACGTTCCGAGATATGGAGATATAATCGCCCCATTATGTAATCTGTTGAAAAACGATACTATATTCGAATGGACAAATAATCATCAACAGGCATTCGAAAAAGTAAAATCGGAAATGGTTAAATGCCTGCTTCAGTCGCATCCAAACTGGAACCTTCCGTTTTATGTAATTACAGACGCTTCTGATTTCGCCATCTCAGGGATAGTTGTCCAGTTCATCGATGATAACGAGGACGAAAAACCAAAGGTGCTGTCGATGGTAAGCAGATTATTAAAAAAATCCGAGAAGAACTATCCTACATTCGAAAAAGAAATGTTAGCAATAATATATACAATGAAAAAGAATTTGTATATGCTTACCGATCACGAGGTTAGAATACGAACTGATTGTCGATGCCTACAGTATCTCATAGGCTTAAAAGACGACGTCTCACGAAGGGTAGCGCGGTGGAGAACGTTTCTCACTAGTTTCTCGATAACTGCCACCGAGCATATACCTGGCAGTAAAAACATTGCAGCAGACGCCCTGAGCAGGTATTGCTCCCCTCTCGAAGCTGTAGTCTATCGAAACGCTGATTTCCCGGTCGTATTAATGTTGATTGATGATAAAAACGCGATCACAATATCATCATTGATGAACAACATGTCGAACCTGCAAAAGAAAAGCAGAGAGATTACGGGTCAGCTCGAAAGACGATCACCGCGAGTTGAAAAAGAAAATAGCATCGTTTACTACGTCAATCGCGATGGGGATAAAAGAATATATGCCCCCGAGTCAACTCGCGAACTGCTGATCAAGTTCTACCACGAAGAGTTCACCCATCCTGGATCTCGAAAAACACTTGAATTAGTGCGATGATTCTTTGACTGGCCGGGATCAAAATACGAAATCGAACTATTCTGTTCGAGCTGTGAAATATGTAAGAAATCAAAAAATACAAATGCGACACTGTCGGGCCCCTTTTTGTCAATATTTGCTGACAAACCTGGTCAATTATTGTCCGTCGATTTATACGGTCCATTACCGTCAGGACGCGGGAATGTAAATCGAATCTTCGTAGTTATGGACGTTTTCTCCAAGTTTACGAAGCTATACACGATAAGTAAAGCTTCGGTTAATGTTTGCATCGATAGGATGAATCGTTTTATTGAAAAATATGGCAAACCTGAATCGATCCTATCCGATAACGGAAGTCAATTTACCACGAAAGACTGGATCGATCACTGGAAACAATTAAAAATCCAGCTTAGATTCACATCGCCATATACACCATCATTGAACCCAGTCGAGACACGAATGAAAATCATCGGTGATGTCCTTCGAATGAAATGTCCAACGCAACATAGCAATTGGTACCAACATATAGGCGAGATTGAGCGTAGATTAAACCATATCGAACACGCCACCACAGGAATACCACCTGCAACATTAATGGAGAGAGTAAAATTCGATTATGAGGGAAGACCATTACCATTAGCCAATGAGGAGTACCAAATGTATCTGAAAAAAGCGATACAAAACACAAATAAAACACCTGAAAAACGGAAGAAGAATAACGAAAATAAAAATCTCACCGATCTTAAGGTTGGAGATATGATTTATACGAAAAATCATACACTCTCCGATAAAGCCGTTGGAGTATCATCGAAACTCAACCCAAAATTCGTTGGCCCTTGCGAAATAATCGAGGTGAAGGGAAACGGAAGCTATCGAGTCCGTACGCCCGATGGGAAAATCCTCCAATGGAATGTACACGAATTCGAACGATAAGACCCATCTACAATCAAAAAAAAACAAAGTTAATCCGAAACAAATACACTTCGAAAATAAATCCCATTAACCAACGACGTAAATTAATCAAGATAAATACAAGATAACTCAATCACAAAAATAAGATAATTCTACTTACGTCAACGTCACACCCTTCGTCGCAAAGTTCAACAACCATGACATCGCGTCATTGACCGATCAACTCACCGATGATCATCAACTCATCGATGACATCGTGGTTGGGGGGGGGGGAGTGGTCAGGAATCATGACCAAATAACAACGCAGATCTCACAACAATAATCAACCAAACGGAAAACAAGTGAGCATGTGAAACACCAGTTCCTTATTCGAAAATTAATGTGGTGTTCTTTTTTGTTATTATTATTAAACGATATTTTCATCGTCAGTCGAACATCGATACGTAAGTATATAAACTCAAGTTATAATTAAATAGTAGACTCGTAAAGTAAAAGCCTTCTCGTATTAATTTAGTCGAAATGGCCGAACAAAATTTGCCCGAATCATCAATCGTAGCCGAAAGGGTCAAAGCCCGCTTCGTTAAAATCTCGGCCGAAAATGAACAGTTTTTAAAGTCACTGAGGGAACAACTACGAATAGCGTCCCACAACCAAACAGTCACGTCGAAAGCATTGGCTGAAAGGGCAACGTTTCACGCAGCTACAGCAACGGCTATCGATGGACAGGCAGATTTCCTCAACCGAGTAATCGCATCGGAGGATCACGAACGAGGACAGATCCTGCGAGGGATGGAGATCCTCGAAGAGATCGTGAAATCACAAAACGACGAGATTGAAAAACTACGAGCGCAAGTGACAGAGCTAAATACCGAGTTGAATAAGGTGAGCGTCCACAATGCTAGTCACTTTGCTAAAACTCTCCCAGCATGTAACATAACCCTCCCAAGACTGAAATCAAAAACCCCAGAAGACCCAATTAAAATAACCCTACAAAAAAAAGAGGGAAAGTTATCGATAAAACGAAAATCGGTAACGGGGAACCTAAATGATAACACCACCGACACCCGCATGCCAAAGAAACAAAAAACCACCAAGAGTAATAAAATAAAAGAAAGGCTAGTAAAAACTGACCGGTTTCAGAGGGTACCGATCGTGATTATCGAAGATGGGGAAAAACCGACATCAAGCAAAACCGTATCGATCATCGAACCATCAGACTCGAAGGATCCCGAAAATGAAAAGGGTAAGAATCTAACAAATTATAAAATCCCAAAGAAAATAAGAAACTCTAAGGAATTAACAATATTTCCAGTCGAGAATACTAAGGAAGTAGTAACAGAACCGGAGGAAAGGGAAATCTGCGATGATTCAGCTCCTCCAGTTTCGATCGATGAATTCCCGAAGGAGCTTCTCGAACAAATCGAATACTGCCCGGGCACCAACGTTCCAGTGATGTCGGTTAGAGAGATGAAGGCAATAATCCCAAAGGTGTTCTGCGTGGCCTTCATCCTCGAAAAAACAATATTCGCCGGAAAAGAAAAAATGCTCTGCTTCGATACGAGTTCGTCAGTCTCGTATATGAACAAAAAGGTAATATCGGCTAGTCAACAACTATCGATGACTAGTCGAGTAATATGGTCCTGCGATTGGTCGACTCCGAAGACTATGGAGTCAAACGAAACGATAACAATGAACTTGATCAGTTGAACGGGAGTCAAGTTTGAAGAAGAGTTTTACTTGGTACGCCACCCAAATCTCGACATCAACAGAATGGTGTTGGGAGCGACGTTCGCGAAGAAGTACCTCAGGGCAGTTCGAGGTGAACCAATGCGAGGGGAGATTCTCCTGGTCAAGGACGATGAAACATTCCGTCACAGATATGAACTCCCCCGAAGAGTTTTATAAATTGATATCCCTCTCTATCGAGCAATATCGTAAGTCTTGTTCCTATGTAAATATCAGATTAGTTATCTCTCGTTCATACCGACTATCGATTGTTATCCCGTTTTGTGGGTCTTAATTAGTAGATTAATATTTCTGTTATCCCATTGATTTCTGTTTTGTATCGAATCGACCATTGTCTCTCGCTCCTTATTATTATTATTTAGACATAAGTTCGATTTTTTTTTTTATTTTCTGTCTGTTTGTCAATCACCTTCATTACCTTTATAACTACATGTATGTGATATATTTTGTTCCTTAACTTTCTCCTTCGAATGCATTTTTTTTTGTTAGTATTATTATCGAATATATCGTCTTTCTGTAGCTTTGAGTATTTTAATCAAAGGACCAACCTTTCCAAATATGTTTTATTTCAGCTAAGTTACCAAATGTCCGAAGGCTGCGGGTGAACCCTCGTTTCGAAATTTGGGGGGGGGGAGTTGTGGTGTCTAAGTCATCTGTAGCCTTCCCTTCACGTCACCATCAACTGTATTAATATTACGATAGGAAACGGCTCACAAACTCTAAGTTTGTAATAATGATAAGGTGAACCAGAGATACGCCGATTCCCCATCGGGAATAAATTCCCGAAATCTAACAAACATAAAAACACGTCGACATATGACTATTTAACGATATGGTGACGTGTAATAATAAGATATCGTTCATCGGTGAACTATCTCTAATCTCTTTGACTGTTCACGTTTTAGGCTAATAGGTGAACAGTCAGTCTCGTTTTAGACGTGATCGTTTTTCGTTCGTCGTGAATACGAAATATTATTCACGACAAATACAGCTCTTTTATACGGCAGCAAGCCACCAATTGATTGTTTTCACCGATATTTTCGAATGTGAACGCCAATAGTAGAATTTAAATAACTCGCGATATTATTCTTTCGAACTCAAAACGAATAATCGATCGAGATTTGATGGTTCACCGAACTTCGAGAACCATGAGGCGATGTGAAGAATAACCTGCACGACCTGATTGTAGTTACCATAACTGTAAGTAATCTTTTCAATTGTAATAAAGTATACTCTGTGATAATGGGTCGGCCAACTTATTTAATTCCACATATGTAAATTCGCCCGATATACTTCGTAGGCCTAGGGAGCTATCGCTGGTAGGCTGGTGGCCTAACTGTTTGAGCTGGTTTGTGGTTTCGACTCTACGATTGATCGAGACTTATTGATATACTTCGAATCGTGATATCATTCCCTATACTCGGGATGTACGTTCGTTTTCGGACGTCACACCTAAATATTCAATACTTTCTTTGTAAAAGCTGCTCTTACTCATTTTAATGTGTAGCCTGCTTCAACTAAAACTTTTAGGAGTTCTTCTAAATTTTCTAATGTTTCTTCAAAAGTTTTGCCAAATGCACAAATATCGTCTAGACTAGTGCTTTGTCTTCTAAAATATGATTGAATAAATCGGTCATTATTCTCTGGAAAATACTGTTGATTGCGGTTAATCCCATATTGAATTAAAGATGTAGCTTACTCCTCCAAACATTTGTTAAGGTCACTGCTTTCAATTCTTCACCAAGTGGAATTTAATAATATCCTTGATTAAGATCGATTGTTATAAAATATTTTTTTATTTCGTTATGAATCCCAAATTTTGGTGAGGGGGGTACTTCACTTGTGTCTTTTTTTACAATTTTGTTATTACCTCTATAATATACTAATAATCTACATACGCCATTTGGCTTTTTCTTAACAAATACAGGGCTCTCGTATCTAGAGCTTGCTCTTTTAATTATTCCACATTCTTCAAATTCTCTAATTTTCTTTCTTATTTCTCTTCTTTCAAATATTCCCATATGGTAATTTTTACATTGAACCGGCTCGTTTGTTTTCAAGTAGACATGTGCTAGTTTTAATTATGCAGGTCTTACCTTGGCAGGTTCTTCCGTAAATATATGGATATATTTTTTTAGAATTCTTACAACTGCTTGTTTCTGTTCCTTCATCAAATTCTTATTAATCTTAACTTGACTTCCTTCATTATTGTGGATAATTCTGTCATCAGATAGGGTTATAAGGACAAGTTTTAGCATATCTACCTCCTCACCTTGGTTACCCACAGTATCCTGCGACGCAATGCGTTGTATGCTGGGTTGGCCATGGCCGATGGAATTGGTCTGATGTTCCATATTGTTGGCTGTTTGAAGCCTATAGCATCCTAAAACTGTCCCTTGTGCAATCTGGGTGTCAAAGTACAGACTGTAGAATCTTAAGGCTGGCCATCCTAAATCATCAATAATATACTCACCTTCCAGACCATAAGTTGTTAAAACCAACTCATCTGGATCTGCTTTTCACATTTCTGGATCCAGGCTTACAAAATATTTGCTGTACGTCGCGATGCAGAAATCTTTGTCTGCTTGAATAAAAAATTCGCAACTTTCTTCCTGAAACTTAATTATACTATACGTTTCATGCTTTCATGGCGGTCCTATGTTAAATAATTTCTTACTAAATAATATGTTGGCATTATGTCGAACAAGAAGGTCATATCCGAGTAGTAAAGGAGTTGTTACCTCGGAGGTTAAGTACACTTTCACATCAAAGAGGAGGTCACTCATTTTTATGATGATTTCTACTACTCCATTAATGATTATTGTACTATCATTAGTGGCTACCATACGCACTCTTGCAGATCTAATCACATTATCCTTTACGAGGTCATATTGGACAAGCGTGACTTCTGTCCACTGTCGACTGTTCCTTGTGTTTCATATTCTTCATGGCACACAATTTTAAAGAGACGATTAATTTGTGGATCTAACACTAGGAGAGAAGGGCAGTCTGGATGATGAATGATGCCACTACAAACCCAAAAGTCATTGTCATAAGATGGTGCAGAGCAAACGGTCTCTACTACACGTTTTTTGGTGGTTGAGAGTAATTTTGTTGAATGCTTGGGACTACATCAGGAGTCCTCAAATTATACACCAGTAGTACATAATTTGTTGCATTACCACATTGTTGTGGATCTAATACTTGATTTTTATATGCCTGCACATAATTATTTTGTTGTGGTGGTCCGTAATAATTTGATGGAGGACAAAAATATGACGTATAATTATTATTTAACCTAGGTTGACAAATATTTCGTTGTGGGAATTGATTTATACTATTACTTCACAATCGACAGTCTCTTGATAAATCTCCCATTCTTCCACAATTAAAACAGTTTATTATCTCAAATTGTTCTGATCTCTATAATTATCTCTCGTTTAAGGTTGAAAATAATTTTGAGTATTTTGAGGTCTATTTATTTCTCTTTCTTTTAATCGCCTTCGTCTCAAATTATTTTCATTTGTTTCATTATTATTACGTATTATTATTCGTATTTCTTTCTCTACGAGGTCTATTTTCCACGCTTTTGTTTTCTGAATTTTGACTTTTTTGTTGATTTGGATTTTGTTTATTTGAACCAGGTGGTTTCCAACCTGCTTCTACTAATTCCACTATTACAAGGTTAGCAGGAGAAATATGCCATTTTACCGGTTTTGTTGGTTCCTTTTTCTCAGGTACCTTGCCTTTCATCATCTCTTCCATTTGTTTGGTTAGTTTTGTGATAGTTTCTGTTGCTTTATTTAGCATTTCCTCCACTTTCTGAACGTCGGTTAAGTCTAATGTTTTTTCCTTATATTCCTTCCAATTGGTGAAAGTTTTAGAAATTTCACTTTGTGTTTAAAGGTTTTTAGAGGCAAAACATTTTCTCATTTCTCCTGATAATCTATGGAGTAGGAGATCACAAATTTTCTTTTTGCTTATAATTGTGTCTAATTTTTTGTAAAGACGAAAAAATTTAGGTACGTTTATACTGAAGAAACCATTGTCAAATTTTACGGATTTAATAGTTTTTTTTACAATGTCCTTATCTTTTTTAAAGATTTGTATTAAAATACGTTTTACGTCCAACCACAGGTATTGTAGAGTTATTTCATTTTCTGCAACAAAAAGTTCTAGCACTGTGCTTCGAATTGCAATATTAAGATTTTGTATCATTTCGTATTCTGTAGCCTCAAATGTTTTTGCTTGGGTTTAGTACTCAAATAAAAATTCTAAAATGTCCTCATCAGAGCCATTTGAAAAATGGCCTAAGGTCCTTCTTTCAGATCTTTTCCAAAAATTGTTCATTGCCATTTTATGTTGGGCAAATGATTCATTTGCTGCTGTAAGTCATGCCTGTAGTTGTTGTTGAAGAAGCCCACTTGTATTTTGTTCATCTATTTCTTTGGGAGTCATATTCACAGTTTAAGTTTTTAAGAACAGATTGGTTTTTTTTTTTCAATGTAAACTATATTTTCGTATGTAGGTTCTTTTGTATCTAGAAATTCTACACGTATTTCAGGAGGAAATAAATTTATAGGATAAATGAATTTTTGTAAATTTGATTTAAATTTTAAATTTTATTTTTATCCAAATTTTCTGGAATTTTTACAGGAATTTGTACAGAATGTTGAATTTTAGCTTGTGAAGACAAGCCATGTCCTCGAGGGTTTGATGATGATGAGTCAACACTAGCCAGTGGTGACTTGTCGACAAAATTTTGAATCAAAATTGATTCTTCTCCTAGTAAGACTTTGTCTTTGTCATTTGAAAGAGAAAAATCAGTTTTTGCTGAAATGAGCTTTTTTGGTGATGTGTGTAAGGATACTTTTGATAGATGTTTTTCAAAACTAAAACTCAGTTTTGTCTAGCTAATCTTCAATCTGTTGTGTCTCTTTTGCTTTTTTCAGTTTCTAATATTTTTTTATTAGACTTAAGGTCCTCTTCTTCCATATCTGAGAATATTTCTTCAGGTTCATTACGATCTTTATTATTAATATTTCTTGTTACTCTACGAAAACTTTTACTGTCCTCGAATAGTTTTTCAAGATTAGTTGCTTATTCAAATTTTTCAGTGTTGGGGTTTGAGTATAAAATATGGAGGAACCATTGTTTAGAGTGTCTACCTTTATATAATTTCTTTTGATGTTCGATATGCATTCTACCTTCTATCCTTTTGACCTTTGCTGCTTCAATATTTTGTAAATAAAAAGGGTTGATACATGACTTCTCCAATGATTACCAAGAAGTGGGTACTTTTCTTCTTCAGTGTTGTGAAGAGATAAATTTTCATACAAATTTTTGTGGTTATTTTCAAATTCAATGATATTTTCTTCTGATTTCAAGTCTAAAATATCGTGGAGTGATGCACTTGTACTTTCACTTCTTTCAGACATTCGCGATGTTGGGGAGATTTTATATTTTACAGCATTATTTACGATATCGATTATAGTTTTAAAATTTTCAGAATTAATTAAAGATAAATTTACAATTTGCTTACAGTTTGATGACGAATAGTTGATCATTGTCGCTAGTAGTTTCTTGAGATGTTCGTTTGGTTTGACAATGTTGGTGAGTGACTTTTCGTTGACTTAACCATAATTTTGGACACTGGTTGAGCTGAACTTATTTCCTTTTGATTTCAGGAACTGTCTCTGGACTCTTGATTTAACTTTATGTTATATTTTATTTTTTGTAAATAATTTATTTTTAATTAATTTATTTTTATTTTTCTTAATCAAATTTATACTGTCGTCTGCAATAAAAATTTGGTTTTGTAAACAACTGTTGAATTTTAATTTTATTATTTTAATTAAATCAGCCACGAATTATTTTGGTACAATGTTCTCGAGTTGAAAAATTATTTTAAGTCCACGAGTGAGAAAAACATGCTTCAGTGAAACAATATAATGTGTTCGAAAGCGATTGGAAAAATTATTCACAATTAGAAACAAATTATTTCAAATATTTTTACAATTTTATGCCTCACATTTAGGCTTTTTTTTAAAAAAAATTTATTTAGGAAAAATCACGATTATTTTTAAATTTTCTTCAGAGGTGTTTTATGTTCGGGTGCCAATTTGTGGCGATTATAAATCTACGTGAAAAATTATTTCAAAAAATAAGATAATTTCTATTTATTATCTTTTATTAAATTCAAACTTCAAATTATTACAAAAACTTTAAATCTTTACTTATTACCAATTTTTAATATAATTGAAACCTGATATCCATAACATCGAGTAAGGACCTTAACGTTTCTACTCGACTGCTAGTTCAGGAATGAATTTGTCTTCAAATAGAAAACAAGACATCAACTTCAATTTCATTGTGATAGTTCAAAATGGCCAACCTAAAAGGTGGCGTTACATGGAACATATGCCAGACATGATGACTCTTTATTGTCAGCATATTTGATGGTGTTTGTCCTTGAGAAGTTAGGCATCATATAGATGGCTATTATTCCAAAAATTAGGAATAATAGTTGTCTATATTTGTTCAAAACGTTTTTATAGATGAACTGAATTGTCTGCAAAAACGGGGCCGAACACACGAATTTTTTATAAATTTTTAAAAAATATTATTACTATACACACAAAAATTGATTGTAATAAAAAAAATTCCTAAAATCTCTGAAAATTTTCAATATTATATTATTTTAATAATAAGTACCTTTGAATTAATTTAACCATGAGCATTTGAAGGTTTATTGATTTTGACTAACAAATAATATTGATAAAACATGGCCAATTTCTATAATTACAGAAAATGACGGAGAGTGATGTGCATTTTATGTTATACCTATATTGCAAAATTTTATTTGATAAAAAACTATAATGCGGATTTATTATAGTATTTCACCGAAAAACATTAACTGCCTAAACATTTTCGATAAAGGCGGATTTTGTAAATAGATGGTGACATATATCTACTAGGTATGTTCTGATTCAACGTGGTACATGTCGTAGAGTTTATCAGAAAATTTTCATGAAAGTTGGTACTCTTTTTTTGATGTAGACAGGGATGAACCCTATTGTTTTTAGTCGAGATCGGCCTGATGGTGCTTTCAATACATCCTAATATATTGCATTTTTTAAGTTTAAATGGTTTTAAAATGTGTAATTTTGAAGCAACAAACACGAAATTTGGTACAGACATCGACTATATTGTATTTTATTACTTTACAGAATTTGGTTTCAATTAGGTAAACGGTTCATGCAGAGAAGTTGTTTGAAAAAATCGTTAACTATTGTTGGAAATGTATGGTTAATTCAAGTAAAAATTAAATATACCTATGTTTTGAAAGCAGGCTCGCTATTCCAGAAAACAAATGATTAAGAAAATTTTTCAGACATCTTTTTGTAATTTTTCGGATTTATTTAAAGGTGTAGATATAAGTAAGGTTCTCGATTCTCCGTGATTAGCTAACTCCCTAACTCAGGTGAATCCCAAAATGTATACCTTGCCACAGTTCTTAGCAAATATTTCGTAAATGATTTGTCATCGGCCTAATGTAGTCTTTTAAAAACATATAGTTGATAAAATTTTCTACAATATATAGTTCTCATTTAGTCTATCTCTATATTTCATCGTTTTCGAGAAGTTAGCCCGTCAGTATCATACTTCTGTTTAGAAACTATTATTAAATCACTTATTTTTGATAACTTGGTTCATGGTTTTAAGAACACAACATAAAGAATGGGATTGAATTTTTCACGAAAGATATTCATCATGTACGAGCAAGTTTGAAAGAGGTTTGTTGCCTATCATTTCAGAAGTTCCTAAGAAAATTGGAAAAGAAATATTAATGCAGAAAATTTACTGTTCTCGATTTTGAGAATACTATGGAAGGGAAAGTCCGAAATTTCTATAGAAAATTGTAACTTTAAGGTGCCAAATCGGACAGCACTTTGATGCTTATTAGTTCAGCAGTTTCTGAGAAAATGGGAGAATAACTAAACCTAGAGTACTGGTTTTTCATGATTATAAGAATATTACAAAAGGGATTTGGCAGAAATGTTCAACATATTATGTAGTTCTCATATAGACGGGGGTTAAATAGAAGATTTGTGTCTGTTAGTTCAGTATTTACCGATAAAACTGGAAATGGAAAAATTTTCATGAGAAAATGTTTTGATCTCCTTTTTGAGAAAATTGCGAAAAGGATAGGGTTAAAATTTGCAGCAAGTATAGTTTTGAGGTATACGTGTGATTTTCCTCGTACATAACAGAGGTGTCGAGAAGCCATATTCTTGAGGACTAAGTCCTCAAAAAGATTTTTTTTTTGGGGGGGGAATTTAGAAATAACAATCCTAGACCCAAAATACCTCTCAAAATTACAACCCAAATTACCCCCCAAAATCACATGATGGTCTTCGGTAGTATTGTACCTACAAACTTTTTTACCAAAGCTACGCAACATGCATGTTGTCATGTTGTGTAACAAGCATAACGATAATTGTAACATGCCATATGTGCAACATGCTAATATGCACGGACATATAGATGCAGTGATGTTTTTTCCTCCCTGTTAGGTACACAATGGTTGACTATTATACAGCTTTCTTATCGATTCGCAATTTTTAAATTGAAATTTTGTAAAATGTAAATATAACATATTATCTATATTTGTGTTTGGTAATACTTAATTTTAAGTTTCAACAATGCCAAGTGGGAAATTGTTTAAACATATTTCAAACAGTTTTCGAGTCTATTGAAGAAAAGTTCTCTACTTTCGATATACCAACGATGGCAGAAAAAAGAAAATGTATTAGAAGAAGATTCCATGATGAAATAGGTATAGATACTGACACTTTTCAACAGTTTTCTAGATTAAAAAGTTAATGTTTGGTTCGTTGTAATTGATCATATTTTGGAAGCTTTGAGGGAACAATTCACTGAGAATATGTTGGAATTATTAAATTAAGCTAATCTTTTAATGCACCAAAAATTGGTAGAAAACAAAAAGTTCAGCCAAATGACATTGATAACTTGTGTTGTTTTAACAATTTGGATCCCATTCAGGTTTCGAAAGAAGCAAATAAATTTAAAAAAATCTACCCAAATTTAGAGAAAAATATAGACATGTCAGATTATTTCCCTATCCCTGTAAAGAAAAAGAAACACAGCTTGAAGAAGAGAAAGAATATGAGGACAAGAAGGTGGTTGAGGAAGAGGTGAGGAAGAAGATTTAAAACCATGGATTGCCATAAAATTTGGAAAACTGTTTTGCCTCATTTCTCAGTTTTCAATGTTTTCATCCTTGAGAGCTTTAATTCAAAATATTAATTACTTTACCCATAACAAGCTGCACTGTAGAACGTGTATTTAGTAAACATAAAATATAGAAAAACATTTTTGCAGTTTCATGATGGATCCTTATATGAGTGCGATGTTGATTTTTGCTATCAAATCCAAGTTTTAAAAAGTATTGGTAGTAGTGAAAAAATTATTTATTATTTTGCTAATACTCCTATGCTACTTACAAATATGTTGATTTATATATAAATTTCATTTGTTGATTTAAAAATTTATTTTTAATGATTTAGGGACCAGGGACAGAAGTAAAGCGAGTATAAAGAAGGATTTTTATAGTTATTGAGAGTTTCAAAAAATTAGGAGGGTTTCAAAATAGCGGGAAGGTGCCCAAAAAATTGGGGTTAAGTTCACAAAAGTTTGGGGGATCTGGTACATAACACAAATTCTAGTGTTTCTGGAACTCACATATTTTAAAATTATTTGTAACTGCTTAACCTACATTTTTCTCCTTTCTCTTTTGATTTTTCTATCAAAAAAAAGAAAAATGTAGGATAATCAGAAAGTTTCACAATAAGCTGATTTGTTCTTGTAGAATCTCAGTTGATCGTCTTATCTTCCACATTTTCTGTACTTGTTCACCTTGGTGTGAGCCTGACATTTCTTATGTTTCTATTTTATCCTGTAATAACAATATTTTTTGTCATTATAATGTTTGGTTGAATACTATATTTTGTCCTGGTTTGGACTTTGCCCTCATTTATTTGAATCAGTATGTAAATATTTTATTTTATTAATAAATGATTTAGTATTTTGTACATGTTGTTTTTCAAATGTTGCGAAAACAACTTGTTATGCTAGGCGGTTATGTTGTAGGCAAATTCATGAAATTTAAAGTGATTTCAATTTTAAACAACAATGTTAGGGCAAAAGATTCTGACTGTTAGGGAAATCAGTTTTTCATGTTCGTAACTCCTTTAATAATAGCCAGGAGATATTGAAAATTGTATCTCTGGCTTACTGTCTGGGTAGGATATTGTAGTCAGAATCCATATATTTTATACAAAATTTAGACCTCGGTTGTTCAGAATACCAGGATTTGTGAGTTCAAGTGGGTTGTGAAGTTGTAGTTGGTAAAATTTTTTGTAGTCAATAAGGTTTTGTTCATGGCATGTCACCAGCCTGGTTGGCATACCACAGGTTTTAACGATATATTTCTACTCATTAGCATTCATATTTATTTATTGTCATACTGATCTAGCATCCAACCCAATATAATACTGTGGAATCCGGTAACTGTACCCCTCCAGAATTCTCTGTTATTTTACTTTTATTATTTGACTTTATTCTGTACTGATGTCAACAAGTTCTCAGTTCTCCCAGCAAAGAAGTTTCAAACCCAGTGAGTATATAATATCCCAAAAACCCAAATTCTTTCACATTCGTTATTATTATTTCATGGAGTGAAAACATCTAAATTATTTTATTTACAAACAAAAAACAATTGGAATGAGGTTAGTCGAGAATATTCCATTTTATCTTCCAAGTAAAACATGAAAGGAGAGATAAGAAGACTTACATCATAGTGGTATAGTAGATGGGATATGGTGTCCTCATGTCCACCACATCCAAATCCATTAAAACAAAACACAAAATCACATCTAAAACTTACCACAGGTTAAACATACTTAGATGATTACATAACATACTGGAGTCAAATTTAATGCAGTTGGCAGTGATGGATTGCAGCCATAAGGTCGGATTTGTATCACCAAAATCTCCCTATTTTTAGCATGTTTTTGAAATTAAAGTTAGTACCGGAAACAGACTATCTGTTTAGATGATTTACCTCATCAGCAAAACTACTTTTCTCAAAACATCATGATTCCCCCTTATGATTGCCCTCAATAATTTCTTAGAAAGATTACTATATAAATAAAACTCATCATGTTTGTAACCAAAGACTGGCATGTATCCAGCATAAGAATATATACATATAATTACAACATGCCTATAAAATCCCAGGAACAACAAAAACTCAATCAGATATAAATTTATAAGAAAAGTATTAGGAAAACAGGTCCACATCACATGTTGAAACAAAAACTCGAGGGTATTGAATGTAAAAAAGCAGAAACATATTTCAAAAACAGTAAAACAAAGAGTAATTTCATTTTCATTAGGATAAGTTAAATCAAGCTATATCTTACCAGAATGTAGGGGAAATTAGTTGGTTGATTAATTTGACTTCTTTCTTATAGAGACTAAAAAAAGGAGAAATTGATCACTGTTTGAAAAATGTATGAGATCTGGTGAAAACCCACAGTAGTAGGTTTTCATCGTGTGACAGGAGAAAAATATCAAGTATATTACTTTATTTTATCCTATTACTAATAACGTTATTATTTTTTACCTTTAAAAGCTTTCTCCTCATTCCTCTCCATCAATTCTTTTTCATCTTCGTTTCTTCCTACTTCTTTCATTTTTCTACACATTCCACTTTTCTCTTTTTCCCATTTATCTCTCCTCGCATCCCTGATAAATAAAATAAAATTCCTTTACTCACTTCTTTTCCTTTCAACATCATATTTTATCAATTCAATAGCACCATCAACTATTGGTTTTCACTTTTCTTTTGTTACCATCATTTGGGGAAGTTCCACACTCATGACCTGAACTTCTCTTTTGTTCTCCTATAAATAGGAAGTTCTTATTTATCATTATTTTCTGTTTTTTCTTTTGTTCTTATCACTTTCTGTGATCCTCTGTAGGTCAGAAATTTGACAGAATTCAGAAAACCTTATATGTGCTCTGTCCATTTTATTTTTATCTATTCTTTACCTTCTTCAGATCTGTCCTAGAAGTTGAGAGAAGTACATCTCTTAGCTCTCATGTTTTAGAACTCAATAGTAAAATTCAAAATGCATTAATATTTTCTCAAAGTGTTTTTAAATAATAAAAATGTTTGTTTTTTACTAAGTGTTGAAAAGTCCGAGATCTGGACCTTAAAATAAAAATTATTTTCGACAAAAATAAGACAAAATAATGACGTCACAAGTTCAGACAAATTTTCGAGAGACAAAATTCGAATTCAGACGTTATATTATCCGAATTCGAACTAGTATTCAGATGAAGACCTGAAGACAGAAATAAAATCTGATTTATAATATAATTTATTTCAGTAACGACTCTTCCAAATTCAGACAAATTGAATGAAAGTAAAAACCCATCGACGATATGAATGCAACCAACCTTTTTATCTCTGTTCTTTCCACGCTTTGCTTGTGGTTTGCAGTCATTTAATATATTTTATTATATTTTGTTTTATCAGTCATCCACGTGCATTTTTAGCCTATTATATGTCAACGTATATTAATTTCTGATATCTGTAATTTTATTGGCTGTAGACATTTGGTAATTCCTCTCGCTTTTTGTTATCGAAATCGCGTGTTTGAAGGCAATTAGCAGACAATAAGTGGGGAAATTTCCTTAACAAGAAGAACTGATTTGCAAAGACCAATTCTAAGTTTTAAATCACTCTCTACTTTGCACTGGCGACACCCGGTACTAGGTTCCTCTTTGCAAATGAGTACTTCTTGTGTAGGCGGATAGCAGCAGGTCCAAGTCACAAGTCGTACGTTTAAGTCCTCACATCAGGCAATTTAATGTGTGTACCATCTTCGAGATGCAGAATACGATTCAATCTGAT